>CM021109.1:124499432-124991460 GCA_007115665.2 Sequoiadendron giganteum | reverse complement strand
TTTTGAACCAACTGAGAGAAAATGAAGATGTGTTAGAGGAGCTGAAGATGTTGAAAAAATTCTTCAATGTCTACCCACGAGGTATGATCCTCTTGTCATTGCTATTGAAGCAACGACATACTTTTCTACTTTGATAGTGGATGAGTTAATGGGTTCTCTCCATACCTATGAGCAAGCCTTTAAAGTTCAGTCAAATTCAAGAGGCAGAGGGAGAGGTAGGAATGTCTCCCGAAGAGGTAGAGGCATATCTAGTCAAGGAAATGTTGGTGGAGAAAGCTCAGAACAAGAAAGAAGCCAAGAGGGAGCAAACAACTCTCAGAACAACTCCCGAAGAGGCACAAAGAATAGTGGTGCAAGTGGGAGAAGTGACAAGAGCAACATTGAGTGCTACTACTGTCACAAGTTTGGACACTATGTTAGTGAGTGTTAGAAGAAGCACGGTAATCAGCAAAGACAAAATGCAAACGTTGTTGATTCAAATGTGGTTGAAGGCAATCAGTCCACAACCTTCATCATGTGCAGTGTTGGTGAAGAAGGCAGCCCTGAAGTCTGGTACTTGGACAGTGGTTGTAGCAACCACTTGAGTGGTAATAAAAGTGTTTTTTCTTTCGTTGACAAAATGTTACATCAGAAATTAGAATGGGGAACAATGGAGTTGTTCCTGTTAAAGGAAAATGATCTATTATGATCCGCACCAAGCAGGGTGAAGAGAAGGAGGTCCAAAGTGTATTCTTTGCACCGAGGTTAAAGCATAACCTCATGAGTGTAGGATAGATGATCAAGAATGGATACAAAGTGCTGATGGAGAAGGGAAAATGTGTCATTTATGACAAGAATGAGAGGACAAAGGTGTTTGCAGCAATACAAATGACAAAGAATCAGATGTTTTCATTGAAGATTAAGACGTGCTTCTCATCTTAGTCTGTTGCAGCACCTCTCATGGATGGAAAATGTACAACAGTACAACATGCAGCCCACAAGAGCACCATTGAAGACCCCTCCAAGCTATAGTATCTCAGTTATGGACATCTAGGCTATGTTGGTTTAAGTCTTTTGTCCAAAATCAAGATGGTTGATGGTTTGCCAAGGATAATAGAGCCTAATGTTAGATGTGAGGCTTGCATTTTGGGCAAGCAACATAGGCAACCCTTTCAATCGGGTAACTCTACAAGGGCAAGGGCACCATTGGAGTTGGTGCACACTGATTTGGTAGGCCCTATGCAAATCACTTCTATTGGTAATAACATATTTTTTATGACCTTTATTCAGGATTTCAGCCGTAAAACATGGGTTTATTTTTTGTAGCACAAGTCTGATGCATTTAATAAATTTTATTGTTTAAAGCCCAGGCTGAAAAAGAGAGTGGACATTTTATTAAAGTCCTAAGGTTAGATAGAGGAGGAGAGTATATCTCCAATTGTTTTGTTAATTTTTGCAGGCAGAATGGCATAAAAAAGGAGCTTAGAACCAGTTATACTCCACAACAAAATGGAGTTGCTGAAAGGAAAAATAGAACCATCGTAGAGATGGCAAGAAGCTTGCTAAAAGAAAAAGGACTCCCTATAGAATATTGGGGAGAGGCTATTGCAACAACCATGCATTGGATTAATAGAAGTCCAACCAAGGCAGTTTGTGACAAGATACCTCAAGAGGCATGGACAAAACAAAGATGGACAGTTGAACACTTGAGAGTGTTTGGATGTGTGTCTTATGCACAGGTCCCTCAAGAAAAAAGGCAGAAATTGGATGACAAGGGTGAAAAGTGCATTTTCATGGGCTACAGTGAAGAGTCCAAATCCTATAGGTTGTACAATCCGGTCACCAAAAAAATTATCATTAGTAGAGATGTGGATTTTTTAGAAGATTAGTCATGGGATGGCATGATAGATCCTGACGGCTCCCGATAGCTCCCGACAGTGCAAAATGATAAAGAATATGAAAATGAAGATCAGGAAAATCCTGTAGTAGTAGAGACTAATGGCTCCTGACTACTCCTAACCACTCGTGATTAGAATAGATAGAAAGGGAAGCAGCCATAGACAGCCAGAGGATGGGCTCTTGATCGCTCCTGATGAGCTCTTGACAGTTTTGGATGAGCTCCTGACGAGCTCCTGACTGCTCCCGATGAGCTCCCGACAGCTCCTGATCACTCTAGATTTGGCCTATTCAACATAACAGCAACACCACTAAAACTTCAGACCCCACTCTCACCTCCCTAATGCCAAGAAAGACCAAAATTCTAAGGGAGATCTACCAAAATGAAAGGTATGATGAGAAATTTGATGAGAGTGAATTTTGCACTATTTTCTCACAATGATCTAATTTATTTTGAAGAAGCTATGGAAGATGATAATGGTGTGAAGCCATAGATGAGAAAATAGATGCATTAGAAATAAACAATACATGGGAGTTGATTGACTTGCCTCTAAACAAGCAAGCTATTGGAGTAAACTGGGTCTATAAAACCAAAAGCAATGTCGAAGGAAGAATAGACAGACACAAGGAAAGATTAGTTATCAAGGGGTACAAACAATAGCTTGGAAGAGACTATGATGAGATATTTCCCCTGTTGCAAGGATAGAGACTGTGTCGGCAGTCCTAGACATTGTTTCCCAACACAAATGGAAGGTATTTAAAATGGATGTGAAGTCCACCTTCCTTAATGGAGTATTGAAAGAAGAGGTTTATGTGGAGCAGCCTTTTGGATATGAAGTTCCAGGCCAATAACACAAGGTCTATAGTGTAATGCCCCACCACGCAACCCTAGAGGAAGTTGCAAAGAACAACTTTAATAGGCTAATTTTTTTTTTAAAAAGTATATTTAATATACAAGTTTGCTAACTAATGCCAACAACCCCTAAGGTTATGAGACAGAGGTTATATAGAACCTCAACAAAAAACATGAATTAAACCATGACATTTATTACTTAATAATTTAATACTCAAACATTCCAATAAGACGAATTACATCAAGCATAAAGATAACTTTCCATTTCATTAACTCATAATTAAATATTACAATTACATCTCTCATTCCCCGAATGAGGCAAGTCCAATAAATAAGTTTATAAATACAACTTCCACCTCGATAACAACTAAGGGGTAAAATAATACAAGATCAATTGAAATGAAATAAAGAAAGAATTGATACTGTAACCCACAAGCTCTCCAACTGGAAGTCTCGTCCACATGAACATGAAGAAGAACCCAACGGATTTAGGTACACCCCACCCAACCAAGTGGAACCCAAAGGCCCACCCCCTGTGCTAGGAGATAGTATCCAAGAATCCTAACCAACACCATCTACCACTAGACACATACTAACATAGAACTGAACCAAACTAAAAACTCCAATCACATGTACAACACAAGTACAACTCATATACCACGCAAGTACAACATGAGTACAACTCTACATGGTCACATTGCTTCCAGAAATAAAGCAGAACAAGTATGTTATGAGAACCATACACATAGAATCGAATACCAACTATGGTCACATCAGGTATGTTACGGAAACCATACCCCCAATAAACAAGTACCAACTATTGTCTTAGATAGAGTGTCATCACACAGCTCACCATGGGTTTACCTCTGGGAATCTTCATAGGCTCCCGCCCCCCGATAAGGGTTGTCTTGGTGACCTCAACCGAATCCCGGCCCCCATCCTCACTCATGTGGAATCAATTACCTTTCATGCAGACAAGATAGATGACCTTGCCATTCCAAGCCTTCCCACTCATCCCGAGTCTAAATGAGCCTTCGTGTCTATGAGTGAAGTAAAATTATCTTGATTAGTGTGTATTACCACCTAATATTCTAAATTTTATTATAGTTATCACTTGATTAAACCACCCCCGTAGGTTTTCCAGTTTACCTTTTTGGGCTCTGGCCCCTATAAAAGCCACTCTTCTACTTAACAACATACCAAACATAACCATCCAAACACCAAGGGTACAAAGCACAAACATACATGATACCACAGTCATCCTTTCTTAGGAGGCAACCTAAGTTCAAACCCTCTCCAAACACTGGAGGTAACAAGGTAACAAAGTCACTCCTGAAAAGGAGGCACTAACCACATAATCCACTCCTAAACCCAGGAGGCATAATGCATCCCCGTTCATGATAACCAGGTGAACACTGACTAGGCACCATGCACTACCCAAGGAAATTTCTAATAGGTTGACAAACATCATGTGACAACCCACATAACAAGAGACCTCATCTGGAAGACTTACAATTTAAACGACACTTAACCCATTTTCCAAACAAGAATACGAAGGGGAAAGAATTCACTGAAGACCCATGAATTAAACTACCTTCGGATATTCTAAATCCATTCAGATGCTAACATACAATACTTATTTGCCTTAAAGAAATCAGAGTTAAATATTGTCTCTTTCAGACGGAAAGTGAAATTTGCAACCAAGTAATTCCTTTTTCTAATTGCAAAATAGATAAATATGCATTGATCATTTATTTCAACCATTCAAGAAATAACAATATCGAATTAATAATTGTTTCCCTAAGGAAACTAAATCATTTAAAAGAAATATCAATTAACCTTGCAATTAATCATAATACTTACAACTCCGTTAATTATCTTTCAAATATATTACCCTTTAAACAAAACAATAAAACACTTTGCTTAAAAGCACAATAATTTAAATCACCCCATTATATTAAATCATCATAATAACTATATCATTTTACTCAATATTTTATTATATGAATATTATAAGAATAATTCATTTGATCTTTTAATGTATAAATAATATTATTAAATAGTGTAATTTAAACTATTAAATATTAATACCTAATAATATAAATAATATAATATTTAAAATATTATATATATATATATAAATAATTTTAGAATAAAAAGTTGGGCCCTCTTGCCCTCAGTCCGCGCACTGGATTAGGGCTGGGCGGAAGAGCTTGGTCACGGTTTTCATGGCCGGTGGCAGTTTTTTTTCCATGGTGGGCGACGGTCGAAGAACCAGGTGGTGGCGGTGTTTATTCAAGGTGGGGCGGCCGCAGGAGGTGGCGGTGCTAGTTACAATTTGGCGCGGCCGAGGTGGAGGCACCGGCGGAGGAGGAAGCGTCGGGCGGAGGAGTCAGCGCGGATGGCTAGAAAAGGCGTGGCCAAAGGTGGAGGCGGAGGGAGACGCGAGGAGCGTTGGGCTGGCAGCGTCGGCGACCACTGTGTGGCGTGGGCTGCACAGTCCGCGCGAGCCCCTGATGGGGGATGCTGGGCGCGCTCCCACACTCCACTTCCTAAGGGGAGCGGCAGTGGGGTGAGCCCCAGCCCCCAAACATTTATTTATTTATTTATTTTTTTGAATGGAAATAAACAATTTCCAGAACCCAAAAAAATAACCAGCCCCTTAAAATTTGAATTTGGAAATTTGTTTTTGTTTTAATTTTGCCAACATAACCTTAAGAGGGAAAATTATAAAATAAATCACAACAATTATACACCATTTTCATTCATCCAAGAAGGTTTCAACCAATATGAAAACAACCAAATTGAAACCAAGCAAAATTGAAATATTAAATTTGTAAACAATAACTCATTTTAATCTTGGAAGGCAAGATTTCAAATAATTTGCCCATCAACCTAATGTTGTTAAATAAAAAATAATTCACTAATTACAAGATAGGAACCTGAATTTTTTGGGAGTGTGATGAAGAACCCGATGGTGCTTTGAAACCCTTTTGAGCTCCATAGATTCTTTGAGCTCCTTCTCCAAACCCACAAAATTCAACAATCTTTCCTCTTCTCAATTTTCTCTCCAAAACTCCATTCTTGATTTTGTGTAGAAATTCCAAGTTATGCAAAATTCTCCCCAAAATTCTACAACCACCCTCATAACTTCTAGAAAACAAAATAGGAAATATCTCATTTTTTAATATTTGAATTTTCAAATTCCTAATTGACTTTTAATTCATTTTCTTTAATTTTCAATTCTAATTCCAATATGCATGTATTTTAAAAAATGGGTAATGTAAATCATTTCAACATAACTAACTTAATCAATTAATAAAATAATTCTACCATAAGATTAAATTATATATTAATTAATTTAAATTACTCAATAAATTAAATTCCATTTCCAACATATAACTAGATTAATTCACTCACCCACATAACTACAAAACATACTTTAACACCTTTCTAACTTCCATAATAAACTGAAACAAGGCAAATCGAACAAAATAACACAATTGGACCACTCCATGACCGATGACACACTAGGACTAGGGTGATGACTCGACACGGAAATCCTAGCTACTATCTCCCAATCGAATACCGTTCGGCATTGGACACGCTCGAACCTATGAAACCAGGTGGAGTCGATGTCCTGTACCTATCAACCTGCAGCCAAGGAGTACATCCACATGCATATATATGTCATAATCAAAACACACCGTGAAGAGGGAATCACGAAATCGTAGGGCACTCGCAAGCAAGTGATGCGATACCATCCTCTTCACCAATATAGTAGTACTAACTGACAAATCTAACATATTAATATAGTCCAAAACATAAAACATCTTAAATTTAAATATCCATAATGCTAATCTCAAACATGGCATAAAAATAACATCAAAATATAGTATCATCAAAACAAGATGCATCACGATAAAATAGTGATCCACTATAACCAAGTATAATGTCTAAGTACAACAGAATACAAAGGCATAAAAGGGAAACAACATAGTTCGCACAAAGAGCAAAATGGAGGGGTATTACATCCTCCCCCACTAGGGTTAGGCTTACTCCTGGAAGCCTACAACTAGTATGGATATAACTCCCTCATAAAGAAACTGCATACAAAATCAAAACCTTGACCCCAGAGGCCGAGCACCCTGCACTGGGCGACCAACCCCGAAAGTCTCAACAACAGCTCCCTGATACCCAGGCTGCCAGTTATCAACCGCAACATAAGTTTGATGAGATCTACTTGCATCACCAACTGTTAGCTCAGATGCCATTGGATCCTGAGAAAACCCAGATGTGCCCCTATTGGGACACATTCTAGCTATGTGACCCTGCTGGCCACAAGAAAAACATCTTGTACTTCTGCTAAAACCTCTATTTCCAGATGGTGTGCTAGACTGTTGTGCACTATCCCAGAAGGTAGACTATGAACCCTGAGCTGACTATTCATAGCTGAAACATTTTGCATGCTTCTAGTTCCTGTTCCTCATAGGTGAAAAACCACCATCATCCTGACAAGGCTGAATTCTCCTTACGCTTCCCAAGCACACTCTTTTGCTGCTAACCACTCTGCGATGGTCCTTGATGGGATTGAGAAGGTGCACCTCCTTGAGGCTTCCCTCCTCGAACACTAGATCCTGCTACTGAACTACCACCAACCTGCACTCCTATGTGACCTCCAAGTGCCATACTTAGATTCTCCTCAATAAGGCGTGCTTTCTCTACTGCCATATCCATGGTTTTGGGTTCGAAAACCCTCACACCACCATTGAAATGAGCATCTAGGCCCCTAACAAAATGGTGCACTAACATGCTCTCATCATCACCAATCCTGACATACTGTTTGAGCTCGTAAAAACGTCGCTCATATTGCTCAACAGATAATTCCATCTGACGCAAGGCATGGAACTCGTTGCCTCGACGCTGTTGCCAATGCTCAAATAAGAATCAAGCCCTGAACCTCTCTAAGAGGTCTCCCATGATGCAGTGTGAATGTCGATATGGAGCTTCTGCTCCTCTAATCTCCACCAAGTGAATGCAAATCCCCTCAACTGCATAATGGCATAACGAGCCCTAGTGTTACTACAATACAAATGCATGGAAAAACACCTATCTAGGTCTATGAGCTAGGTCTCAGCCTTTAAACCCAAACCAGATCCATCGTATAAAGGAGGGTGCCCCCTGAGCAAGTCCCTCATGTAAGCCTCGGACTGAGGTGGAGCTTCCCTCACCACAGGGTTAATCTGAACCTCTGCCTACCTAGGTCCAAGGAGTTCCAAAGCCTCCTCTAGCTCTCTACGCCTAGCTTCGATCCCTACTAGATCCTGCTACCGATCCCTACCTCCAGGTGCATTCTGAGATGCTCGAGGTTCTTCTTGATCAAGAACAATTGATACACGAGGAGGAGAGTCATGCTGACTCCCACCACGATAACCTATATGGCCATGAACACACACCCTACCTCTTCCGCATCTAGGAGGCATAATCCTGCACAGACACGCCAAGGCATTAGGCAAGGTACACAACTGAAAGCTTAATGGTCCACCATAATCCCAGAGTACCCAGTGTTTAAACCTAGGCTCTGATACCATGTGTAACGCCCCGCCACGTAACCCTAGAGGAAGTTGCAAACAACTTTTTTAACAAGCTATTTTTTTTTTTTAAAGTACATTTAATATACAAGTTTGCTAACTAATGCCAACAACCTCTAAGGTTACGAGACAGAGGTTATATAGAACCTCAACAAAAAAACATGAATTAAACCATGACATTTATTACTTAATAATTGAATACTCAAACATTCCAATAAGAGGAATTACATCAAGCATAAAGATAACTTTCCATTTCATTAACTCATAATTAAATATTACAATTACATCTCTCATTCCCCGAATGAGGCAAGTCCAATAAATAAGTTTATAAATACAACTTCCACCTTGATAACAACTGAGGAGTAAAATAATACAAGATCAACTAAAATGAAATAAAGCAAGAACTGATATTGTAACCCACGAGCTCTCCAACTGGAAGTCTCGTCCACATGAACATGAAGAAGAACCCAATGGATTTAGGTACACCCCACCCAACCAAGTGGAACCCAAAGGCCCACCCCTTGTGCTAGGAGATAGTAGCCAGGAATCCTAACCAAGACCATCTACCACTAGACACAGACTAACAAAGAACTGAACCAAACTGAAAACACCAATCACATGTTCAACACAAGTAAAACTCATATACCACGCAAGTACAACATGAGTACAACTCTACATGGTCACATTGCTTCCAGAAATAAAGCAGAACAAGTATGTTATGAGAACCATACACACAGAATCGAATACCAACTGTGGTCACATTGGGTATGTTACGAAAACCATACCCCCAATAAACAAGTACCAACTATTGTCCTAGATAGAGATTTATCACACAGCTCACCATGGGTTTACCTCTGGGAATCTTCATAGGCTCTAGCCCCCCACTAAGGGTTGTCCTGGTGACCTCAACCGAATCTCGGCCCCCATCCTCACTCATGTGGAATCAATTACCTTTCGTGTAGACAAGATAGATGACCTTTCCATTCCAAGCCTTCCCACTCATCCTGAGTCTAAACAAGCCCTCGTGTCTATGAGTGAGGTAAAATTATCTTGATTAGTGTGTAGTACCAACTAATCTTCTAAATTTTATTTTACTTATCACTTGATTAAACCACCCCCGTAGGTTGTCCAGTTTACCTCTTTGGGCTCTAGCCCCTACAGAAGCCACTCTTCTACTTGACAACATACCAAACATAACCATCCAAACACCAAGGGTACAAAGCACAAACATAAACGATACCAGGACCATCCTTTCTTAGGAGGCAACCTAAGTTCAAACCCTCTCCAAACACTAGAGGTAACAAGGTAACAAAGTCACTCTTGACAAGGAGGCACTAACCACATAATCCACTCCTAAACCCAGGAGGCATAAGGCATCCCCGTTCGTGATAACCGAGTGAACACTAACTAGGAACCATGCACTACCCAAGGAAATTTCTAACAAGTTGACAAACATCATGCGACAACCCACATAACAAGAGACCTCATCTGGAAGACTTACAATTTAAATGACACTTAACCCATTTTCCAAAGAAGAATACGAAGGGAAAGAATTCACCAAAGACCCATGAATTAAACTAGCTTAGGATATTCTAAATCCATTCAGATGCTAACATACAATACTTATTTTCCTTAAAGAAATCAGAGTTAAATATCGTCTCTTTCAGACGGAAAGTGAAATTTGCAACCAAGTAATTCCTTCCTCTAATTATAAAATAGATAAATATGCATTGATCATTTATTTCAACCATTCAAGAAATAACAATATCGAATTAATAATTGTTTCCCTAAAGAAACTAGATCATTTAAAAGAAATATCAATTAACCTTGCAATTAAGCATAATACTTACAACTCCGTTAATTGTCTTTCAAATATATTACTGTTTAAACAAAACAATACAACACTTTGCTTAAAAGCACAATAATTTAAATCACCCCAATATATTAAATCATGATAATAACTATATCATTTTACTCAATATTTTATTATATGAATATTATAAGAATAATTCATTTGATCTTTTAATGTATAAATAATATTATTAAATATTATAATTTAAACTATTAAATATTAATATATATATATTAATACCTAATAATATAAATAATATAATATTTAAAATATTATATATAAAAAGAAACATATTTTAGAATAAAAAGTTGGGCCCTCTTGCCCTCGGACCCCGCGCCAGATTAGGGCTGGGCGAAAGAGCTTGGCTGCGGTTTTCATGGCCACCGACGGTTTGTTTTCCATGGTGGGGTGCGGTCGAAGAACCAAGTGGCGGCGGCGTTTATTCAAGGTGGGGCAGCCGCAGGAGGCAGCGCCGCCGGTTAGAGTTTGGCATGGCCGAGGTGGAGGCACCGGCGGAGGAGGAAGCACCAAGTGGAGGAGTTAGCACGGACGGCTGGGAAAGGCGCAACTGAAGGCGGAGGCGGAGGGAGGCGTCGCCGGTTGCAGGTTGAGGGAGACGCGGGGAGCGCTGGGCTGGCAGCGTTGGCCACCACTGTGTGGTGCGGGCTGCACAGTCCACACGAGCTACGGATGGGGGATGTTGGGCATGCTCCCCCACTCCGCTTCCCAAGGGGAGCGGCAGTGGGGTGAGCCCCAACTCCCAAACATTAATTTTTTTTATTTTTTTTTATTTTTTTTTACTGTGTTTTTTTTTGAATGGAAATAAACAATTTCCAGAACCCAAAAAAAATAACCAACCCCTTAAAATTTGAATTTGGAAATTTGTTTTTGTTTTAATTTTGCCAGCATAACCTTAAGAGGGAAAATTATAAAATAAATCACATCAATTATACACCATTTTCATTCATCCAAGAAGGTTTCAACCAATATGAAAACAACCAAATTGAAACCAAGCATAATTGAAATATTAAATTTGTAAACAATAACTCATTTCAATCTTGGAAGGTAAGATTTCAAATAATTTGCCCATCAACCTAATGCCATTAAATACAAAATAATTCACTAATTACAAGATAGGAACCTGAATTTTTTGGGAGTGTGATGAAGAACCCGATGGTGCTTTGAAACCCTTTTGAGCTCCATAGATTCTTTGAGCTCCTTCTCCAAACCCACAAAATTCAACAATCTTTCCTCTTCTCAATTTTCTCTCCAAAACTCCATTCTTGATTTTGTGTAGAAATTCCAAGTTATGCAAAATCCTCCCCAAAATTCTATAACCACCCTCATAACTTCCAGAAAACAAAATAGGAAATATCTCATTTTTTAATATTTGAATTTTCAAATTCCTAATTGACTTTTAATTCATTTTCTTTAATTTTCAATTCTAATTCCAATATGCATGTATTTTAAAAAATGGGTAATGTAAATCATTTCAACATAACTAACTTGATCAATTAATAAAATAATTCTACCATAAGATTAAATTATATATTAATTAAATTAAATTACTCAATAAATTAAATTCCATTTCCAACATATAACCAGATTAATTCACTCACCCACATAACTACAAAACATACTTTAACACCTTTCTAACTTCCATAATAAACTGAAACAAGGTAAATCGAACAAAATAACACAACTGGACCACTCCATGACTGATGACACACT
Source organism: Sequoiadendron giganteum (assembly GCA_007115665.2). NCBI lineage: Eukaryota > Viridiplantae > Streptophyta > Pinopsida > Cupressales > Cupressaceae > Sequoiadendron > Sequoiadendron giganteum. The sequence goes on along the minus strand of CM021109.1, from coordinate 124,979,558 downwards.
AGGACTAGGGTGATGACTCGGCATGAAAATCCTAGCTACTATCTCCCAATCGAATATTGTTGGGCATTGGACACGCTCGAACCTATGAAACCAGGTGGAGTTGATGTCCTGTACTTGTCAACCTGCAGCCAAGGAGTACATCCACATGCATATATATGTCATAATCAAAACACACCGTGAAGAGGGAATCATGGAATCGTAGGGCACTCGCAAGCAATTGATGCAATACCGTCCTCTTCACCAATACAGTAGTACTAACTGAAAAATCTAACATATTAATATAGTCCAAAACATAAAACATCTTAAATTTAAATATCCACAATGCTAATCTCAAACATGGCATAAAAATAACATTAAAATATAGTATCATCAAAACAAGATGCATCACGATAAAATAGTGATCCACTGTAACCAAGTACAATGTCTAAGTACAACAGAATACAAAGGCATAAAAGGGAAACAACATAGTTCGCACAATACAGCAAAATGGAGGGGTATTACATATAGGCTGAAGAAGGCTCTTTATGGGTTGAAGCAAGCTCCATGAGCATGGTATAGTAGGATTGACTCATATTTGATGAGTAACGACTTTAGCAAAAGCGATGGTGAGCCCACTCTCTACATCAAGACATCAAATGGTAACATTTTAATTGTTGTCTTGTATGTAGATGATTTAGTTTTTACTAGGGATGATGATTTCCTCATTGCTGATTTTAAAGAGGCCATGAAAAGAGAATTTGAAATGACAGATTTAGGTCTTTTGTGTTATTTTCTATGCATAGAAGTAAAACAAATTCATGATTGTATTTTTATCTCTCAAGAGAAGCATGCAAATGAGATCTTGAAGAGATTTAGAATTCTTGAGAGCAAGCCTTCCCCAACACCAACAGTCGTAGGCCTAAAGTTGAGCAAGGAAGATTGCAGAAGAAATGTGGATCCAACCATGTACAAAAGCTTGGTTGGAAGCTTGATTTTTTTGGCAGCAACTAGGTCAGATATAATGCATGGAGTGAGTCTAATTTCCAGATTCATGGAGACTCCAAGAGACACCCATTGGCAAGCAGGTAAGAGAATCCTAAGGTATGTGAATGGTACTAAAGGATATGGCGTGATGTACACAACAACAAAAGAATATGGGTTGGTTGGTTACACTGACAGTGATTGGGCAGGAAGTTTGGATGATAGGAAGAGCACTTCGGGCTATGTATTTCATTTGGGTTTGGGTGCTATCTCTCGGGCTTCTAAGAAGCAACCTATTGTTTCCCTATCAGCAGTTGAAGCTGAGTATATAGCAGCAAATGTAGCAGCATGTCAGACTATTTGGCTGAGAAGAATCTTGACAGATTTGAAAGAATAACAAGAGGATGGAATAGTGATCTATTGTGACAATGTTTCATCGATAACTTTGACGAAAAATCTTGTGTTTCATGGAAGAATCAAGCATATTGAAATCAAGTATCATTTCATTCGTGAATTGGTTGAAAATGGTGAAATTAAAATGAATTTTTTTAGGTCTGAGCAATAGCTAGTAGACATATTCACCAAGCCTTTGAGCATTGACAGTTTTGTGCGTCTAAAAGGAAAATTGGGTATTGTTAATTTGGATCAGGATTGATCTTGTTGTTTTGCCAGCTTAGGACAAAGGGGGAGTGTTGGAATTTAATGTTTCTCCTGAGCCTCTGCTCATCTATTAGACCCCCTACATCCTCACCTACCCATCAATAGCCCTAATGTTTTGGAGATCCTCCCTGCTGCTCTTGGCAGCTCCAAAATTTATTAAGGTAGTTGATTTTGAATTCGGCATTTACTATGGTAGGTGATTTCAAATTTTTGAGTAGGAATTTTTGTTTTAGACAAAATGAATTGAAGGTAGATTATTCTATCAATTGGAAGAAGTCAGAGAAGAAGATTGCAGCAGTGGACTATGAGAAGAGCATTCTCTTTGAAGCTCCCAGTAGTTCCTGAACAACAGTAGTTATTTGTTATTTGTAAGAGCAGTGATTGCTCCAAGTAGAGATTTGCATAGCTCTTGACAGTGAGTTGTTGATAGCTCCTAATCATTACCAGTCTAGTTGAGCAGCTTCTGATAGCTCCCAGAAAGTCAATTAATAGTTAGTTCCTAGTTTTTTGTTTTGTTTTGTCATTTCCAGTTGATTAATAGAGAATCGAATTTGCATGTTTCCTATTGTTTTCTGCATTTGAGATTTGGGTATTTTCAGCTTGATTGGAAAACATAGCAACAACTCTATGTTTTGTGTTTGTTTTTCAAAACTTTACAACAAGAAGTCATAAACATTAATCGATGCACCCTACGAAGGGAGGTGAGCCTTAGAATAATTACCAAGCCAATTATTTCTAATACTGGTCACAACAGAAGGTGATTCACAATGATAAGGTAGAAGGAGATTAAGCTAAAATCATAGGCATAGATCTGAGGATATTACAAAATTTTAACCCACAAACGAGCTTTACCACTGACCATATTCTCAGAAGAAAACAACTGAACCAACAAAAGTTACATGCACGCTACTAATCTAATAATAAAGGGAGAAAAAGTTTAGACACATGAAATTGACATCAAAGGCTAAGTCTCTAACCTATGCATAGAAAAGGATTAAATGACAAGGTTTTCTATGTCTTCCATTCAATCTTGAAATTCTACTTTTACAAAATTATTTAATTCTCTATGGTTCTAGTTTCTTCTATTATGTCGATTTCAAGACAATATTGATATTAATGTTTTCTTTTTCAATTGTGCATGTAGGATTTCAAGACAAGTTATCACAAATATCTCAAATAAATTTTTGAGTAAGAATTTTGGCAAAATTTGATTAAAACAATTTTGAAATTTTAAAGAAGGAAACCTGAAGTGCTTTCCAGAGGCAAGCAACTACAAAGTGAAAACCTCAAAGTTCAATTCACAAAACTTTCACAGTACAAACACAACTTCCAGAAATCAATTTTCAGCTTTCTAAACAAAACCTTGGAGAAATACAGAGAGTCTTTTCCTGTGATAACAACAAAAAATTTTGTTTTTCAAAAATCAATTTCCTTCCCAAATAAATACAATTCCCACATTCAACTTTCAGATTGCATGCAATTTTAATCAGCCAATTTCAACTTTTCAGACATCAAGTTCAAAATATGATATTTTGCAAATTTAATCACAACTAACTGTTTCAGTTTTCGAAAAACATCTAAATTGCACAAACAAATCCATTACAACTAATTAATCCTTCAAAATTAATATATTTTAATATTTCACATTTAATTCCTCAATATTCTAAAAATAACCTTTTAAATTTAAACATTACAATTAATCATTAATCATATCATTACCATAAATTTAAATCATTAAATTAATCTAAACAAAACATTATAAAACATGACAACATGAGATGACGAATAGACATAACAACAAATGAACGACAACAAAATATAAGGGTAACAAAAAAATACCCGTTCTTTTCAGAACGATGGTTCATGATAGAGGACAAGTCTATCTCCCTTCAACTATTCTGTTGGGCCATGACACGCTCATACCTGATGAAGAAGGTGGAGTCAATGCCTGTACCTGAAAGGTGCATCACATTGCACAGTCAATCGAACAACATAATTATATAACATCAAACACACCACAAAGAAGAATTGTGGTGTAGCAGGGCACTCATGGATGAGCACTGCTAAACCGTCTCCTTCACTGAACTGACATAAGACATAGCATAAAAAATCAATCAAATCATAGTACCTTCATAAACATAACATAACATCATATGTCATCACAATAATGTCATCTCATAAAATAAACAGAGCATGGTAAAGTAAACTGTATCATCAACTGAGTTTCACAACTAGTCATGTAAACCATGACATAATGCATCAAAGTAACATAGTCTCAAACAACTAACAACTAACAACAACTCAAAACAACTAAAATAGAAACTTCATCAGGAGGGTCACTACATTTCACATACTTATCTACATGTTATAAATCCTAACACAAAGATCATTATTCTCTCACTTAGAATTCTAACACTAGATTCAAATCTTCACCAATCTTCATACATTCATCAATTATAACTCAATCTATTTATTCCTACTTGCATTCCTCCATTTAATTACTAATTAATCAAACCTATAATCCAACCTATAAAGATATAGAGATATATAAATATTAAATATATGTATATAAACTCTCTTTCCTAAAATGAACTTAAATTACTATAAATAATCAACTTATCTCTTAATTCTCTCTCTCTTCATAATCAACAAATTATTTTAAGCTTAGCATTTACTTAAACATAACATACATCCAGGCTTAACATACATTTTAACAATCCTCTAATCTTAGAGTTTGAACTTACATCTCAAAATATCATCGTTTAAGAATATTTGAGCCTCTTATTTATTCTTTAATTAAATATAAAGATTATTTCCCCAAATAATTATATTTGAAAAAAACTATAACACAATATTCTAATTAATTAACTTAGTAATTTTTCAATTCAACTATAAAAATTTATAAAATCATTCAATATTCACCTACAAATTAATTAATAGAGAATAATCTAATCATTTAGTACCGTAAAAAATAAATTAAATAACCTAACATTTTCCCCTTAATTTATACTACTTAATCATTTAACTGGATAATTGTAAATTTCTTTAACCCTTACAAAACCCAATTTGGATTTGCAAATAAATCAATTCACAATCATTTAAATTACCCCAACCATTTACTATAATTAATTATTCATTTAAACCTTTCCTTTCTTTCCTACTTGAAAAACCATACTTTCACCCATAGAAAATTTAAATGATCATTTTGGATAATAAATTATTCAATTAAAAGAACAAAATCTATTATTTAAAAAAAAATGATAATTTATTTCTTTATTTAATTATCTAATCTATTGCACACCAGTAAACCAACCTTTACGATTTACTGTCATATAGCATAATATATATACATATACATATATATATAATATATATATATACCTATATACATTCAAATTTTAAATCATGATTACTAATGAAATTCTTCATATTATAAATCTGATTATCATTAAAATCCATTCACATTTTAATATATATATATATATATATATATATATATATATATAACATTTGATTACAATATTATGTATATATATCACAAAAAGAATTATGAATCTATTTCATCATGTGAGGAATTTAAACATTCATTTTCAAGAGAAGCAAAGGGGGAAATAATTAATTTAATCAGTTCAAAAAATAAAAGTAAGATAGTTAACCAACCTGGATCCAAGCACTTGGCAGAGGAAAGATCTCATGTCGAGCCTCCACTTCTTTGATTCCAAACGCCAATATTCCAACCCCCAACTCTCAACCAAAATGCGACAATTCAATAAAATCTCATTTATTAATTTTAAATTAATTAAAATCATTTCCTTTTTAAAAAGCATAACAACATAATATAATGAATTTTCAATTTACACAACTGGGTAAATCATTTACCCCCACATTTACATCCACCATTATAATTAACAATATAATTTCACTTTTTAATTTATTTACATTATTATTATTTATTAATTATTAATTATAACCATGCATTATTATTTATTAACTATATTATAATTTATTTTATCACTAACTATAATTATTTATTTATCAAGGTATATTCCAATTAATTTTAGTACAAATAAAACCAAAGCATAATATCAAACAAACTAACTTAATCAAAACCATGTGCCCCATTAATTACCTGACTGCTAACTAGGGTCGAAAAGCAACCTCAAACAACACACACTGACCAAACAAACATTCTGACAAATTGACGGGGTGTTAGATTAGATACTCATCCTCTTCGAGGATGATGGCTAGGGTAGGGGATCAAGTGTTATCTCCGATCAATTATTCCATTGGGTTTTAAGGCATGCTCAGACCTGCTAATTCAAGTGGAGTTGATGTCTGATACCTGCAACATGCGTCACACAAACAATCATGCATATATATAGAAACAGGCACACTGTGAAAAGGGTAATTGCAGCATCGCAAGATACTCACAAGTGAGTGATGTGACATTTTTCCCTTCACCCAAACATATCAGTAAGAACCTCACCAACTCATATAGCAATTAGAATAAGATCAGTCACATGATAATCACATTATAGTCATAGTGCTCATGATAGGGTTATTCCTATTTCACCTTCACACATAGTCCATAAATTTGTAATATACAACATCAACTGCTTAACATCATTAGCGCATACCTTTGAATAACCCTATTAGTTTACCTTCACCTCCAAGTTTCAAAGCTGACTACCTACACATTCACGGTGAGAATGGAGGGGTACCATAGAAGGCCTATTCAAGAATCACATATCATATATTGAATTCCATGACAATTAATAATAATTTTTAGGGCATTATTTCTTAATATTTGTATGGTCAAGGCCTCATTATGTTCAAATATTACATCTTGTTCTACTTATGTTAAGAGGTTTTATTTAAACATGTTTCACACCGAAGAATATAATTTGAAGGCTAAATTATAGGAACAATCATTTAATATTTGACCAATGATTTATATCTAATGTGTATAGGGAAGCACACTATATTATTGGTTGGCACAATGATACTACATTAGGACTATCTAACAAAGAATTAAAATTCACATAAGGGGAATAATTTAGTAGCAACTGAAACTTGAAAATATCATATTAGAGAGAGCACTAGATAGAGTATTTTAATAGAAGTTTCATGTTTAAAAAGATATACATTTTCTTTTTCTTCTTCATGATTTTAATTGAAGGATGAAATGTGATCTTGAATGTAAGCTCTGGCAATAGATCACATTAATGTATAGTCTATGAATCAATAAAGTTTTGTTCTATAAATTTCTTGAGTGAACTAAATTTATAGTGTGAGTATTTAAATTTTGTTGTATGAATCTAGTGAGTGATTTGTGACAAGATGCATGGTTGGATAATCCTTAAACTTGGATCATTCATCTATGATTTCATCAATTTATGAAAACATGGTCAAATGAGTTGGTTATCCTTTTAATAAAATTAGTAAGCAATGAAATTATTGAATGGATCTGCTAAAACAATTTAGGATCAACTGGACAATAAAAATATTTCATAGGTCATCACCAAATTAATGACACAAAAAAGTCTTTCAATGAGAATAGAGGTTTAATTGATAAAGATTTTTGATGTAAGGAGAGTAATAGAGATAAAAGGTACATGTGATAATATGAACATAACAAACAACATGAAAATGAATTATCAAATACTTTCTATTTTAACTAATCTATGAAATAAAAGTAATGTATTATAGATAAGTATAAAAAACATCAATCTTTACAAAGATTATGTAATCAAATAAAATTAATGAAAATGAATGTGTCAAACAAAATTGATGAAAATACATTTGTAAAAGAATACAATCATATGTAACAAAAGAAAATTTTATTTTTATTGAGAAACCAAGTTATACTTCATGATTTAGCAAATATAGGAAACCATGTCAACTAAAGGTTAAACTACTAGGTCCCCACAGCATTGATGAAAATTTGTCTTCAAGAGACATACGACTGATATAATCTCTTTATCCAACTGCCCAAATAATATTATACCCATAAAAGCATATCCACCCAATACCTCCATTATCAGAAAATGACAAGGCCCATTCTTAGGATGTATGCTTCACTATCTTTTCTTCTTGTCGACAACTGTATATCTACATATATATCCTTTATGATGTATATACAGTTATGGGCAGGCCACAGTTAAACTAATATGAATAATCTCTGCTACAAGTTTGTTTGTGTGGAACCAATTATTGAAATCATCTATGAATGGCTTCGTTGTCACAAGTCATATTGTCCAGTACAGAAGAATACGTATGGCGTAAGCTAAGTATAGATAAGCTACTTTGGCAGCCTTCCAAAATATGGCAGGCGTGGAGCTTTAGGGATCAAGGATATAGGGAAGAAGTCACAAGCCATGCAATAATGGTACAGGCCAAATCTACTGTTTTTATTACTTCTTTTTCATTTTGATAATAGTTTAAGAGGCCAGATCTACTGTTCTTATTACTTCTTTTTCGTTTTGATAATAGTTTAGGTTTGTTTTTTTGGGGTCGTACACTATTTTGCATGGTGGCTTTTTTATGTTTTGACGTCACACTTCTGATTGCTATATTTGCAGTTTTATGGAATTTGGAGTATGATTTCATGTGTCTACTTTTTTAAGAATTTGGGTGTATGTTTTAACATATTTATTTGTCGTTGTCATGGTAGAGATTCTATAATAATCGAGAAAGTCAATAAGTAAATTAGAGTATTGTATTTTTCGTCTTTTAAAATTTTGACAATATCTTCTATATTAATATTTTAAAAAGAGGTTTACTTGATTGAGCAATCACATTCTCCCTCAACCACAATCAACTATCTTGAGCATCTCATTTGGCTGATCAGGTTCTCTTCAATCTATTTTTCATTTAGTTTCAATTCACTATTTGAAAAGATCGATCATATGACTCTTTTTCTTCTCAATCACAATACGTATATAATAATTATGATTTTTTACCATATCATATATGTTGACATTGGAAATTATTATTACTATCATCATAATCCTTTATTTTTGTGAGGTCAAGGACTAAACTGGTATGAAATTTTATCATTAAATGAATTGTATTTTGTGAAAAATTACTTATAGTTGTTATGAGTTTTCATTATACCTATCGTAGATGACACATATTGATTTTATGTGACTATATGGACACATCTTATTCAAATATTAATTCAAGACAAATTTTAACTCTATTCACTATCCATATTTAGTTGAAATGATATTTGACAATTAATTAAAATAAAGACTTGTATATACTAGTAGTAGTCATAATCAATACATATATTTTATTTTGTCTCCTAATATGTTTGACACAAGTAATGGTATTGTTGCTATCTTATAATCCAATTTCATCCTATAGCTTCTTTAACTTGATTTTTCATTCAATAAGTTGTGAAGATTAAATTTGAAGAACAAGTCCCTCAACCTCTCTACATTTAGTGATAAGTCCTTACCCTTCCTCTCTAGCTCTGGCATAACCTCCTCCAACTCAAGTATTAGGTAACAAGTCCTCCTCATTCTACTCAAGAGTGTTTGTGGCATGTAAGTTTATATTACAAATTTATGGCATATTTAAACTTGTCCAAATTAGATAAACCATATTTTTACTCTCCAAATATATTGCACACTACTTAATAGTTATATTTTAGTCCTAGCATTGACACATGGGTTTCCAAGGTTTATAACACATTCTTTTGTAAGATTTACTCACATGCTTTGATACCATATAAGATTTACTATTAAATAAACCCATGATACAATGAAATATTAGGAAAGCATGAAATAAAAATAATATGCTAGAATAAACTATTTTCTATATAACAAATGAGAGTATGTGATTGTAATAAAGCAAAACATATTATCTAAGAAGGAAAGGTTATCTAAGAAAGCTTATCCAATAAAGCAGGAAATCTTATCTAACAAAGCTTATCCAAATCTAGAGCAAATAAAGAAAATAGCTAATAAACTAATTACTTAAATAAATAAATGCAACTAGATAAAACCATACTAAGTACATGCTTAAGTGAGTGTAAAAATGGAATCAGTTAAACTAACACCTTCCCCCCTCCCCCTCTCCCCAACCCCTTAAGTGCAACTTAGGAGAAAATCCTACAAAAGCAACAAAGATGGGTCCTAGGTCCTAGTAACATGGAAAAAAATATGCTAGAATAAACTACATTCTATATAGCAAATGAGAGTACATGATTATGTGTAAAATATACAAAGAGCCAATGCTTTTTATAGGGCAAGGAAAAGGATGAGGTAACCTAGGATCTCACATAAAGCATGAAGTTCAACTAGAGTTAGCCTATGCAATAAAGTAGAAAAACTTATCTAAGAAGGAAAGCTTATCCAATAAAAACATGAAATCTTATCTAAGAAAGCTTATCCAAATATAGAGAAAATAAAGTAAATAGCTAATAAACTAACTACTTAAATAAATGAATGCAGCTAGATAAAAACATTCTAAGTAATCTTGAGTGAGTGTAAAAAATGAATCATATTACCCCAACACTTTTGACTTCATTAAATATTCAAAACTGGCAAATGATGTGAAAGTAGATTAGTTTTTAATTGGAAAAAGGTTTCAAAAGTGATTTAATTGGAAAAAGGTTTCAAAAGTGATTTAATTGTAAGTAAATTTTCAAGTCTATTGCAAAAATTAAAAATTAATTATTAACAACAATTCTATTTCTACTTTTGAATTTTTTTTAATAGTGGAGCTAATCACCACATGATAGTTGTTTTAATATATGATCTTTTTGTAAAAAAATTATATTATTATTCATTAACAATCATTACACTTTAATAAAATTAAGAAAACTTATATCATTTAAATATTTTTAAAAAATCAAAGAAAATAAAATTAACAATATATTTTAAAATATATATATATATAAATAAAAATTAAGAAAATATTATATTGTTTGAATCTTATACTTTTTAAATCTAGAAAACCATTACTTATTGAGACAAGTGATGAGTTATTTTGCAGCTTTCAAATCAGGGTTGAAAAAATAAATATGAGAGGAAAAATCATTGCTTTGTTCCTAACATTCTATCTTCCTAAGTTTAACAATGTTAAGTATCGATGCCATGTTTAAATTTAGTATCTTCATTTATTATCTCTAGTTAATTTCTTAGGATAACTAATTTAATATAAAATAGTGTCGCATTATCTAATTATTTTTATAGGTGAGGAAATGAAATAATCTTCTAGTTCATTTTATTTTGATTTTTGGAGATCATTGACTTGAAATGTTATGATTTTTTTTTCTTTATTGTCAAGAAATATCCTACTATATTTTAGTAATGATTAGGGCTTTTTTTTTGGGTTTTCACCATAACTTACAAATCATTATGAATTTTATTGTCATTTTTTAGGGTTTTGAGTAATATATCCAAAGAAACTATTTTTTTAGCTATATATGATTATTTTTGAGTGAGTTATTTTGGTTGTATAGTTTTTTATTTATTTTCTTCATAGATTGTAATTTAAAAAAATTCAATTTATTACATTTTTGAAAATTTAATGAAAAATTGGATTGGGTTATTTTTTTATATTTTCTTATTAAAAGAAAAACACATTCTTAATTTAGTGGCCAAAGGATAAATTTTAGATTGAATTATAGCTCATGTTTTATAACTTTATTGTCATAACTGAAACCAAATATTTCCCTTCCATACCTACTTTAGAAAATAAACACATTAGAAGTCATGTCATCTTTTTTATTAGACATTTTTTCTACAAATGCTAAGTCCAATGACTCTCTTTACTATCCACCATATAAATTCAAGAAAAAATCCACTATGTGAAATAGTGATAAATTTTATCAGGGATAATACATTTATTGTATTTGTAATATATTTAAATTAGGATTTGGATATATTTAAATAAGAAATCTTGCTAGAATTGACTTCCTAGCTAAAGCATGTAGGTAGCTATAACCTGAATGAAACAAAAGGGATGCAGCCTTTTTAAGGTCTCAAATTAAACCTACACAATATAAACATCATAAGTTTGATTGTATGTATGCAATTTATTGAATAAGTTTCATGAAACAATATATTAAGCTTTATAAGACACTAAAGAATGCAATGGTTGGCATAAGTTACTATATTTAACACCTAAATGTTATTAGTTGTACTAGTGTGTGATAGATTCTAAGTAAGGGTATGTACTTAGTTGGAAAGAATTTACTAATGACTTATAGACCTAATTTCACCCAATTATTGTTTTGAAGTGAAACAAGATCAACAATCAATTATAATGCTAAGAATTTGAGATTGGTAGTCAAGGCATTGGATGTGCCACCTTATAAAAGGGTAAAATTATACAATGAAATTAATGATTAAAATAAACATAATCTATGTTTGTTGGAACCTTGTATAGTTAGAAAATTTATGCAAAAATAATACATTTCTTTTTACCGTAAGGTCCATGCAAGGTAAAACCATAAGATCAAGAGATGGAATTGTGACTAACCCTATTAATAAAAATGTGGAAAACTCCTTTAGCCCAAGATAAAATACTAAGCTCTCTCCTTAATAGGAGGCAGAGAAGGAGAAAATTTATATTTTGGCATTATGATAGAAAATAGTCTATAGGTCATAAATATACCAATAATGATAAAAGGTAACAATTATTGAGAATGTCAAAGGAGAATTTGTTATAGAAGAATAAAATGTGAAACTTGATCTTGAAAATAATGAGGAAGAAATCCCTACTATCTCCCTACATGCATTAAATGAGATAAGCACAAAAAAACTCAATTATTTTGGTAATATTAGAAAGTGGCAATGTTGGTTGATACTAGTACACACAAATTCATTGATAGAAGATTCATTGGGTTCAATTTTTTAGTGTATCAATTTTGAAAACACTGAAATAATAAGAGGGGGGGTGAATCAGTACTCTATGAAATTTAAAACCCTTTGGAACAAACAAAAAATTCAAAATCTACCGCACAAATAGGAACATAAAAGGTGGTAACAATGTACAATATAGCACAACACCAGATATATGTGGAAAACCCCACAGGGGAAAAAACCTATGATAAATGTTGCTAGGAGTTGCTATCCTAATCCAACCTCAAAAATGAATAATAGTTAAAAATTGGTTTTAGGGCTACAACCCAAGGAATCTACTACTCTTTGAAAAATAGGTTTTAGGGTCACTCCCAAGGAAGCTACAACTCTCTAATTACACTTTGTTTTAGGGCTACAACCCAAGGAAGCTACTACTCCCTAATATTAGAAAAAACTCAGGAATGATTACAAAATGATAGTCCTTCCATTATTTGATACTCACAATTAAGTACAATCCTTTTGATGATTGCAATTCTGATTTGTTACTTCACTTTTGATGATTACAATTTTGCTTTGTCTTTTATTCAAATGTCTTCTTTGATGCCTACTAGCTCACTAATTTTAGCATTCAATTTTTTTTTCCTTTGGCTCACATCCTCCAACAAATAATTAATCTCACTTATTCACTTCCCTTTGGTCATAGAGATATGATCCAATTGAAACTGTACAATATCTACCACTTATACTCTTTCTCTTTCAGACACTTCACAATTATCTTAATGCATCATGCATTCATACCTCAACCACATTATATAAATATCAACTAGGTTTATAATATATACATGATATTACATTGATTACAATTCATATGTTAGTCTACAACAAAGAATATTGCATTTTCAAGTCGGCCAAAGATAAAACAAACATCATGAAATGTGTACAGGGCAAGAGCCAAAATACTACATGAAACACCAAGAAGAGAAACACACCTTGTGGATTCTAACACATGCATTACATTTTCAAGTTGGCCAAAGATAAAAAAAACATCATGAAATTTTTAGAGGGAAAGATCCAAAAGACTACATGAAACACCAAGAAGAGAAACACACCTTGTGGATTCTAACACATGCTTAAGCTAGTTCTAAACAATCTTCACAATTGTTTAGCTTGAAATTTTTTTACCTCCCACTCCTCTATGTTTGAATTTATTGTGTGCATGGTGGACTCTATTTTGGGGGTGCCCAACGGTCCCCCTCTACCCCCGCTAACCCGTGCTCCTCTATTTTGGGTCCGTGTTTGTCGGGTACCACCCCTGCAGGACAGTGCCTTCACCTTCGAGCTTTTCGAAGAATTTGGCAATTCCGAGCGAATCTTTTGTGTTGGCGATGGAGATATCTCTAATTTTCGGTTGGAAGGATGTGTTATCTAATGGAAAACAAGGCTCCTCCTTGTTTCCCTCTTTACCTGAGATTGTCATGACTTCTAGAACAGAGTTTGACATTCTTGATTGGATTTTTCATAGGATTCTCTCCTCCATGGATAATGTTGTAGAGAGTAGATTTATTTCTTACCATCCAATGGTGGATATGGTTCAAAAATGGGTTGCGAAAAAATGGTGCCTTAAGGGTAGTGTGGAGATTTGCACGATGGCTGGTGGTCTTTTCCTGTTTAGATTCATGGTTGCAGAGGACTTGGTGGTGACTTTGTCATCGTGTTCGTGGGTATATGGGAAACACAACCTAGCTATGTGTCATTGGAAACCTGGTTTCGACCCTACTACAAATCTGAATAAGTCGGCTCCAATTTGGGTGTGGCTGTCGGGCTTACCTCTGGAGTATTGGGATGAAGCCATCTTCAAAGGTATTGGGGATTCATTGGGTCAATTCGTCACCATGGATTGTATTACAAAGCTCAAATCCAGGTTAGTCTTTGTGAGATTCTATGTCAATATTTGTGTTGATAAAGTCCTATCGAACTCTGTCAAGTTTTTCTCTAAGCTTGGCAGCTGGATACAACTAGTGTGTTATGAAAATGTTGTGGTATACAATCAAAAGTGTGCCAAAGCTGGGCATCTAATTTGAAATTGTAAATCCACCGTCAGTCGGGAGGTTAAGGATAATTGTATTGTGGAAAATCCCACTACTCCGTCTGGAAGTGTTCCCTATCTATCGAATGTCTCTGGGATTGTTCCCCTGGGTGTTGCTCATTCGCGTGAGGATCCTCTACTTCACCCACCCCTATTGGTCCACCTTCTGAACTTTTTGACCCTAGTGCTTTATTGGAGTCTGTTGTTAAACCCCTATCTATCCATTTGACTCAGGACCCTAGCTCTTCGGTTATTGATCCCCTATTTTCGGGGGTCTCTAAGGGGACTTAGGACCTTGGCTCTTCGTATGTTGATCCTTTGTTTAAGTTTGTCTCTATGGGGACCTGTGAGGCTTTGATTGAGGATGGTGAAATCTGGGAGGAAGAGAGCTCTAGTATGATTGATGAATCTATTGAAAGTATGGGGAGTTTGAAGCTTGAGAAAGCTGGGGAAGAAGGGATATGGACAACACCAAAGTAAAAAGGAAGGAAGAATAAGGTAGATGTAGGAGGTGACTCTAAGCCAGGGATACCTTCATAGAGGCACACTAGGATGAGAGAAACAACAAATGATATTTCCCTGGGAAAGCAGAGGACATTAGATGTGTCCTCAAAAAAAGGTTAGATATGAGAATTATGTCATGGAATGTTTGTGGGATCAATAGGTCCCACAAATAACGTGCTCTGAAGGAATATATAGTGGAACATAAGATTGATGTTTTCCTTCTTCAAAAAGCCAAAATTATGATGGTTAATTTTGATAAAATTGCTAAAAAAAATTGGCCTAATGCTTCTTATGTCTATAGTGATCCTCAGGG
This sequence comes from Sequoiadendron giganteum, assembly GCA_007115665.2. Lineage (NCBI taxonomy): Eukaryota > Viridiplantae > Streptophyta > Pinopsida > Cupressales > Cupressaceae > Sequoiadendron > Sequoiadendron giganteum. The sequence continues at coordinate 124,964,218 of CM021109.1, read as the reverse complement.
TGCTTCAGGGGGTTTGGCTGTGCTTTGGAACCCATCTAATTTTTGGGGCTTTGAAATATTCCACTATAAAAATAGTGTGGGAGTCTCATTCACTTACCTTGGTGAATCCTGGTCTATAATCAATATATATGCTCCTAATCAGAGGAATGTGGGGAGTATTTTGTGGAATAACACAGTGGCTAAAATTATTCTAAATAGGGGAGGTCGTTGGCTTGTTGCTGGAGATTTTAACTCTCCCCTCTTTCTGTCATAAAAAAGTGGTGGCCTTCTGGATTACTCTGATAGCATGACTGACCTAGCTAATTTTTTGAATTCTTCGGGTTTAGTTGATATTGAGCTCTTGGGCAAGAAATTCACTTGTTCTAACAGACAGGCTGGTGGCAACCTAATTCAGGACCATCTTGACCACTTCCTTTGTTCTCCTCATTGGACTAATGTCTTCTATGACAATCTAATAACCTTGCCCAGGACGATCTTTGACCATAACCCCCTTTTGCTAACCACTAGTATTCGCCCTGTTGTTGGTCCCTTTCCCTTCCACTTTGCGATAATGTGGAACTCTCATCTTGATTTCAAAAATAAAATTGTTGAATGGTGGAATATTCCTATCCAAGGATCCCCCATGTATAGAATCTTCTTCAAACTTAAACATATTAAAAACATGGTAAAAGGATGGAACACGAATGTGTTCGGGGATGTGTTTCAAAAAATATTTGTTAGAAGGAGAATTGAGGACTTTACAAAAGAAAATGTAGGAGGAAGATGACAGTCAGCAGACTCACAACTAGGAATGGGAAACTAGGATGGAATGGGAACGGGTTCTAAAAAGTGAGGAATTCTTTTGGAAGAAAAAATCAAGAGTCCAATGGTTGAAGGAAGGAGATAGGAATACCTCCTTTCATGTTTCTGCCATCAAGCGTAGGAAAAGAAACCAAATTTCTAAACTGACCAATGCTACTGGGGAGGTGATTTCGACTCATGCTCAAATTGGTCTTTATGTTGTTCACTATTTTTAGGAGGCTTATTTGGCCCTAGCTGAGGTGCCTAATTTGGCCTTGAACAGTGCGATTCTCAACCATCTTCCTACCTCCATTTCTCAAGAAGATAATTTGGGGATCCTTAGTATTGTTTCTATGAAAGAAGTTTGCCTGACTACCTTTAGCATGGGGCTTTTCAAAGCCCTGGGGACTGATGGTTTTTCTCCTACATTTTTTCAGATTTTTTGGGATACTATGGGTGGGGATCTAGTGCTTGAGGCCAGGGACTTCTTCAAATCAGGTAGGATCCTCAAACAATTAAACCACAGTTTCATTTGTCTTATCCCAGAGATTAGTGAGCCTCAATCCATGACTGATTTCCAACCCATTAGCCTTTGCAACACCTTCTATAAGATAGTTTCAAAGATCCTAGTAAACCGTATCAAACCTCTTATGGAAAAAATCATTAGTCCTACTCAAAACGGGTTTGTCCCTGGGCGACATACTCTTGATGCTACTTTGACCACCCATGAACCGCTCCACTCAATGGATAGATGTAACTATGCAGGAATGGCTCTCAAACTTGAAATTTACAAAGCTTATGACAAAGTGTTATGGGACTTCATTTCAAAGGTCTTGGCTAAGTTTGGATTCAACATTTTGGTTATCAAACTCATTATGGAATGTGTTAATACTGTAAATTACTATGTTATTGTTAATGGATCCCCCTTTAGGTTCTTCTCTGTTGGTAGAGGGATTAGACAAGGAGACCCCCTTGTCTCCCTATCTTTTCATAATGATTGTTTATGTGCTCGGAAAGAACTTCACTGGTCTGCTATTAAACGGCTCCATTATGGGCATTAGAGCGGCTTCCTCCCTAGATCCGGTTGTTGTGCAAAAATTTATGGATGATAGCTTTCTCTTTAGGAAAGCCTCTGTGGTGGAAGCCAGGAAATGGAAAGCTTTCCTAAACAACTATGCCTCTTGTTCTGGTCAAAGCATCAATTACAATAAAAGAATGATTTATTTCTTTAACTGCATGCCTAATTTGCAAAACAGGGTGACTACAGTCCTGGGATGTGTCAGTGGATCTCTCCCATCGGTTTACCTTGGGCTCCCCCTCATGGTTAAGGAGGTTCCCATTGATTTCTGGAACTTGATTCTGGAAAGGATCCAAAAGAAATTGGTTGGGTGGAAGGGCTCTATCCTAAGCCATGCTAGAAAACTCCAACTACTCGCAACAACTTTCCAAGGTATCCCTACTTACTTCCTCTCCATTTTTAAGATGCCTAAGTACATTGCTAATAAATTTGAAAAAAATCAAAGGAATTTCCTCTGGTCGGGGACTGAGGAAAAGAAGAAACTTGCTTTGGTGAAATGGGAAAGGGTCTGCCAGGCCAAAAATTGTGGTGGATTGGGAATCAGGACAATTGTCAACTCTAACAAGGCTCTGATGGCCAAGTTTGGTTGGGATTAGTTAAGGAACACTAAGGACTGGTGTAAAAATATGAATTCCAAATATCTTCAGGATAGGCCCTTGATCAATTGTCTCTCAAAGTCTCACCCCCAGGGCTTAGTTGTCTGAAGGAGCATTTGCAACACACAAGGCCTATTAAGGAAAGAGATTAAGTGGAAAATGGGCAATGGTAATAGAGTAATATTATGGGAAGATACTTGGCTATTTGAATCCCCTTTGGTTTGCTCTAACTTTAGGGCTATGATGGTTTTGGCCTAAAGATTCTTTGGCATCCATATCAGTAACTATGTGTCTAGACCCCCTGGAGCTAGGATTTGGAGAGACCTTACCCTCTGCTGTCCCCAATCTCATGATCTTTGTTGTCCGGCTCAGCCCCTTCAAGTGATTCTCTCTAGCACCAGGTTTCCATCCTATGACAGGGAGGATGAGTTTTTTTGGACCTTTGACAAATAGGGGGATCTCTCTGTGCGGTCGACTTATAGACTACTGACAAACCAAAATTTTGTTGAGGAACTCTGGAAGAAGGTTTGCAGTTGCCACATGATACCTAAAATTAATTTCATCTAGTGGATGACCTGTCATAACAGGATTCTTACCCAGGACAATTTGAGGAAACTGGGTATTTTCTTTCCCAATAGATGTTTTCTTTGCAAGAATGGGGAGGAAACTGTCAGTCACCTTTTGTTACACTACCCATTTGCTGTCGAAGTTTGGGGGATAGCTTTTGAAAAACTCGATGTCCCTTGGGTTATGAGAAAGGATCTCTTATCATTCATTTTGGGTTGGTATGCTCCATATTCCCACCCTCTACCTGGTGAAATTTGGAATCAAGCCCCTCCTATTTTAGGTTGGTGTTTGTGGAAGGAGAGGAATAACAAGGTTTTTTGGAATTTGTAGAGGAGCCCTAAGGATGTTTTTGACATTGGTGCTCAGCTAATTGAGGAGAATATCTATCTCCTTAATGGGAAACTCCCAGAGAAGGGGTCGTTGGATTTCAAAATAAAAATGGCCAAGGCATGGCACCAGGATATAAAAGCTAACTCTTTTGATAATTCAAAACTCTTAGCTAGGAAAAATACTAAATGGGAGCCTCTGGATAGAGGATGGTTTAAACTCAATTTTGATGGGGTTGCTAAGGGCAACCCAGGCAGGGCAAGTATTGGTGGAGTTATCAGAGATCCCATGGGGGCTTTGGTTGCAGGATTTTCTGGAGGTATTGGGGTTTCATCTTCATTAGTGGTGGAAACTCATGCGCTACTAATGGGCCTCAAAATAATTGTCTCTTTGGGGATTGCTAATCTCCACATCGAAGTAGACTCCAAGTCTATTATGGATATTGTGTATAAAGACAGACTAATTGGTTAGAATACTAATGATATATTGTTGGATGCCAGACTCCTTTTAGCCAAATTTAGGGATAAAAAGCTTACTTATATTTTTTAGATAAGGCAATCAAGTGGCAGGTGCCTTGGCTAATCTTGGCTCTAGCTGGGATTCTACTAAATGCTAGAGAAAAATGGAAAGTTTTCTACCAAAAATTTAAGCTTTCATCGTGCGGGAACAAAGTAACCAAGTTTTGTAATGACTTTAAATATTTGGATTATGGGAGCTGAATGGGGGGTCCACTTGATTGTTTTGGGGGTCTGGTGGATGAGTGTCAACACTGAGATGGCGTACAAGTGGATGGAATCTGATTTTTTGACCCACTATAATCTTAGAGATTTTTGTGTGAGGGGCACAGATTGGAGGATCCTTGTGTTTGTCCTTTGGACCTGGTGGATGGGGTCGAGTACTAAGGTGACAGAAAGGTGGCAAGGTTTAGACTTGAAGGATGGTAACATGACTAAAATTGGTGGCTTAATGAAGGAAAGATGGAAGGACGTGACTTTAATGAATCTGAGGATCCGTACCGTGCGATCTCTTCTCTTGGGAATTGTGAGATATCTTGTTTTATGTCATTCTCGCATCAATTTGTGTGAGAGTATTTATAATGATTTGACTCTTCATTATGGAAGCTTGCCTCCTTCTAGTGTCTTTGACCTAGCTAGTTTAGCGTGGGTCTCTTTTGGCACCTTTTGGATGGTTTCTATGTTTAGTCATACGATCATTCTGCCTTTTTTTTGTGCGGTCCCTACATGCCCACCAATTCTTGCCTTGCTAGCCGCAATCATCCCAAGAACTTCATTAATTTCATTATCAAGTCACCCTGTGGTGATTTTCCCTTCCGCGCATGCAACATGCACGTGGGTGTAATTAACCATTGTTGTATACCTTGCCTTAACGATTACAATGTGATAATCATTTGTGGCTTCTACATTTGGTATTTTTTGCAAACTCTTGGGCTTCCTATGAAAGTTGGTAAAATGGGTGGCGAGTGGGTGAGGACTGAGCCAGATAATTGTGATGATTTTCAGAATAACCCTTTAGTTTGGCACATCTATGTGGAAGGTGGCATTGCTCTGCTTATGGATATTTTGGTTGGTCATGATCATAACTTGTCGGGTCAGTTTGCCAACTTGTGGAAGGATCATAGGGTCTCCATCAGAGGAATCTCATTTGAAATCATTGAGGAAGTCATAGCGCAAGCCACATAATTATAGTGTATTGGGAAAAAATACCCCAAACACACCAAGATACTGGATCATGAAATCTTGAAATCTTTTTTCAGAGGTGATGAGGCCCCGGTGCGGAACTAGTTAAGTTTTAAGAGAGATGCTCTCTTGAAGCCCTAGGATCAGGTGTGTCTGGCACTGATGAAGTACGTCACCTTAGAAGGTAGGTTTACAACCTGATTTTTTTATCACTTCCCCCTGTTAAATCATTTAAGACACAAGATTTTGCTTATTTTTCCATTCTTTCTTCTAATGGATTTGGAAAACTCGATCAAAAAATGCAAAGAGTTGGCCAACCTTAACCCCAGTGATCTCCCACTACTCCTACTCCATCAGGGGCTCATTCTCAAACTTTATCACTTACATTTGGTTCTATGTCCTCCTAAACCTATTACGGTTGTACGCATTGAGAATATTAAACCCCTTTCGACTGTCAATATTTCCTCGGTTGGGTCTAAAAGCCCTCCCCAAAAATCCAATACGGGCTCTATGGGGAATTCCAAAGCCAAGATAACCACCAAGAAGCTTAAGGGTGGTTTGGGTAAGGCTCATGCCAGTGCGGTGGAGGGTCTCTATGAATTGAAATCCACCCAAGTAGATTCAACCTACAAGGTCGCCACTGCTAAAAGAGGGAAGGAGAAAGGCATGTTGGCCCCAATTTCTAGGGAAGGAAAGGGCAAGAACATAATAAAGAAATACTCCAGAGGTGACACGGTTGTGGGGACCACTGAGATGGTTGGTGGGGAAAATTCCAGAAGGAGATTTGGGAGGCTTGCAAAGAACAACAAAAAGAGGCCAATTATTAAGCATTCAAAGGAGGAGCAATCTGACAACAGAGGGTACAAGGAAGAGGAAACTGAAGATGATGAGGACAATGAGAATGAAAATGTGGAGGGGCCCCAGTTTACTCCTAAGGACAACAAGGTTCCTAAAGATGGATCTGCCTCTCACTCTCTGCATCCCCTATTCGAAGAGCCTAGAGAGGTCCTAGGCACCATGGACATTGGGGAGGATCCCTGTGATGTGGTGAAGAGAATGGACATGCTTGACAAAAGGTTTCTTGGGTTGACCCACTTCACCATGAAGTTGGGTCATTTTGTCACTAGCACCCTGTCTAATGTTATAAAGGAGGAGCTAGAGGGAAACAAAAGTCAGGAGAAAAAAGAATGGGCGGGTGATGAGGCTGTGGACCTCATGATTAAAAACTAGGACAATGCCAATTAGCTATTGCCTGCTCCTATCTATCAGCTACCTCTCTATGTTCTTTATGCTGCCTGTGGGTTATTTCTTCTTTTTGTTTACTTAATTTTTGTTGTTTAAACTTGCTCCTTTTTGACCCTAGTGGCTCGTTGTGAAGGGTACGATGCCCTATAAATGTTTCTTAGCTTTTCAAAAAAAATCTTCACACCTTCAATCTTCTATGAATATCATTCACACACTTCACAAATTCAAATTAGGTCAACCATAAGAAAGAAAACTTGAAACGTGAAGTATGTTGGCCTTCACAACATTGGTGGTACACATGAAAGATAAAAAATTACTTTCCCTTCTCCTAGATGATTCATCATGACCCATAAAACTCCTTTAAATACTTCATAAGCTTCATGCAAATATGAGCTTGTGGTGCACCTCATCATCATTCCTTAGTTGGCAAGGAAAAATCATAACCCGACAAAACATCCATTCCAGACCACTACCAGTTTCAAAGAAGCCAAAAAACACTTCATAGAGGATTGAAAAACATCACATGATATTTAGGAACACTCTCATACATCCCTTTCACAACTTCATGCAGCAACAATTTGGTGTAAGCCAACAGACATTGAAACCAATCATCGGACAACATAGACTTAAATTTTATCACTTCAAACTTTCTCTATGAAAGAAATAATAATATGAAACTTTGGATATAATACCTTCACAAATTTATAAAATTAAATTATAAACCACATACTTGTATCCACAAATGAAAATAAAAGAAAATCCAACCTTTACACCTCTAAAAACATCAATATGGAATCAACATAGTCTTCAAACAATCACTTTAAAAAATACCTTCCCAGTAACCCAACAGACTTGAAACTTGGATTACATATTCCTTGACAAAACATGAAGCTATCATCCAAATTTCAAAAGCAATACATCATCATAAGAGAAATGTGGAGCATTTCCTAAAGGCTTTAGCAACCAAATAGGCAGACTACAACACTCTCCACCAAAATTTTGACATCAATGGCAGCTAACTAGAATAGTCTCCCCCTTTAGAATTGATGGAAAAACTAGTCTAATATTCACATTTTCTCCCCCTTTGACATCAAGGACAAAGGGAAAAAGAACTCTCCCTCTTTGGTGCACAAATTCTCTTTTTATAGTATCTTCTTGAAACAACCTATAGGATCCCCCTATCAGAAACAACCACTACCTACTCCCCTTGAGAGGTAGCCATCATCAATCCAAGGATAGAGATATGACCTAAATTACTCCCCCTAGATAGATGCACCAACTATGCATTTAGCAAGAAGGAAGGGTAATTACCCCTAACTTCTACCTCAGGTACTCAAATGTATCCTTTGCAAGTGCCCTCGTGAAAATTTCTATAATTTGATCCTTTGTAGATACATGTACTCCAACTTGAATTTTGTATCTACAACCTTCTCTCTCAAAGTGATACCTAATTGATATGTGCTTGGCTCAAGAATACATCACTGAATTCTTGGAAATATTGGTCGCACTTTTGTTGCCACTTATAATAGGAATGGTATCATCGTACTTTATCTTAATATCCTTCAATGTTTGCTTCATCCATAATACTTGAGTACAACAAGCTATTGTTACAATATACTCTTCTTTTGTTTTTGATAGAGATATTGAATCTTGCTTCTTACTATTCCATGGAACCAATCTGCTTCCTACAAAGAAAGCAGGACCACTAGAACTCCTTCTATCATCAACACAACCAGCCCAATCAGCATTAGTGTATACACCAAAATAAAAGTCATTTCCTTTTGGATACCATATTCCATAATCCAAAGTGTTCTTCAAATATTTGAATATTCTCTTGGCTTCCTTCACATGAGTTTCTTTCAGATTAGCTTGAAATATTGCAACCAAACATATTGCATGCATGATATCAAGTCTTGAAGAAGTTAAGTACAACAAGCTTCCAATCATAGATCTTATAGAGTTTGGTCATCTAGGGAAGACATCATATTTTCTCAAATGATAACTAGTTACCATAGGAGTACTCACAAGTTTGTAATCCTCCATACCAAACTTCTTCAAACATCTCCTTGACATACTTTTCTTGAAGACCAAGAAAGAAGTACAACTCACCTATCATAGATATTTTCAATTCCTTCTACATTTATTTAGCAAAATTCTTGCACATCTCATCATTTCCACCAAAGATCATATCATCAACATATACAACAACTATCAAAATTCTTTCATCCTCAATCTTGAAGTAAAGATTACTATCTATGGTACCTTTCTTGAAACCTTGTTGAAGCAAGTACTTATCTAACCTTGCATACCAAGCCCTATTATCTTGTTTGAGACCATACAATTCCTTTTTTATCCTGTACACCATGTTTGGTTCTTGTGATAACCGAAATCCATTAGGTTTCTCTATGTAGACTTCTTCCAAATCTCCATTCAGGAAAGTTGATTTGACATCCATTTGATATACTTTGAAGTCCTTGTGGGACGAGAAAGAAAGAAACATTTTGATAGCTTCCATTCTTTCTACCAAAGAAAAGGTCTCCTCAAAATAAATTTCTTCTACCTACAAATATCCTTTACATACAATTCTTTATTTTTTTCTAACAACTTCTTCTTCATTCAACTTATTCCAAAAAACCCAATTTGTTCCTATCACATTTTTCCATAGGCCTTGGAACTAATTCCCAAGTTTGATTCTTCTGAATATGATTCAATTCTTCTTCCATTTCTTGTATCCAACCTTCATCCTTGCTAGCATCAACAAAAAATTTGAGTTCTACCTTTGATAGTAAACAAAATTTTACTTGTTCATTTGTTTTTGCAAGCCTTCTCTTGGTCATCACTCCTTCATTCTTATCTCCAATAATCTAATCCTCTGAATGATTCCTTTGAACATACTTGGTAGGATTCTTACTGTGATTTCCTATTGTTTATTATTTCTCCTCAATCTCTTCTTCTTCTTCTAAGTAGGGGGGTGTATCAAATCTACAATCCTGAATTTCATTCATATTCTGATGTAGATCTTCATCAACCTTAACATTTTTACTTTCAAATATTCTTCCCAATCTTTTTTTATAGCACCTATATTCTTTTCTCTGAGTTGAATATCCTAGAAATACATCTTCATAGTTCTTGAATCAAACTTTCCCAACACATCTTCATCTCTTCTAATATAACATTCTCTTCCAAAGACTCTAAAATACTTGACATTTTTTGATCTTCCATACCATAACTCATAAGTGGCCTTAGTGAGTTTCATTCTTAACGATCTTATGTTAATAATATAGACTATAGTATGAACTACTTATCTCCAATAAACATCAAGTGTATTTTCTTCCATAAGCATACTCCTTGTCATGCCTTGAATAGTCCTATTGTTTCTTCTCCTAGCTCATTCTATTGAGGAGCTTTGGCAGCAAATAGATTCCTCCTTATTCCATGTTTTTCACAAAAACCATTGAACTCATTTAAACTAAACTCACCTCCTCTATCAGGCCTCAAACACTTAATTTTATCATTCATTTCATTCTCTACCGTTGAATTGAAAATCTTGAATTTACTAAAAGAATCATATTTATCTTTCAAGAATGTAACACATGTCATCCTAGAGAAATCAGTAACAAAAAAGCATGAAATTCCTTTCTCCTTTCATACTTTTTGTTCTAGTAGGTTTTCACAAATTAGTATGTATCAAATCCAATTATTTACAATAAGAATATTCTTTAGACTTAAAACTTATCCTTGTTTACTTTCCAAACGGATATTCCTTGCACATAAAACTTGGAGGCTAGATTATCTTAGGCATATCTCTTACTGCATGTAATGAGTTGATCTTCACAATATTGTCAAACTTAATTTGTCCCATTCTCTTATGCCAAAGCCAAAATTCACTTTCTTTTCCCAGAAGAAAATTTCTCCCATTGACATACCTTAGACTATATATGTCACCACTAGTCTTACATCCTTCTACAACCAATTTTTCAAACTTTCCTTTTCTGATTTCACATCCTCTTTCATTCAATCTGAGATTGTATCCATTTCTACACATTTCAATCACACTAAGAATATTGTGCTTGAGAAATTTTACATAAAGGACATCTTCTATTATCTGTCTTCCATCAATACTTATTGTACCTTTTCCATATATTTTTAATAAAGTATCATCTCCAAGCTTTACTATGTATCCATTCCACTTCACAAGTTTGATAAACTTGCATGTATCTCCTATCATGTGGTTGGAGAAACCAATGTCAATCAACCATAAGTTTTCCTCATCTTTTGCATGAAAATAAGTACATACAACACTTGAATCTTTGGCTTCATCTTTAGCCTTCTTAGCAACCCAAAATAGGATTTCATCTTCATTATTTGGACCACTAGATTCATCATATTTTTAAGAGAATTAATCTTCCATGGAGTAGATACTCTTCTTAACCTTATTTAGTTTATGCTCTTTTTTTCTCTTTTCAAAATATTTTAAGGAAAATTTAGAAGCTATAGAGGAGGAGATTTTATACCCCCAATTCTCAATAAAAACAAGAGTCTACAAGGAGAGAATGATCCTCAACTACTTCAAGGAATAATGCTCAAGTGACAGGATAAAATTATGAGAGTTTCAAAAATAGAAAGAGCAAGCCATAGAGGTTTTATGGAAAGACTAAAAAACTCTTGGCCAAGGATTAAAATGTGGCACACAGATGACAATGAAATGTATTGGCATCCTAAAGGCGTATTGACATCTTATACAAAACAAAAAATGAGAATGTCACAAAAAATGGCTAAGTGACTACTAACGATTCTGATTACTAGGAACTTCTTAAAGTATGAAAATAACAAAGAATAAAAAAAACTAAAATAATGTAAACTAAATGAGATAAATTGAAGAATATAAATGATAAAATAAAGGGAGAGAAAGATTTTCTCACAATAGAACAAGTAATGAATCCTCCAAAAAAGGAATATCTTCAATACCTACACATATTAGACTAAGAGAAAATGTTGGGGTTGTTTAGGGGCTTGCCTCAGTCAAAACCTCATTTTGGTGTTTCCACCTCCATAGATAGCCAGATAGATAGATAGAGAAAATAATAAACAATAAAATAGATAAATAGACTAGATAGATATGCATCTACAAGGGATGTGATAAATCTAAAGACACTTAAAAAAACAAGATAAGAGATAGATATCACCTGCAAGGCTTGAGGAATCCAACAAGAGAGGGAAAGAGAAAGTTGTGGGAGCCAAGAGAGTTGTAAAGAGTGTTGTGAGATCTATAGAACATTGTAGAAAGTTGTAGAGAGTTATACAAGCAAGAGAGGGAGAGAAGAGAAAGATAGAGTAAGGAAGAAAAGACCAAGAGAGTGCAATATAATTATAAGGATAGATTTAAAAGAGAAAAGAGGAGGGAAAAGAAGGTTCTCGAGCCATTATCACTGATAAAGGTAGGTGACAAGTGGAAACATGCTCAAAAATAGTCATTTGAATGTTGAAATGTCGCGGAATGCGAACATCCACATGGAAAATTAGTTTCCAAGAAAATCATACTCAATGATGGTGGGAATGAGGAAAATACAAGGTTTGATGCAAACCTGACACACAAAGGTAGCTACTAAAAAGTGGTCCTAAGCATCTGAAGAGAGAAGAAGGTTGATGCAAGTTCTGAATGAGCCTACAAAAATGCAAAGGGAGTGGACACTAAAGTGGATACAAATGTGTAGGTGAAATTGTAATGGGTTGCAATTTTACGACACTACGGTTTGCCCCCAAGTTCTAAATGATCATTCCCTCAAACTGAAGACCTACAAAACAAACATGTTAGAAAAGAAAAATCTGCACATGACAACAAGGTTAGAACAAAAAAAAGCCATTACATCATGGGGTTAGAACATGGATATTTAATGAATAAAAAAATGGATAGCACATACACATAGGAACATAAAAAGCTAAATTAATAAATAATAAAAAGAAGAATTCTTAAACAGAGAGAAGAATGTAAGGATTAAATGTTTCAAGAGAAGAATGCACCCAAAAGATAGGGAAGCAACCAATGTCGAAGAGGAAAAGAGAGAGAAAGAGAATATACTTAGGATGAAGAAGACATAGATATTCGATTTGGTATATACAATTATAAGGCTACATCAAGACACGAAGATGACATGGGTCTTCTATCCTACATAGTTGACTACAAATTCACCATAAACATGTTTTTTTTAGACAAACACATTGGATTAAAAGAGAAAAATAATAGACACCATGAAAATTTTCATAAGACATAATCTGATTAGATATAAGACAATATTCATAGCTATGGATAGCATGGCTATATTCCATGTGGAAAGCATGTAGGCATGTGGCTACTACAAACTACATTTCAAAATAGTCACATAAAAGATAGGTCTAGTCAGGCTACCCTCAAGATAGATGCCAAGATATAAGACATCCAAACACCAAAATATAAGATGTCAAATATTAGATATAAGACACAAATTATAAAACACCAAAGAATTATTTTGAAAGAAAATTTCACAAAGAGTTTCCTTCATCATGGAATTATGGAAATCATGTAGGCATGTGGCTACTACAAACTACATTGCAAAATAGTCACATAAAAGATAGGTCTAGTCAAGCTACCCTCAAGATAGATGCCAAGATAGAAGATCCAAACACCAAAACACAAGATGTCAAATATTAGATATAAGACACAAATTATAAAACACCAAAGAATTCTTTTGAAAGAAAATTTCACAAAGAGTTTCCTTCATCATGGAGTCATTTTCATAAGACATCAAGACACCAAGGAACCCTTTTGAAAGACACAATTTTTTTTGCATTTTATTCTTCAATCAAGGAATCCTTTTGAAAGAATACTCCTTATTAGAAATTAAGCTGATATGAGAGCCCCCCCTTAGAATGATGTGTGTTATACAAAGGATCACATTTCATTCTAAGGAGAAGAAAAATTCATAGAGATGAGATGGGGGTTCTAAAGAAGCACACACATCCTAAATGAGTCACCTAAGTCTCTAGCGTATAGGAGAGGATAACTATGCAAGATAATATTGTGTCACTACCACAGAGAAATTATGGTTGCACACAATAGTATACGACCATGAATGGAAATGGGTAGGAAAAGCTATCAATTCCACATAGCAATAAAAAACACAATAGAAGGGAGGTGTAAGAACCTCACGAGAAGATGCTTAGAATGGATAGGATAGAGATTAATCTCAATATCACTTATCATGCAAAGAAAAGACAGTGCATCAATAGTTGGAAGAGTGATACCACCAGAATCAAGAAGTTGTATTTTATCTATTAATACCTTGCATTCACTAGTGGAATGGCCAAGCACTTGATGGTATGAACAAAAAAAAAAATTGTTTTATCATTCTTATGAAATTTCTTATGTGTATGAGGAGGAAGAGTAATTAAGTGGGCTTTGAGAATCCTCAAAAAATTATGCTCTTTCTTAGATAAATAATGAAGAGCAATAAGAAACCCTTTCTCCTATGAAGAAAAGATTAACTACTCACAAGAATAAGATATAAGGATATCACACAATGGAGGAGGGGATGGAGAGAAACAAGAAGTCTTGGAACCTAAACCCCTTGCAAAAGAACAAGGTTCCAGTTCCAAAGGGACCTTAAATCCTTGTTTCATATACCCAAGACCATTTCCTTTATACCAATGGGTCGAAATAATATTAAATCCAAATCCATAACATGATTACAACTCCTCCAAATGGGGAGGATCAACATTAAGGATATTTCAATTGTTGTTCACATTATCCCATGATACAAAATAATGATCATCTTTGATACCGAGTATGAATGATATGGTCGGGATGTCTAAGTGGATTAGGTTGACTTTTTATTCCCCAATGAAGGATTTGGTAAAGTATAAAGAACCCCAATAATCACCAAGACATGCATTTTCTTGAGAAGGAGCAGATTCAAAATTTCCTACTTTGAGAGGATCTTCTTCAGGGACATTTGTCTTAAGAGTATCCTTTGTAATGGGTACTACTGGAGTAGACGTCAACACATCGAAAGACACTAAAGGGATAAGGTTTTTAAGAGTAGGTTCAACCAAAGCCTAACTAGCAGCTACCATCTCACATAAGTGTAGGACATCAAGGCCAAGCCTAATTGTGACTACTTGATTATTATGAATAAAATTGATCAATCTATACAAGGTAGATGGGATTGCACCCATAGTGTGAATCCATGGTCTACCAAGAAGAATATTTTAAGGTAATTTTACTGACATAACATGAACCAGAGTGGGTATAGTAATGGATCCCAACCTTAAAGGCAAGATTATCGTGCCCAAGGTTTTCTGATTAGCGTTATCGAATCCAAAAATATACAAGGAAGAAGCAACAAGAGAGGTTGAATTAATCATAATTTAAGACAACATATCAATGCTACATACATTGAGATTTGAACCAGTGTCAATGAGAGTATGCCCAATACCAATATTGTTAATGTTAATTATTATCATTAAAGGATCCACTTTCTTCTATACTTCTGGAGGTGGGAGCTCTTGTGGATAGAATATAATATTTGGAAAATATGCACAAATATGATATATCAACGCATTAAAAAATTTTGGTCTGGTGGATGAAGGAAAGAGAATATTTTGCAAGGATTCCTAAAGCATAACTTGGTAAACCAAAGTAGTCTGAAGCAAATCACAAAGTGAGGTCTTGGCAGGAGTAACAAAAATTTGTGCAATAAAATCATACTCACTCAATTGCTTAGTTCTAGGTCTAGGTGATTGAGGAAGGCTTGGTTGAGAAGGTGGTAAATAAGTAGGTTGATCGACATTTACTTTATTAAAAGAAGAATACTTAAACTACATAATTTTTTTATCAAGATCCAGAGAATTACATTCAACAAGAACCCCATGAAGAGAGAAAATCCTTTTAGGATAAGAACTAGCCAGAGTCACATAAATGACCAGTCTCTTATACCTTTGAGGAGTAGAAAAGACTACGATGACATTTATGAATGTATCACAACTAATGGAGGAATTATTTGAATAAATATTCTCATCTATCCTTGGAGGATTCAATGTGAGAGGAGATTCATCATTTGTTAATACATTATCTCCAGAAGAGAGTGCATTAGAATGAAGAGAAGGTAGAGTAATATTAAGAAAAGTATCAATAATTACATCTTCTTGCGCATAATAAAGTACCCTCTGAAACAAGATAAATTTCATGAGATGGATCAAAGATATTGAGTGACATAGGTAAAGACAAATCACCATCACATGCATGAAATGGAACATCATTAACACTTTGAACAAAACTAGAAATTGAATTTATAAATGAAGATAAAAAATGCATCTTGAAAGTAATAAGCTAAATATAATAAATGTAGAGGAGAATATTTTCTATCCTTGAGTCTCAAGACAAGAAAGAGTCTACAAGGAACAATTAGTTCTCAACTACCTCAAGGAATAATGCTCAAGGGACATGATAAAAATTTTAGAGTTCCATAAATAGAAAGAGCAAGCCATAGAGGTTTTTTGAATAGACTGACAAGCTCTTGGAAAAGGATGACGACACGATGTGTTGGCATACCAAAGGCACGTTGGAATCCCGTACTGACCAAAAATTGAGAATGTCTTGAAAAATGGCTAAGTGACTACTAATTATTTTTATTACTAGGAACTTCTTAAAGTATGAAAATAACATAGAATAACATAACCAAAACAATGAAAACTAAATGAGATATAAATTAAAGAATGTAAATGATAAAACAAAGGGAGATAAAGAAATTTTTCACAATAAACCAAGCAATGAAGCCTCCAACAAATAAATATCCCCAATACCTACACACATAAGATAGAGAGAAAATTTTGGGGTTTTTAATTAGGGGCTTGCCTCAAGAAAACCCCATTTTGGTGTTTCCACCTTCACGAATAGCCAAATAGATAGATAGAGAAAATAATAGACAATAAAATAGATAAATAGATTAGATAGATAATGCATATACAAGGAATGTGAGAAATCCCAAAATGCTAAAAAATGCAAGACAAGAGATAGATATCACCTCCAAGGATTGAGGAAGCCAAAGAGAGAGAGAGAAAGAGAAAGTTGTGAGAGCCAAGAGAGTTGAAAAGAGTGTTGTGATAGATTTAGAAAATTTGTAACAAGTTGTAGAGATTTGTACAAGCAAGAGAGGGAGAGAAGAGAAGGATGGAGAAAGGAAGAAAATACCAAGAGAGAGCAATATAATTGTAAGGATAGATTTAAAAGAGAAAAGAGGAGGGAAAATAAGGTTCTTAAGCCGTTACAAAGTGTCTTGAGTCATTACCACCAACAAAGGTAGGTGAAAAGTGGAAAAATTCTCAAAAATATCCATTTGAATGTTGAAATGTCGCGGGACACTAGCAAGGCATGCAAATGTTTGTGCAACATGCTAGTGTCTAGACAAATCACGCTCAAAGATGGTGAGAACAAGGAAACAAAAAGGTTTAAAGAAAAGTTGGCATGCAAAGGTAGCTACTAAAAAGGGCTCCTAAGCATCCTAAGAGGGAAGAAGGATGATGTAGGAGCTAAAATGAGCCTACACAAATGCTAAGGGAGTGGATACAAAAGTGTAGGTGAAATTGCAATGGGGTGCAATTTAATGACACTACATAAGCAAAATGGCCAAACTCTCCACACTTAAAACATTTGAAATGTATCTTACCTTTGTACTTTTTGGTACCCCTCTTCAACTTCCTTACAAAATTTGTAGTGTCGCTATCTAGATCAAATTCTTCATACATTTCCTTCTGACTAACTTTAAAATTTTCTTCCTTCTTTGAATCTTCTTTGTCAAACTATCTCATTTAAAATGCAGTGAGGGAACCATATAATTCATCCATTGAATTTTTATCTAAGTCTTTAGCTTCCTCAATAGAAAATACTTTAGGACTATAATATTTAGGAAGAGATCTCAGTACCTATTTAACCACCACTAATTTTTCAAGATATTCACTAAGTCCTCTTATTGCATTGACCACTTCATCTACCCAGATCAAATATCCAACAATATTTATTGGTATGTGGCGACTGATCATTCTATACTGTACACTCTTCATGTATCCTCACCGGGGTTTAGGGTTTACTGAAAAAGGGAAAAAAAATTGGTCTGCTTTTTCGCGAAATTACTGAAAAAGGGAAAAATCACAAAAAGGGAAAAAACCCCGATTTTGTATAACCCTAATTTATAAAGGGTTTAGGATAGAGTTACAGTATCATAAGAAACAGGCGATTATTCACGATATTGTAATAGGGTTTTACATTGGTTAATGAAATCATTGGATGACTGCGGTTTGGTGGATGTAACCCACATTGAGTGAACCACGTTAAATTCTCTATGTTATTTTTGTGTGTTTTACTTCTGGTTTATTTGATAAAATCTGCATTTAGCTTTTAGATATCTGCCATTGAAATCCTAACAAGTGGTATCGGAGCGGGTTGCTTTCGATTATTGTTTGCAAGAAAGTCTCATGGTTGAGTGGGAGTCTCATGGTTAAGTGGGAGAAATGGCAGACGAGGGTAAGTTGAAGGTTGATAAGTTCAATGGGCAGAACTATCAGTTATGGAAGATGCAGATGGAGGATTATCTCTATCAGAAGGATTTGTGGCGGCCATTGGAAGGGAAAACCAAGAAACCCACAGCAATGACGGATGAGGACTGGGATATTTTGGACAGAAAGGCACTTGGTAGTATTCGCTTATGCCTAGCACAATCGGTGGTGTTCAATATTACAACAGCAAAGACAACTCTAGAGTTGATGGAAACCCTAGCAAAGTTATATGAAAAGCCTTCCACTTCGAATAAGGTATTTCTTATGAAGCGTTTATTTAATATGAAAATGGTAGAAGGTGGATCAGTTACTGATCATTTGAATGAATTTAATACAGTTACCAGTCAATTAACTTCTGTAAAAGTTAACTTTGATGAAGAAGTTAGGGCTCTTTTGATTTTGTATTCTTTGCCTGAAAGTTGGAATAGCTTGGTAATGGTGGATAGCAATTCTGTTTTTGGTTCAAATACATTGAAATTTGATGATGTTGTTGGTGTTATTTTGAGTGAGGAAATTCATAGGAAAAGCTCAGGTGGAACATCCACATCAGGCAGTGTTTTGAATACAGAAAGCAGGGGCAGAACAAATGATAGACGAAACAATTTTGGGAGTCGTGGGAAGTCACGAGGAAAATCAAGGGACAGAAGGTCCCAATCTAGAGACAAGAGGGATTGCTGGTACTGTGGTAAGCCAGGGCATGTAAAGAAAGATTGTTGGTCTCGGAAAAATAAAGAAGGAGACAAATAGGAAGGAAATAAAGAGGCAAATGTGGTAAGTAATAAATCTGATGAGGATACTTTGATTCTTTCTCTTGATAATGTTGATGATTCTTGGGTGTTAGATTCAGGGGCTTCATTTCATGCTACGCCCCATAGAAATTATTTTCTTGATTATGTCCAAGGGGATTTTGGGCTGGTTTATTTGGGAGATAATGAACCCTGTCAGATTGTTGGAAAGGGAAGAATCAAGATCAAGTTGTAGAATGGGAATCATTGGCTACTACATGAGGTAAGGCATGTTCCAAAGCTAAAAAGAAATTTAATTTCTGCAGGGCAACTAGATGATGAAGTTTGTGTTGTTACATTTAGTGATAAAAATTGGAAGGTTACAAAAGGTGCCTTCGTTGTAGAAAAAGGTGCAAAAGTAGGCACCTTATATCTTTATACATGTCATACTATTCCTTCTACTTTAGCTATTGCAAATAAAAATCAATGTTCAGGAACAGTTGCTGCAATTCAGCAGGAAGAAAATCAGATAGTTGCTGCGAATTATGAATCAGCACTATGGCATAACAGACTTGGGCATATGAGTGCAAAAGGTATGAAAGTACTTCATTCAAAAAATGTTTTACCAGGTCTAAAATGTGTTAATATGGATTTCTGTGAAAGTTGTGTTTAAGGAAAACAAAAGAGAGTTAGTTTTCTCATGGATGGGAAACAAAAGAAAGATGAGAAATTGGAGCTTGTGCATACGGATGTATGGGGACCAACTCAGGTATCTTCTCTCGATGGCTCTCATTATTATGTCACATTCATTGATGATGCAACTAGGAAGGTATGGATTTATTTCATTAGGCAAAAATCTGATGTATTTGAAACATTTAAAAAATGGAGAAGCTTGGTTGAGAATGAGATAGGTAAAAATTTGAAATGTCTCAGATCTAATAATGGTGGTGAGTATTGCAGCAAAGAGTTTGAAGATTATTGTTCCTCTAATGGTATTCGTAGGCAGAAAATGGTTCCAAGGACTCCATAGGAAAATGGAGTGGCCGAGCACATGAATAGAACAATAATGGAGTGTGCACAGACTATGAGATTGGACGTTGGGTTGCCTTTAAACATGTGGGAAGAGGCTGTAAACACTATTGTTTATTTAATTAATAGAGGTCCATCTAATCCTTTGGGTTGTGGTATTCCAGAGGAAGCATGGAAAGGTAAGAAGGTGAGTTATTCTTTTCTGAAAACCTTCAGTTGTGAAGCATTTGCACATGTAGATTCTGAAAATAGAACCAAGCTTGATGCAAAATCAAGGAAATGTATATTTGTTGGATATGGCATTGATGAATTTGGTTATAGGCTTTGGGATTTTGAAAATAAGAAAATTGTGAGAAGCAGGGATGTCATATTCAATGAGAAAGTGTTGTACAAAGATCTACTGCAGCAGCATGAGAAGAAAGAACAGGATTATGCAGTGCTGGATGATATTACAAACACCAATGTTTCAGTGGTTCCTCATGCTCCGCAACAATAGCAACAAGAAATACTACAAACTCCAGTGAATGTTAGGCGATCTTCAAGGTTAAGTAGACCTCCAGAAAGATTTTCTCCCTCTTTGTACTCTATTCTATTAACTGATGCTGGTGAACAAGAATGTTATCATGAAGCTATGCAGGTGGATACCAAGGTTCAGTGGGAGCATGGAATGGAAGAAGAAATGGACTCCTTGCTGAAAAATCAGACTTGGGAATTATGCAAGTTGCCTGCAGGTAAAAAGGCTTTAGCAAACAAATGGGTTTATAGGATGAAAGAGGAGGATGGAGGTAAGAAAAGATTTAAATCTAGATTAGTTGTAAAGGGATTTGCACAGAAACAAGGTATTGATTTTGATGAAATATTTTCTCTAGTTGTTAAAATGACCTCTATTCGTACTGTGTTAAGTATTGTGGCTGTTGAAGATTTGCATTTAGAACAGCTTGATCTTAAAACTGCCTTTCTCCATGGTGATTTGGAAGAGTAAATTTATATGGAACAACCACAAGGATTTGAGGTCAAAGGTAAGGAGAAACTAGTGTGTAGATTGAAGAAAAGCTTATATGGCTTGAACCAAGCACCTCGACAATGGTATCTTAAATTTGATAGTTTTATGGCTGAGCAAGGTTACAACAGGTGTAATTCAGACCATTGTGTTTATTTTAAGATGCTAGGTGAAGATAGCTACATTATTTTATGTTTATATGTTGATGATATGCTTGTAGCGGGGTCTAACATGGATCACATAAAGGAGTTAAAACAACAGTTAGCAAATTCATTTGCTATGAAGGATTTGGGGGCAGCAAAACAAATCCTTGGTATGAAGATTACAAGAGATAGGAAAAATAGGAAATTGTTTTTATCTCAGGTTGATTATGTTAAAAAGGTGTTGCAGAGATTTCATATGGAGAATGCAAAAGCTGTCAGCACACCTTTGCCCAGTCATGTAAAATTGACTAAGGATATGTGTCCAAAGACACAAGAGGAGGAAGAAAAAATGTCCAAGGTACCATATGCTTCAGCTGTAGGTAGTTTAATGTATGCCATGGTATGCACGAGACCAGATATTGCACATGTTGTAGGAGTTGTTAGCCGGTATATGAGTAATCCAGGAATTGAGCATTGGAATGCAGTGAAATGGATTCTCAGGTATTTGAGAGGTACACCAGATAAACATTTATGTTTTGAGGGCTCTAATACAGATTTAAAAGGCTATGTTGACTCAGATCTGGCAGGGGATATTGATACTAGATGGAGTACCACAGGTTATGTATTTACTGTTGGTGGGACAGCAGTAAGTTGGATATCTCGATTGCAAAAGGTGGTTGCTTTATCCACCACAGAGGCAGAGTATGTGGCTGCAACAGAGGCAGCAAAGGAAATGATATGGATGCAATTTTTCATGGAAGAGTTGAGAAAATAATAGGCTGAAAATTACTTGTTCATAGACAGCCAGAGTGCTATACATCTTGCAAAGAATTCTGCCTTGCACTCTAAAACCAAACACATACAGTTGAGGTATCATTTCATTCGGTCAATGTTGGAGGAAGGACAGGTAAAGCTAGAAAAGATACATACAAATGTAAATCCAGCAGATGTGTTTACTAAGGCAGTGATAAGGGAGAAGCTGAGCTCCTCTTTAGCTTCGGTTGGCCTTCAAGGTTGAATTAAAGTATAAGAAAGCAGCAGGGTCCAAGGTGCTTATTTCCAATGGGAGCTGTGTGCAGCGGTGTTGTCCAGGTTCAGTCTCCAAGTGGGAGATTGTTTAGGTGTGGAGCCTGATCAATCTCCAAGTGGGAGATTGTTGGTATGTGGTGACTGATCATTCTATACTGTACACTCTTTATGTATCCTCTCCGAGGTCTAGGGTCGAGCAGGCCCTGGGGGCTCAGGCTAGCCCCCAAGAAAAATTTTTGGCCTGCTTTTTTGCGAAATTACTAAAAAAGGGAAAAATCACAAAAAGGGAAAAAACCCCGATTTTGTATAACCCTAATTTATAAAGGGTTTAGGATAGAGTTATAGTATCATAAGAAACAGGTGATTATTCGCGATATTGTAATAGGGTTTTACACTAGTTAATGAAATCATTGGATGACTGTGGTTTGGTGGATGTAGCCCACATTGGGTGAACCACGTTAAATTCTCTGTGTTATTTTTCTGTGTGTTTTACTTCTGGTTTATTTGATAAAATCTGCATTTAGCTTTTAGATAGTTGCCATTGAAATCCTAACAATATTTCCATCCTCTGATATTTTCAACTTGGCTTTCTTTACTTTGATGACTCCTTCATAGATGTCACTGAGTTTATCCCAAACCTCCTTTTTTGAATTACAATGCATTACTTTTACAAGTTTAAAATCTTAGATATCCCACTGAAGATATAATTCTTAGCCTTCCCATTATTCTCATAAGCCTTGATTTCTACCTGATTAGTCAAAGAAGTAGCAGGAACAGTATAACCATATTTGATAGATTTCCAAACACCAAACACTAACTTGAGGATAGATAGGTTTCCATCTTGAATCACTAGAAAGTGAAATTTGTTCCATCAAATCTAGGTGCCTTGTGAGATCCTTCTTGTGCCACCCTAGATCTTCCTCAAGTTGTTAGACTTCTTCTAAGGAACCAGGCTCTGATACCAATTGTTGAACACAACATGATACTAAGAGGGGGTGAATTAATATTCTATGAAATCTCAAACCCTTTGGAACAAAAAAATAATTTAAAACTCTATTTCACAAATAGTAACATGAAAGATGGAAACAATGCACAACACAACACAACACTAGATATATATGAAAAATCCCACATGGGAGAAACCACAATGAGAAATGTTGCTAGGAGCTATTGTCCTAATGGAAACTCACAAATCAATAATAGTTACAAATATTTTTTAGGGCTACAATCCAAGGAAGCTACTACTCCTTGGTCTAAGAAAACACTCAGGAATGATTACAAAATGATAGTCCTTCAACTATCCAATGCTAAAATTAAGTTCAATCCTTTTCATGATTGTAATTTTTCTTTGTCAATTCACTTTTGATGATTGCAATTTTTCTTTTCTTTTCTTCAAATGTCTTGTTTGTTTCCAACTAGCTCATTGCTTTCAGCATTCAAGAATTTTTTTCTTTGGATCACTACCTCCAAAACACAATTAAGCTCACTTCTTCACTTCCCTTCTATCACAAAGATATGATCAAATTGAAACTGTAAAATATCTACCACTTATTATCTTTCTCTTTCAGTCACTTATACAATTATCATAATGCATCACATCCATACCTCAACCACAATGACCTAGATCAAATAGTTTTACAATATATGCATGATATTACATTGATTATAATTCATATATCATCCTACAACAAATAATATTACATTTTCAATTCGTCCAAAGATAAAACAAACACCATAAAATGTGTAGAGGGCAAGTGTAACACCTTGGCACATGACCCTGGAGGATAGCACACGAATACACATAAAAACGATACAATTTTTTTTTAGAAGTGCATTAAACACACTTATTTCCAAAAGGAACACTTAACACTGATCAAATCTAAGTCCTCTAAGGTTCATAACGATGCTACTAAGATCCATAAATGAGATTAAAAAGAGATAAGGTTTATAACTTTAAATCAAACCAACAAGCCTTATGAATTACCCATATCATAACAATAGTCAATAAGAATCTAGCATTGAATTTACAAGAGTATGTAACAATAATGATAACCATATACAAATTGACATAAATCCAATAATGTCAACACAAACCACCTTTGGATACCATAATGTATTAAGTAGTATCTCAAGATAAGATATCCTAAGTAGTGACTTCTTGAGATAACAAAACCCCAAGAAGTCACTCCTCAAGATATCAAATCTTGAGTACGTCTCATTATCCAAGATCTCTTCAAGGTACATTGACCAAAGTAATCATTTGAATTAAAAAATGTATATCTCAACTTGCTAATATCAAATTAACATTATTCATCATAATGAATCCTCTATAGAAACCATTCAATTCAATATCATTAACTTGATCAAATACAATATAATATCTACAATAAGTTACAATGTTGCAATATTACATCAATAATAGTAGTTTCTCCTTGAACACAAAGAGGAGAGTACATCAAATGTATAATACATGATACATCAAATTATGATATAAAACAAGTAGGAGAGTAATGATCCTCATAAGTTGGTACAATGTGAAGAACTTCAATCTAGGAGAAGTCATCACAATCTTGAACAAGAAGAGGGAACCCAATGGAGAAAAATACAATTTCCACCCAACCATGTGGAACTCAAATATCCACGCCCCATACTAGGAGATAGCAAAGATTCCCACCAACTCAATCAAGCAAGAAAAAAAGACAACACAAGGTTGAAAAGACATCAATGTATAAGTAGAGGTCAACATTAAACAACAATGAAATTACTTCCAGAGGTACACAACATCAAAGGAACACAAGATTTTTGTAGGAGTGGCATCACATAGTTTACATGGGTTAACTAGACATATCTTCCTAGGCCCCGTCCTCGATCCTGGGTTACCCTGGTAGTCTCTATAGATCTTCAGATCCTCATGCAACCCTATGCAGAACCAACATACCCCTCATGAGGAAAAGGCAGTTGATTTTTCCATTCCAGTCCTTCTCGAGTCATCCCAAGCCTATAAATGAGCATGGGTGATGAGTGACGTATTAACTTATCTTTTTTAGTGTGTATTACTACCCAACCCCTAGTTCATTTTAGGTTTTCACTTAATTACCAAAAATGCACACATAGGTTACCCAAGTGCCACTTTGTGCGTCAACCCCTATTGAGAGCCACTCCCCTACTAACAACAAGGAGACCCCAATAAAAATAAGAGTGAAGCCATGTGCACAATCACATAACTCATACACAAAACAATAAGACGAGGTATAACTCTTCCCTCTCATAGATTCCAAGAATCCAAAATACAAAGGTAAATACACTATGCAATGCTCAATAACATCAATTAATCCATGATAACAAGGACAACATCAAAAGACGACTTCCCTTGACCTCTGGAAGACTCTTTGTCCATAAAACACAGAAGGTCTCCCATAAAATACATTTACACTCAACATCATTATTGAACAATTAATTTACACAATAGGACATAACCTCACATCAACTCTACATTAAATAGTTTACAATACAACTAATTACAAGGATGAGAAAGAATATCACTTCAAGGTTCATTTAATTTATTATAAACAAATTATTCTAATGTCACAATCCAATTTTCTTTAATTAATAATTATCTCCCTTTCTTTTATTTATAAATGAAATCATTCATATAAAAAACACCAAATCTTTCTTAACGCATTCAGCTATACACCTATATCTATATGTATATATACTAATATATTTATATATACATAAATATCTATATATCAAAATAAGAAAATATTATAAATACTGACTTTATTTTAATAATTTAAAGCTATGTCATAAAATTTTAATAAAACACATATGTTGTCCTAAATATATATATATATATATTGTTATTCTTATCACACAACCAAAATGTAAGTGTAGTCATTTATATTGATAATATGTAAATAGAGTGGCATTACCCAGCATTAACCACTGGTCAAAACTATATATCAACATAAACATATGTATATATATACATATATATATCTATATATCTTTATATATATACACGCGCAATAAGCACTCAAATTTCATTATCATTTAACCTATAATTTCCAACTACCAAACACACGGGTAACAAGTACTTTTTTACATTCAATATCGTACAGAGGACTAGTAAATAGCATGTAGCCAAGGTGTTGACCTCATGCATAGCGTTGGTCTTCCTGTGAATGACTGGCAACCAATATATTGACCCTATACATGGCGTCAATGCTTCAAATAGCTTAATGTTGTGAGCTAAGAAATATGCATTATAAATCAATGTATTATGGTGCTTTCTATGTGACTATCGAGTATGTTGAGGTCTCTGTCCCATGTGAGACAGAGCTCACGCAAGGCCATTCCATGGCCGATAAAGGAATGGTTACCAATTTATATGGTAGACACGTGTGGTCCAAACTCTATAAGCAGGGCATCAAATGTCCTATAATTATCTTCCAGAACTCACAATATGTTGTATGAAAAAGGCACGATTTATCCATGCATATGGATTTAGCCAAAATTTTAAATCCACACAATTGTATTAAGAAGGGAAAAGGCCAGTGACCATATGCCTCTATACAGGTATGGCATCAACAAATATCTCTTACAATGAAAGTCAAGACTGGTAAAGAAAAATTATTATGGTTAAATCAATGTATTTTTCTACTATTCGTATAGGAGTTCTATCTAAGAATGATAGTTCAGAGGTAATACAATCTAGGTAAGCAACAAAGTACAATTTTTCCACAAATATAAAAGGATGGTAAAATAAAATTTAAAATGGAGTAAAAGAACCAACTCGAAATTACCAATATTACAATATTTTGCATATCACAATCAAGATTTTATTTGATTTCCTACAACATATACATTTGGATGCCCATTTTGAAATATAGAGAATTAATTAAAGGTAATTAATGGAACCTAGTTTTCACTAGCAACTGATTTGAGGGTTGAATTCGAGACCAAGCTCCATCATTTGCAATTGTAGGTTCTTTCTAGATTCAACAATCATTGCAATACCCTATTTCAAAACCCTCAAATCCAAAATGAAGATTTTCCAAAACAAGAACCATTCATGAAAAAATAGAATGAGATTTTTCTCGAGAAAAAAGTGTCAAAAGCCCCTCTTTAATTAACTTCCACTAATTAATTTATTTTCCTCCACTCTCTGTAACTGCATCCCTCTAAATTTAATTTATTTATTTCTTTTATATTTCCCATAATTCACCCAACTCCTTCAAAAAAAATTTATTTTATAATAGTTAAATCCTAACTTTCAATTGCTCACACTTTAATTAACTATATAATATATTTATTGTATTAATTCAATTCCTCACACTGTTTGCTTGCACAATCCCAGTATATTAGTATATTTATTTAAATATTCCATTTTGCATTATAAAGTTTAATTTGTTTAGTTTTAAAAAAAAATTAATAGCATTTATTAAGATTACACATTATATTAAAACACTCATTTATTTAAAATAAAATATATCAAGAAAATAACTCAACTAAACCGAATGTCCAAGGTACCCAACCATGAAACGAAAGGGAATTCAAAGTAACCATAACAACGACAATCAACTCAGATAGACCACAATAATAGGGAACGACAAATAGACACTCACCCTCATTAAGGATGATGGTACAACATGGGGAACCCGATGCTAACTTCGGATCAACAACCTACATTGAGCATGAGGCACGCTCAAACTTGGCAATTCAGGTGGATTTCATGCCTGGTACCTGCAACCTACAACAAATCATAGGGTTGAACATGTGCATAGGGAAAAACAGTCAATCACACCATGAAGGGAAAGTTGTAGCATCACAAAGCACTCACAAGAGAGTGATGCAACCCTGTTCCCCTTCACCCATACATCAACACAGGATAATTGATATCAAATAATGATAGAAAGCACATAAAATTCATATCCATGATAACTCATATAAGCAATTAGATTAATCTAGTAAGCATGGTATCATCATAACATCAAATATATCATTGTCATCATAACAAAGCATCAAAGGGTCATAATCATTTAAGTATCATCAAACAGTATCATAATGTCCAATGCATCCAAGTAGTAGTCCAAAACCAAAAGTAAGCTAAGGCACACTACATCCCCCCTAGAATTGGGCTTACTCCTGGAAGCCTGCAAGAAGATATGGATATAACTCTCATCTTGGAAGCATCCTCCCATGTAGCAAAAGACTCATCATTCATATCCTACTGTATCCTAACCTGCTCAATGTCTCATCCCCTGAGAGTGTGTACTTTGTGTTGAATGATGCCCATGGGCTCCAAAGCTAGATGCCTGTCCTCTACCTATAATGCATTCCAATCAAGGATATGAGATATATTAGGATAATAGGGTCTAAGAATTGAAAAGTGGAACACATCATGAATGCATGAAAGACTAGGTGGGAAAGGAAGACAGTACGCTATTGGACCAATCTTCTCCAACACCTCAAAAGGCCCAACAAAGCACGATGTGAGCTTAGAGAATTTTCTATATCGGATCAGACTCTTCTATGGATGCACCCGCAAGAACACTTGGTCACCAACTGATAACTAACAGTCAACCCTATGAGTATCTGCATATTTCTTTTGTCTATCCTAGCCTACCACCAAATGCTCTCTAATGTGAAACACCTGCTGCTCCATCTCCTAAAGCATCTATGAACAAAGAATAACCTTTTCCTCCAAACAATCCCAACTCAACAGGGTCTGACAAGGATAACCATACAACGCCTAAAAATGAGGCATGGCAATATAACTGTGATAACTGTTATTGTATGAAAACTCCACCAAATAAAGATAATCCTCCCATCGTGATTGCTGATCCATAACATACATTTGAAGCATATCCTTGAGGATTTGATTGACCCTCTCAGTTTTCCCATTGTTCTTTGGATGATAAGTTGAATTGAAGTTCAAATAAGTCCCCAATGCATGTTGTAGGGACATCCAAAGAGCTTAAGTAAACATTGGATCTTTGTCTAAAATAATCCAATGAGGAATACCATGAAGCCTGACAATGTCCTCCATGAAAACTCTAGCTACTAATGAAGTATTGTATGAGGATCAAATAGGAGAGAAGTGAGCCACCTACGTCAACCTGTCTACAATGACTATGTGATATTAAAATGGACCCCCTGTATGCATTGAAAGATAGTATGGATGCACTGAAAGATAGTATGGATACGTTGAAAGAAAGACTATATGGGCCAAAACAATGCTCGAATGCGCCAGAGAAAGTTTCATATGCACTGAAAGAACTCGTGGTCATGCTAAAATATTTCACACCAGAACCTATAAAACACAATTTTCCAGAAAATGTCAATAAAAGTGGTCGAACCCCATGGTGGGTGCCAATTTATGTGTGATATTAAAATGGAGGAATTAGCAATGTAAACCAAACACACATCAATGAAATGTCTTACATGAAAGAGATCAAAATAACAAGACAAAGTTATATATCTACTTTTTAAAATCATTTCATTTCTCTCTAATCTTAAGGATCTTCAAATTCATGCATGCTCTTAGATCTATATATGTGTTGCACATGAATTTATCATATGGAAACCTAAGAAACAAGAAGATTTATGAGATGCAAAGCTAAACTCCTTCATTAACATTTTTTTTGTATTTTCCTGGGTATAAAAGGCCAAATGATCGATGTAATTACTGCTATGTAAATGATGTAAAGATTGATTCTAATGATGAGATAAAATTCTAAATGTAATGTTGAGATGAATTCTATAAAAATAATGCAATGTCATGATTCTACAAAATAAATTTTCCATTATAGCAATACTACAATGTAAATGCTCAATGAAAACTAAATATTCTAAGTCAATGCTCTCCAAAATGCTAGTATGATTCCTGAAACATAAATTTATGATAAATTCTCTAGATGAAAGTTGTATATTGGCCTCTTATTTAAAGATTTTTCCAAGCCTTGAGTGAGATGACAAAGATGGACGGTCGAGATCATGATCCTGGGAGATCAATAGTGGAGCACAAGGAAGTGTAGGAAATCATGGAGGTTGTTCCATTTGGAGGAGCAAATGTCCAAGTGTTAAAGAGCATCAATTGAAGGAAGGAGCCATGTGTCTCCAAATTTGTTAGGAGGTTGTGGATTGATATTCCTAATTTAGAAATTAGGAATAATTAAAATCATGTGACATGGAATGATGTGGAGGGTGAGTTGGAGGAGGTTAGATAATTATGGAGAAATGTGGCAAAGTTGAATTTTATAATTCAAATTTAGTTGAGAGGGAATCCATGAAATAAAAAAATTAATTATATTTGTGTATTTAATCATTCAAGAAGGAAAATAATTTTGGAGTAGAAGAATTAAGGGAGTGAACTATACAAATAAATTGGTCAATTTATTTATATAAGTAGAATAATTAAGATTAATTAATTAAATAGTTGGTATTTAATTAATTGTGCTCTAGACCATTTTTATGTGTACATTTTTCCCCTCTTTGAAGTGATGTGTTTACAGATCACTTCAAAGAAAAAAAATTATATGTCCCAAATGTTGGATTTTTTAGGTGATGGCGGATATATGCCCCCTTGGGAGATAAATTGGTGAATTTTTGAATTTTTCGGATTTTTTTGAAATTTTTGAAACTTTTGATGATGTTGAAATTTTCAGCATGCTTCAATAATTTATCTCTTGAAAATAGCAATGAGATCTGCCATGGTTGAGGAATTGATGAAATTTAGCCCCTTTGAAAAATAAAATAAAGCAATGTCACTTAATTACCCATTTTAATTACCCTTTTAATAGGTAAAAAGTGAAAAAGAGACTCATTTGTGCATTTTGATTGTGGAAATTTGAGAGATTGAGCAACTTTGAGCACTCGGAGCAAAATGGTGATTCCTATTCAAACACATCGGTTCAAGTGTGTGTGATAGCACAACCACTCAGTAGCATATGGACCTCTGGTATGCAATTCTAGAAACCTCCCTTTTGTGAATTTGAATTATTTTTCCTGACTTTTTGAAATTTTGAAATTTATGTTGACATGTTTTAGCACATCCATAGGATATTGTAGCGCATAAGTGACATGTTTTAGCACATATATTAGATGTTTTGGTGCATAGATTGATAGTTTTAGCACATATATGACCCGATGTAGCACATAGGTTGGTTGTTTTATCACATTGGTTTTTGAGAGCATAGGTTGCATGATTTAGTGCATCCATTAGATGAAGTAATGCATCCAATAAAGTAGTACATGCATTCACTGTTATAGCACATTGATGAGAAAGTTTGGCACATTCATGAAATTGGTGAATGTGTGGACTGTTATGGCGAATAGAATAAATTTTCTAGCACATTGATGATTCAGCGCATAGAAGTGTTGTTATGGCACATCCATGCCTTGATATTACTCCTTGTGTTAAATGTTTTTCAATCGTGCCATCCTTTGAGTTGATATTGATTGATGATGTTGATAGATTAGATGATGATCGATCTCATGATAGGTGAGATTCGATGATTGATTGATGATGATTGACCTCATGATAGGTGAGGTGCATTGATAGATTGATAGATTGATAGGTTGATTGATATTTAATTGATTTACAACATTTAGTGATTTTACAATGTGTGATGATGATAGGAGAGTTATTTAGGATTCCTCATGTCTCGGGAGTGCTTCCCATGGACTTGGGAGTTGATTCCCTACTTGAGATAGGTTGAGCAGGATCTTATTGAGAGATGTGGGTTATACTATTTGATTGATATGCCCCAGGTTAGGATTAATTGGGCACTATTGACAACTTGAATAGAGTGTTGGCATAGCGACCACAACACCTTTCACCTAGATACCTACAAGATGACTAACTCCAGAGGATGTATATCAGATCCTAAAGATTCCCATGGTAAGAGCTCTAGTCACATATGATCATACAAAGAAGGATGGGATAGATGCCCTTTGAAGGATATTTCATGATGATCAAATCAATGAGTATGAGATACCCTGGCAGGAGATGTGTGAGATTTATGCCCTGCTACCTTCTATACTTGCTAGTTTTGTTGGTGGTTTCTTATGTCTCGACTGTAGGTCGAAGGGACTATCTATTGGCTTGGGTTGGACACTGGAGTAGATGATTCTTAGGGACCCGATATGCTTGGGGTTCATGCATGTTGGCACATTTATATCATAACATTCATTAGGTAGTCTATCTTGGAGTTTCTAGTCTATCAACTGGGATCACATTATTATAGATATGGGTATGGGAGCATATAGTTGTTACCCGACTAGTTGGAAATAGATATCGACCACTTGTGAGACCTTATGTGTATGGATATAGAGGCCTATTTTTCTAGCATAAGTTGGGAAAAATAGAGTACTGGAGATGAGTGCTCGATGATCTAGATACTGTGACATGGAAACCATACTTCGACTATGAGTAGTGAGCAGAGGATCAATTGGAGATTCCTTATGTATGTACAACCAGATTTTTGATTGGATGAACACAGTTTGTTATTGAGAGGTTTCTTCTAGGAAGGGTACATCAAAATTATGGTAGAGTGCAGGGCATTCCCCACGGAGTGGCCACATATGCTTAGAAGCACCAGGATATATCGGAGTGGGGACCCCTCTTGTCATATGATGTTTCTTGTTAGGATTATTATAGGTTATAGGCTATGATGTGGGACTACCATCCAGAGATTATAGATGTTTTTTATCAGATGATTATGCTATGTACTTGTTCACACATCCTTTTCCTAGGATATCCAGCCTTGGATGATGATGAGGAGAGGTAGGGGTGATGGAGTTGAGGAGGAGAGAGCTAAGGGTGGGGATGGAGGAGGAGATGATGGTGGGGGTGGAGAAGGCAGAGGTGGTGGTGGTGGAGGAGGAAAAGCATCATTTGATGTGAGGGATACCATGATACCTTGTTGGAGGATATCTCTAGTGGCTGCAACACAACAATGCATGTAGATTGGGGTGCCATCATAACAGCAACAAACACAAATCATTGCCTTACAGGTGCAAGTGCAGATATTGTAGGGACAACTGGCCTAGGTTTCAACATTGCTTACAAAGGCATAGGCACAACTTCAGGGATAAGCACAGGCACTAGCATAGACATAGGCCTAGGTGATCACTTTCACAGTCGAGAGGGATGCCTCCAGACAATAGGGTGAGGAGGTAGTAGCCCTAGCAAATAGATTGCAGAGAATGAAAGAGGGGACTACTATTGGGGACATGATGAGAGAGGTTACATGAGTCACCCGAGAGGCTGAGCATTATCGGGGTTGATATCATCAGGTTGTGCCTATAGTGCAGAGAGTGAGTTATGCAGATTCTAGATCAACACATAACCAGTCTCGGACCACTAGCATGGGTGTGACTGGGCCACCATGTCGAGATCCCAGTCCAAACCTAGGTACAAGTGCACTAGGTGCAGGTCTATCAGGGGCTATAGGAGGTTTAGTAGGAGGTTCAGCAAGGCCTATGACACCTAGGGGTATCACCACATAATGCTTTTTGATGCCAGATTTTGAAGTATTGTAGAGACATTGTATACACTGATTTGAGGCATTTATGATACTGCCACATTTTTATGATCTATCTCCTCATATTGTTAGACATCCATGTACACTTGACATTATTATTATGAGATTTATATGATAATCAGTTATGATGGATGCATTTAATTTCTATTATTTATGCTATGTGATGCCTTATGGTTAAGTGATAATAATGTATGAATGCAATGGTGATTCTATATGTTACTATGCTACGATGTGTATCTGATGTTCATAAGTTGGTTATTTGATTATGGAATGATTATGTATGGATGTAATGATTATATGATCTAATGATGTTTTATGAATGATGTTGTATGCTATCAGATGGATGATATTTTTATTATGATGTATGAGATGGATGTAATTCTGCAAATGACATGAGATGTACTATCTTTTTGTATTTTTTGAATGCATATATTATCTAAATTTATGAATGAATATGTGGATGAATTATGATGATATATGGATTATGATGTTATTATGGTAATTGTTATGATGAATGCTAATATGGATGGTCTATGTATGAATGAAATAATAAATTTATTATGACATCGATGTGTGACATGAATTATGAATGACGATGCTATTATGAATGATGCTTTATTTTTTAATTTTTAATGTAATCATGTGATTTAATGTATGGATAGATGTATTATATGTATGGATGTATGGATTATGAAAATGCTTTATTTTTGTATCTATGCAATGCAACATAAATATGTGATAGATGCATGGATGGATGGATGATGCTTTGTTTTATAATGCAATTATTATGATGGATGTATGGATGGTTGTATGATATAACTTTTTAATGATATTGATATGGAAATGAAAATGCAAATGAATAATTTTTTTGTTATGTCAAGTGCACTCAATATTTTAATGAGAGATAACATCATGTTGAAATTTGTCAGCATTGGAAAAATCTATAATGCAAATGCATAACTAATATGAATGCAATCCTATCTTAGCCATGCAAACCTAACTATGCAATGTGGACATCTGATTTATTGTGCTTGGTATCATCATTGAGCTTTTTAAAACATTTAAAGTTAGTACAAACATTGATGGTATAATTAGATCATGATGACTTGAGTACAACTTCCATACAACTTTCATTGAGTTTTGATAGTGCAAGATAACACAATTTTGGTATAATTATATGTATGATGATAGCAAAAATCAGATGGTCAGCACATTTTTCCAAATAGATGGAGAAGTCGATTCATCACAAATAGCTCCTATTTGCCAAGTTTTCACTAGTTTTTATTGCACTTTTTCAGATTTTATGATTTTCTTGGTGTTACCAAGACACCTATTTGCCAGGTTTTCATCAAGGCGGTGATTTTTTTGATTTGTCATTTTTTTTGTATTTCTTCAAGATTTTTTTGATTTTTTTTATATTTCTTCAGGACTTTTTTTATTTTTTATATTTCTTTAGGACTTTTTCTGATTTTCTTGTATTTCTTCCGGACTTCTTTTTATTTTTTTTGTATTTCTTCAAGACTTTTTCTTTTTTTTTTGTATTTCTTTAAAAAAATTTCTAATTTTTGTATTTCTTCAGGACTTTTATACCATGCACCACATGGATTATGTGTAGAAATTTTTGAGATGAAGACTATTCATAGGTTCCTCAAATAGGTCCCCTGCAGGCATGGATAGATGATATGATC
Organism: Sequoiadendron giganteum; assembly: GCA_007115665.2. Lineage (NCBI taxonomy): Eukaryota > Viridiplantae > Streptophyta > Pinopsida > Cupressales > Cupressaceae > Sequoiadendron > Sequoiadendron giganteum. Next base: position 124,929,179 of record CM021109.1, on the reverse strand, counting down.
CTTACTTAAAGACTGATAAAATGATGAAGGGTCCTAGCCAATTTGGTTCAAACTTTCTCTTCTTCTCTCGATCTTGTTGATTGCATGGATTTTCCTTCAGTACAAAGTCACCCACGTGAAATTTTATTGGTCTGACCTTGTGGTTATAACTTCTTGGCATTATCTATTGATATTCTTTCAAGTGATCAACTGCAAGCTTATGACATTCATCTAACAGTTCCAACTCTTGTAAGCTAGATACTTGGTAGTCTTCATCTGAAATGATTCCTTTCAATGAAACTTAGAGTGATGGTATCTCAACCTCAGTAGTTAAAATGGCCTTTGATCCATAGACAAGAGCATATGGTGTGGCTCCTATTGGGGTGCGGATACTAGTACGGTATGCCCACAAAGTAGGGTTCAGTTGAATGTGTTAGTCATGTCTAGCATCGTTGACGATTTTCATTAGGATTTTAAAGATAGTTTTTTTTAGGCCTTTGCTTGGCCATTCCCTTGAGGATAGTAAGGTGTATAAAACTGATGCTGGATATGAAACCTTTCACAAAGTTCTTTGACATCTTGATTCTTGAAAGGTCTACCATTGTCGATGACAATGAATTGAGGAATGCCATACCTAGAGATGATTTAATTTAGAATGAAAGATGCAATCTATTTACTAGTGATAGTAGTCAAAGGAACAACTTCAATGGACTTTGTGAAATACTCGGTGGTCGTGATTATGAATTTGTGCCCATTGAAAGAAGATGGATGGATTTTCCCCACAAGATCAAGTCCCCCTTGACAAAAGGGACAGGTTGATGCAAATGGTTGGAGTTCTTGTGCTGGTGCATGTATGAGGTTGCCATGGATCTGACACTTCTTACATTTCTTGACAAACTAGAAAGACTCATTCTCCATATTTGGCCAGTAATACCCCAAACGGAGGAGTTTCTTTGCAAGGGTAAGACCACTTTAATGTGTTCCACATATACCTTTGTGAACTTTCTGTAAGGTTGTTTCAGAATCATCACATTCTAGACATCAAAGGAGAGTTTCATCAAGACCTCGTTGGTAAATTACATCCGTGATAAGGGTATGTCAGGCGGCTTGGCGAATGAAGTTCCATTTTTGGTTTCGTTATAGGTCGAGTGGGAGGGTGTTATCTCTTAGATAGGTGTATATCCTCCCATAGATTGAGGTATTGACATCAATTAAATCAAAACTAACTTGGGACTCGGGATCATCATAGGTATGGGTAAACACTTGTCCTACCATGAACTCATAACAGCTTCGTTTATTTGGAATTTGTAACAAAGAGGCAATAATGGCCATAGCGTCAACAAATTTGTTGTTTATTATTGAGATTTGATCAAATTTGATAGTAACAAAATATTTATTAAAGTCATCAATCATTCTTATGTAGGGCGTCAATTTTTCATCTTTGTCTAATAATCATCATTGACTTGATTTATGACCAATTAAGAATCTTCGTAGACTTGCAACTCCGTAACTTTCCACTCTAAAACTTTCTTGATGCCAATGATGAGTGATTCATACTCCTCCATGTTGTTAGTGTAGGGGAACATCAGCCTATATGATTTTGGAATGGTATTCCCTTGAGGAGTGACAAATAAAATTCCCACTCCTAATCCATGTTGAGTGTATGACCCATCAAAGTATACTATCCATTATTTTGTTGCTATGGTAAAGACATCAGCATCTAGAAACTCAATGTGTAGAGGATGATCGTCATGTAATGGTGCTTCAGCTAGTTGATCTATGATGGCTTGTCCTTTCATTGCTTTCATGCCAACATATTGGATGTCAAACTCACTCAGCATCATTACCCACTTTGCTAGCCTTCTTGTTAGATTTGCCTTGTTGAGCAAATATTTCAATGGATCAATTTTGGCTATTAACTTGACAAGATGAGTTAGCTTATAATGTTGAAATTGTTGAGTGTCGAACACTACTTCTAGACAATCCTTTTCAATGGATGTGTAATTTATTTCATAGCCATTTAAGGATTTGTTGATATAGTAGATTCCCTTTCTTTTCCTATTAAATCCTCTTGTGCTAACAAAGCTCCCAATGATGCCTCAGTTGTTTCTATGTATAGTAAGAGTGGTTTTCCTTCTTTTGGTGGTACTAATACAAGTGGAATCATTAGATATTGTTTCAATTGGTTGAAAGCAGCTTCACATTTCTCATTCCATCTAAAGGAGACATTCATGTGTAGCAAGTGAGTGAAAGGATAGGTATTGTCGGCTAGTTGTGAGATGAATCTTCTGATTGATTGAAATCTTCCTTGAATGGATCTTAGCTGACTAATGTTATTGAGAGGTAGCATCTCCATGATTTCCTTAACTTTCATGGGATCCACCTCAATGCCTTTTTTGAAACTATATATCCCAAAAAATTTACACATGTCACCTCGAATACACCTTTTTTTGGGTTCAGTCGTACATTGAATTTTTCTTGTCTAGTAAAGACTTTCTCTAGGATCTCTAGGTGTCCTTCTCTAGTGTATGATTTTTCTATCAGATTATTTACATAGTCTTCCATGAATGTGTGTATCATATCATGGAAGATTGTTGTCATGGCGCACTAATAAGTAGCTCCTGCATTCTTCAATCCAAAGGGCACGATGTTCCAACAAAATGTACCCTAGGGGTAGGTGAAGGTTGTTTTATCTTGATCCTCAGGTGCGATTTTTGATTTGGTTATATCCTAAGAAGCCATCCATAAGTGACAACATGGCATGTCCATCTATTAATTCAATGATGATGTCTATGTTGGGTAGAGTAAAATCATCCTTCGAGCAAGCCTTATTGAGATCTTTGAAATATGTGCAAATCTAGATACTTTTGTCACGTTTTGAAATTGGTACAATGTTGGAGATCCACTCGGCATAATCAATTGGTTTGATGAATCCTACATCCAATAACTTCTTCTATTTTTCTTTTACCAAGAGGGCAATGTGTGGATGCATTTTCCTTAACTTTTTTTTTACTTCTTTTACTCCTCGGGGTAAGGATAGATGATCCATGATTAAATTCGGATCCATCCCTAACATGTCCACATAGGACCAAGCAAATTTGACTTTTTAATTCTTCAAATAATTTGGTGAAGCTTGGTTTTTCTTACTTTGTCTAGGATGTTGCTAAATGTAGAGTCTTCATTGTGTTTGTTGTGCCAATGTTGATGGATTAAGTGAGCTCAATCAATACTTTTGATCTCTCTCAAAAAAATTTGGGGAGAGTTTCAAATCTCTTATCCTTCAGCGCCTCGGAGAGGTTTTCACCATTGGATGTGCTCTTTATTTTTACTTTTTATTGATCTAATATTTCCATAGAATGGTTTTCACCATTAGATCAATTTTCTATATTATTCATTTTGCAACTAAAAGATTTGTCACTCCCCTGATTGGAAGCTTCATTGTGAGATTCATTGGTGGAATGTGTTTCAGGGTTTTCAGCACAGAGGAAGTTGACAATGATATCATCATTTGGAAATATAGGGATGTTGAGAGCCTTGGTTTGGTCCCAGACGATAATTTTGGGATGTACTAGAGGTATGGAATCATCAGATTAGTTTAATTCAAAGGTTGTGAGAGTCCTAATAGCAATGTCATCTTCAAGAAATCCTATAGAAATGTCAAGGTATATGATGTAACTCTCATCTGAATGATCTATCTCACTAGGAGTCTGATCATCTTCACTTGAGCCATCGATAGGTTGTGATCCAAATTCAGGTGGTCTTAACTCTAAAAATTTTCCCTCCTCATGTGTGGGGGCATACTTTTGTATCACATCAATTCCCTTGTCATGACAAGATTCTCCAGACAAAAAATCCCACTCATATTCATCTGAGTTAGTTTCATAATTATCACTAGCCTGTAGTTGTAGGATTCATTCAACAACTTTCTTGGTGACCTCTTCTTTTGTTTCCTCTTTATATCCCAGTCATGTCTTGTCTTTTGGATTGGTTGAGATGGGTTGAATTGGTTCCACAATTCCTTGTTTTCTCTTGTTGATAGGTCCTTGTCCTTTGTATCCCATTTTCTCCAAGATTGAAAACCCTTTTCCATATTGTGTTGTTTGTACATGTGTTGTTATTGCTTGAGAGTTAGCTTCATCCTTGTAAAGCCAGTTCAAAAATTCCTTATCATCTGATTCCTCTACTTGGGTACTTGCCTTGAATCTAACATCAAAGAGTGTGATAGGTTGTGAAGACTGTTATGTTGAGGTTGATGATTGACCATAGGAATTTGGGGAAAATAATTGTGTAAGGCATACGGATTGCTTAATATAATATTTACCCACACCTTTATCTTTGACTTGGACCTATTTCTCAAATTGTTTGGACAAAGTGTTGAGTTGGGCTTCATGATTATCAGATGTAGAAGGGGTGGCTTCTTCCTTTTTCTTAGGCTATTTAGACAAGGAACTTGATTGGATTTCTTCTTTTGGGGATGTGGCAAGCAATTTTGACAAGGAATTTGATTGGCTTGAATCACTTGAGGTGGTAGATGGGGAAGCAAAAGCTTCTCTGTTATGGGGCACAAAGACATCCTGGACCAATTTGAGGGTGTTGCAGTACTCAGGACTATTGGAGTCAGTTGGAATGGTTATTTCTTGCCCATTTCAAGAGAACTTCACACATTGATGGTAAGTTGAGGGAACTTCTTGCATCTCATGGATCCAAGGATGACCCAAGAGTATATTGTATGTCAAGTCTTTATCCAAGACTTAAAAAATTACATCTTTCTAATTCAGTCCCACTTGAATTGGCAACACAATTAGTCCCTTTGAAGCTCTTTGTTTGTCATCATAGACCTTGATGGTGATATTTTTTCTTGAATCTATTGCATTCTCAAAGAATCCCAATGCACGAAGAAGTTTCAAAGTACATATATTGAGACCGACTCCTCCATCTATTAGGACACGCTTGACTTGAATTTTATGTATTAAGACTTCGATGTGAAGTGTTGTGTTATGGGGATGAGTGATGGATATGTCATCATTTTTGAAGAAGGATAGGAAATGAGGTGAAACCAAATGCCCCACCATGGCTTGAAAGGTACAAACATGTAAATCCATTGGTACAGTTGTGTCCACTAGGGCCTTTTCCAAAATTTCCTTATGGGTGGGGGAAATCTTGAGGAGCTCCTATTAGAACTAGAAATTTTCCAATAAAATTCTAAGTTCTTTGCCCATTTGAGCCCATTATTTTGCTATCTTTTCCATTCAAAAGCTCATTTTTTCCATTCATAAAATTCTAATACCCTATAAGCATTGATATATTTCTCAATTTTCTTAAAGCCAAAAACCTTTACTATTTTACCATGGTCTTTTGTAAAGTGGCTCATGGTATAGCGGTGACAGTTTGGAGTGGGAAAAAAGTGTTTACCATTGTACCACAGTCATTCAAAAGTAGGTTGGCGGTTATACAGTGGAAACAGTAGAGGCTAAAGAAGCAGTGAATGATAATGCTCAGAAACCCACCGCGGTACTGCTCACGGTCAAACCAGAGACCGCAGTAACACGGTAGACAGTTAGTGTAACAATGAATGTTAGTCACCGTTGAACCACAAGAGGAAGAGTTGTTACCTGTAGTAGCATGGTAGATAGTGATGAGACCATGGAGGTGACAGTAGTTGTTAACTGCAGTACCGCCAATGGTTGAAATGAAGCTCATGGTTGAACGGTAGAAAGAGATAGGCAATTAATAGTCAGCTAGCATCGAGGAGGCAGTCAACAAATGGTTATCGTGGCACCGCTAGTGTTTAGGATGATGACTGAGGTAACGCGGTAGACAGTGAGGGAGATAGTAAGTGTCGGGTACCACATGACCGCCGATGGTTAAAGCATGGATAGTGGTAGAGCAGTAGATGAAAGGAAGACCGTGATAGTCTCACCACGATACCGTGACCAATCAATAGGTTGACTGTGGTAAGGCGGTAAAGGTAATAAAATCCATGGTGAACGCAGGGGTCAGGTTATAAAGAAAAATTAAAGAAAAACTTATGTAAGAAATATTTAAATTTCCGATAAAGCAACTTATTTAAATATTTCATTTTCATCAGAACCTAGAATGATCGTGGTGAGTAAAATGAAGATTCATGAATTTTGAGATTTACTGTATAAATATTTGCAAAAAACTAGTCATAGGGGTTGGGTTTTGAGAGCAGTGAGAGTTTTTTCTCAAAAAATAAACTAGGAATAAAATAATCTAAAAACTATTCTCGAAACGGTGCAATGGATATGATTTTTTGACCAAATTCCTTTTTGATTTTTTTGTTATCGTGATGTGATAACTGTTAATATTTTCTTACTCCTCTCCACTTTGAAGTCTTTCGATCATTTGAGTTTAAATATCAAGTATATTTTAGTTCATCAAGGTGCATTTCTTCACTCTGTGTGATTTTGTTTACTGGTGTCTGCAAGTCAGTTTCAAATACTTTTTAAATGAGTCACAGTGTTTATGAGATTTCTTTGGGATTGTTGAAGGAGAGCTAAGTAAGAAAATGTTTCAACATTATTTATGCTAGTTATAAATTAATGAAGTCACATGCCAGTCATTAGAACTTCATCCCTAAAATTGCCTAACAATATGAATTGTGTCAGAGAGGAAGATGTATATGTAACTAGTAATATTTTTTTACTCCATTTCCCAATAGATAGAAGGCATTGATCTATCATATCCTAGAGGATAGAATTCGATATAAACAATTTATTCAAAAACCTTTCATTTATGTCGTAGGATTAGTTGTAGTATCTTTTTGTCTATCCATTCATAATTGCCATTGTGGGTAGATTGTTTAGCAAGAAATTCAGTTCAAATCTTCATGTTTCATATAGGTTCACCCACCTAGATCTAGCAGAACCTAAAGAGAAAAAGGTTCAATTGTGTAATTGGTCTTGTACGTTGGCCAAAAGTGTTGTAGGAGCTTGGAAAACTCTTATGGTTAAAACCTGCATTTTTTAGAAACAACAGTTTGGCGACTCTGCTAGGGAGTATAATCTGAAAATAAGCCTTGTCATTGAGTCAATATTTTGTAGAAGACTCTGCTGGGAATAAAGAATTGCATATTGTCTCACTTCTAGAAAGTGAGTGGTGACTCTAAATGAACAAATGTGTTGAAACTAATAAATTGAAATATATCTCAGAAAGAAATCATCCTAGAGTTCAGTCCATCACAATTTCTCCCAAAATTCAAGGAAGAAGGTCTTTAAACAAAGATGGTGATGGTTTTAATGACAAAAATAAATGGACTAAGAAGAATGATAAGGGTAAGAAGGTGACTGATGACATGGGCCCATCAAACAAAAATAAAACATCAAAAGAATCATTGGAGACACACAATACATATGGTACACTAGAAAATGAAAACAACCCTTCCAGAGAACTTCATACTCCTGAGGAACAGAGGAATCCTTTCTACCAAATAGATCCTGAGAAATTTAATGAGTTCATGGCTAAATGTGAAGCTGAAAGAGAAAGGAGATAACTCATGAATAGGGATGAAATAAATGCAAGACTGGAGCATGAGAGGAAAGAAGTGGAGAGAGATAAAATAGAATGTGAGCAGAGGCTCCAAGCAAATAGAGAACTTGAAGAGTTGAAATTGAAGAAAGTGCAGATCAATACTCAAATGGCTAATTTGCAAAAGAATGTGCCACCTCATAGGCAAGGGAACAATAATGCAGGCCCGTCAAAAGCCCCACAGGTCCATCAAAATAAGCCAAATAGACATCAAAATGCTCCACCACAACATCAAGGTGTTCAACCACCTCCTTATCAACAACATGTACCCCCACAAGGTTAGCAATATGTGGAAAATAATAATCCATTGTACCAGCGTCAGTATTACCAAAATACTCCTCCACAATATGCAACCATGATCAGGTAGTTTGACTTGGCTGGATTTCAAATATGTCCTTATCCTATGGACAATAGTTGGAGAAGTCTTGTCCCAAAATTCACAAGAAGTAGTGCAATTGCAGCTGAAGAACAGTTAAGGAGTTTTAATTCTTTTTTACAAGATTTGGATATGCAATATGAAGATGTGCAGATGAGGTTGTTTATGATGTCACTAATTGAAGATGTTAGAGATTGGTTCAATAGTTTTCCAACAGCTTCTATTGATTCTATTCATGTGTTTTATGAACAATTTTTTGAGCAGTACGGGAATCAACATGCACCAGAATTTGCATTACATGAATTGGTGACTATTCAAAAGCATCAAAATGAGTCATCTTATGATTTCAACTAGAGGTTTTCTAAATTGCATTATAAGATACCTCCCTGATCTAAATTAGTTGACCCTGCTGCATTAAGTATTTATTTAAAATATTTTGATGCTAAGACAGGATATGAGCTTAGGAATAGAGGTCCTAGAAATTTGGTTGAAGCTCAAAGGATAGGGCTTACTATTGAAAATAATAGGAAAGTTGTAGGGATGATGGCCAAGAGGGATAACCCTAGGGTTCCCCAATATGCTCCTCCAAATAGAAAATAAAGCACATATAGGAATGAAAGGCCCAGACAAGATGATATTCCCTATAATACGAATCAGAGAGATAGAAAGCCAATGAAGGATAATAAGCCAAGAAATAAAGAGACACTTGATCCTTTGAAGAAGAGAGGGACATACATGGTTGATAATAGTCCTTGGTGTTCACTATGTGACATGCCACATTCTTGAGAACATTGTGTTGTAGCTCATTCAGTGTCAGGAAAAGACATGGCAGAAAATAATAATGAAGAAGATAATAACATCTATTTGGCGTCTCATATTCTTCACTCGACAAAGCAGGGGTATTCTTCTTCAGAAGAAGAAGGATATGAGTATGATGTTGATCATCAAAAATATAATTTTCACATGGTAGAGCACTAAATTTTTTCTGATTATGAAGAAATTGATGTTGAACAAGGTCCTCCTACCACATCATATCAGCCTAATAGGGGAAATATGAGGAGACCACCTAAGGAAGAAATTAAGAGATTGACTATTTTTGTAGTTGAGAAGGCTAAAGGAAAGTATTGGCTGAGGAATAGAACATTAAATGAAGATGAAGGTGTTCCAAGAGGAATATTTTTGAAGAATAAGAAGATATCCCATGAAATATCAAAAAAGACAAATGATGAGCACCCTGATAAAAAAGAACAAAAGTATGTCCCCAAAGAAGAAAATAAAGAATTCTCCAAGAAAAATTGAAAGATGGATCAGACATCAAAGAGGGAGATAAAGTAAAATAAAGGTGAATCAATAGAACAAAGGAAGGAGATAAGAGTTGAAGGTGCATCATTTGATTTTGTGCAAGCTTTATCCCAAGTAAAATGTTTGTCCCATTACTTGAAATGATGAAAATTAAAGAGTCTAGGGAAAGTGCTATTCAATTAATGTCTAATGGGAGGAATCAAAATGTAAATTTTGATCAAAATGAGAATTTTGGAATTGCTTATAAGAAAGGAAAGATGAAAGTTGCAAAAAAATTCTTAAATGATGCGTTGATAAATACACCTCAAATTGACCCATTTTTTATTAACTTACTCATAAATGGTAAACTGGTAAGAAATTGCATGATAGATTCAGGTGCTTCAATGAATATTATGCCAGTAGGGGTAATGAAGCAACTTGGTTTATGGGTAGATATTAAGGGTGGTAAGTGTTATGCCAAGGATAGTAGGCTTGTCCCAGTTGTGGGGATTATGAAGGGTGTAGAAGTAAAACTAGCAACTTACCCACATGCAACTTATAACATTGATATAACCATGATTGATAAACCTCCTCAGTTTGGGATGCTTTTGTCAAGACAATGGACTGTAGCAATTGGAGGTAATGTGCAGTTTGATTTATCATATGCAACAATACCGATCAATGGTGAAAAAGTCAAGTTATATAGAGAACTGAGGATGAATCAGATTGTTGAATATATTCCTTAGGAACAACTTAATTGCTTTTGCGATGTGGATTTAGGGAGTTTTAGAATAGAATTATCTCAGCCAGAATTAGTAAATACTCACCCAATTGATAAGCTTATCTCTAGAAATCGGCAGGGTGTGTGGACAATGTATTTTGATGGGGCATGCAGTCAAGAAGGTAATGGAGTTGGGATAATTTTCATATCACCAAAAGGTATAAATTTTAAATATTCATTTTTGCTGGATTTTGAATGTACAAATAATGTGGCAGAGTATGAAGCCTTGTTAATTGGTTTGAACATGGTTGTCAAGCATAAGCTTAAGTTGTTGTCTATCTTGGGAGATTTTGAGCTAGTTGTCTCACAATTTAGATCAAAGTATGTTGCAAAGAATAAGAGGCTAAAACAATATAGAAATGTTGTGTGGGATATAGTGAAACTATTTGATGCTTTTTCAATTGATTGGATAAATAGATCTAAAAATTGAATGGCTGACTTTTTGGCTAATGCAGCCTTAAAGAGAGATGATATCACTTTGGCAGGAGTGTCTCAGGTTGAATTCAAAACAAGGCCTATTGTCCCTGATAACATATATAGCTGGAAATTTTTTAATGATGATACTGACCTTTTAAAAAAAATTCATTATATAGATCAATATGAGGCACGGGAGATTGATTTTAATGCTTTTGTGGAAGAAGTAGATGAGAAAAAAACTATATGTGGGAAGGAAGTTTTGCACCTTAAAAATAACAAACCTCCCAAAGGGCTTGTGGAATTGGAGAGAGTGTATGATGGGAATGATCATTCTCTCATGAATCAGACACTTATTAAGAAAGAATATGTTGAGGAAATAAATTTGGGAACTGAATTAGCACCCAAAAGGGTCTAGATTGGAAAGAAAATAAACCCAACTATCAGGAGAATTTTGGTTACATCATTGAGAAAATACAAGCATGTGTTTGCTTGGTATTATGAGCATTTGAAGGCATATAGAGAAGATCTTTTTCAGCATGAGATTCCACTTAAGCGAGACACAAAGCCATTCAGATAGAAGCAGAGGCCTATCAACCCAACTCTGGAACCTAAGATGCAAGAGGAGCTAGCAAAGCTCAAAAATGGAGGTATCATTAAACCCATTAGGAATTCAACATGGGTCACGAATTTGGTTCCAGTCAAGAAGAAAAATGGGGATATAAGATTGTGTGTAGATTTTAGAAATTTGAATGTTGCATCCCTAAAAGATAATTATCCTCTTCCAAAAATGGAGGCAATATTGCATAAAGTAATAGGATGTGAGCTATTGTCAATGATGGATGGATTTTCTGGATATAACTAGGTCAAAGTCAAAGAATTTGAGCAGTACAAGACAACATTCACTACACCATGGGGAATGTATGTCCATATGAGAATGTCATTTGGTCTCACAAATGTAGGAGCTACCTTTCAAATGGCCATCGATGTAGCATTTGCAGATCTAATCAATGCTATAATGGTGGTATATCAAGATGGTCTCACTGCTTATTCCAAAATGATAGAGAATCATGTTGGGGACTTGGAGAGGATCTTCATCAAAGATTTGGAATATGGTATTAGTCTTAATCCTAAAAAATGTCATTTTTTTGTCACAGAGGGTAAACATTCGGAGCATATTGTGTCAAAAAATGGGGTTAGGATAGATCCTGAAAGGGTAGAATCCATAGATAAAATTCTCATTCCCAAAACTGTCAAAGCCATCTAATCATTTTTTGGCCAAATTAATTTTGTTAAGAGGTTTGTGTCCAATTTTACTGAGATTGTTAAACCTATATCTAAGATGTTGAAAACAGGAGAAAATTTGGACTAGACTGCTGAAGCTATGGATGCCTTCATATCTATAAAGAGAGCTATCAAAGAAGCCGCTATCTTGAAGTCTCCTAATTTTACTAAACCATTTCAGATTTTTATTTTGCCTCATTTCACACCATAGCAATTGTTATGTTACAAAAAAATGATGAAGGTCATGAAAAACATGTTTCTTTTTTCAATAAGTCTTTGTAGGAGTTAGAATTGAAGTGTGATATTATGGAAAAACAAGGCTTATGCACTAGTCAAAGCAGAAAAGGCTTTTAGACCTTACCTTGTTGGATTTGAGGTAGTTACTTATGTCCCACATGCAACTATGAAGGATATCTTTGTGCAGAAAGAAGTGACAGGGAAGAGATGTAGATGGATTAATAAAATCCAAGAGTTCAATATGGAGATTTAGATGGCAAGAGGTCAATGTTTGGTTAGGCTGATGGCAGAAACCAATCTTGAAGCAAACTAAATTTTTAGTGTAGAAGGTAAGGAATACGTCATAGCAAGTATTGAGCATACTCCTTGGTATACTAATATAATGCATTATCTAAAACATATGAAGTTCCCTAAAGGGCTGAATGATAATCAAAGGAGAACTTTGAAATTACAGGCTTCTAAATATGTTTTTTTAGAAGGGGACCTATTCTAGAAAAATAGGGATGGTATATTGTTGTTGTGTCTAGATGAATCCCAAGAAAAGTATGTCTTGAGAGAAATGCATGAAGGGGTATGTGGAGGTCATTATTCTACTAATACTATTGCACATAAGATTCTCAGGGCTGGTTATTATTGGCCTAGGGTATTCAATGATTCCTTTGCATATGTGAGGAAGTGTGAGGATTTTTAGAAATTTTCAAGAAATTTGAAGTATTAGGGAGCATTGCCACTTAGACCATTGCAGGTAGAAGCACCTTTTCACCAATGGGGAGTTGATTTCATTGGATAAATATAGGAAAGATCAAGTGGAGGACATAGGTGGATACTAGTGGCCACATATTAGTTTACTAAGTGGGTGGAGGTTGTTCCAACTAAGCAAGCAATGAGCAAAGTGGTGATGAATTTTCTGATGGAGAATGTTATAACCAGATTTGGTACCCCAGTCAGATTGATCACAAATAATGGGATGTGTTTTAGATCTGATGAGTTTAGAGATTTTTGTATAATGTATGGCATTAATATTTCTTATTCAACCCCATACCATCCACAGGCCAATGCCCAGGCAAATTCAAGTAATAAAAATATTTTTAAGATAGTAAGGAGGATGCTAGATACAAACATAAAGGCATGGGATTTGAATTTAAGATTGGTTGTATGCATATATAGGATTATAGTGAACAGGGTAACTAGAAAATATCCATTTGAGTTGGTATATGGGACACAGGATAGGATGCCATTGCAGAACCTCTTGCCAGTCTATAACTCTATTTTGCAATAAGATTTGGATATTTCTGACCCAATGGAGGAAAGAATGGAGCAGCTTACAGAGCTTGATGAAGTGAGAAGAGTGGCTCAGAAGAAGATTGTGAAAATGCAGTCACAAATGAAGTAAATTTTTGATAAAAAGGCCAAGGAGAGAAAGTTTGAAGAATATGATTTGGTGTTGATGTGGAATGCTCAGTGTCAAGAAAAGGGGAAACATGGAAAATTTGAAGCCATATGGTTGGGTCCTTTTGTGATAATTGGTAAAGGAGGTGAAGACTCCTATTTCCTGAAGAACGTGTCTGGAGAAGAGCAGGAGTTGCTTGTACATGGGAAGTTCCTCAAGCACTTCTCCTCTTGAGGATCAGCAGAGGGTTAAGGATTGCCAATGCATGGGAAATTCTTAATAACCCCCTTTAAATATTGTTTCCATGCACAGTAGTTTAGGAAATTTTGAAGGGTATGGGTTTGCCAGTACATGGAAATTCTCAAGATTCCCTTTTTGAAAGCATTGCTTTCTTTCCATGTGTAGTAGATTAGGGTCATTATCACTTTCCATTTTCCATCTCCTCCTCTCTTTCATTCCTTCCATCGTCCATTGCCTCCATTTTTTCATGTCAATTTACTCGGTTTGCTCAACCAAGGTATTTTGGGTTCTTGCAGTGATTTGTTAAACCAATCATCCCCAACAGGAGCCACTGTTAGAACCAAAAAATTTCCACTAAAATTCTAAGCTCTTTTCCATTTTGAGCCCATTATTTTGCTATCTTTTCCATTAAAACGATCATTTTTTGCCATTCACAAACTCCTAATACCCTATAAGCATTGATATATTTCTCACTTTTCTTAAAGCTAACACCCTTTACCGCTTTACCGTGGCCTTTTGCAAAGTAGCTTGCAGTATAGAGGTGACAATTTGGAGCAGACAAAAAGTGTTTACCGCTATACCGTGGTCAGTCAAAAGTAGGTCGGTGGTTATGCGGTGGAAATAGTTGTAGCTAAGGAAGCAGTGAATGATAACAATTAGAAACCCACCACAGTACCGCGTGTGGTCAAACCATAGACCATGGTAACACGGTAGGCAGTTAGTGTAACAATGAATGTTAGTCATTGTTGAACCGTAGAACGAAGAGTTATTACCAGTGGTAGCATGATAGACAATGATGAGACCATGGAGGTGACAATAGTTGTTAACCACGGTACTACCAACGGTTGAAATGAAGCTCGCGGTTGAGTGGTAGAAAGAGATAGGCAATTAACAGTAAGGTAGCATCGAGGTGGTGGTCAACATACGGTTACCATGATAGCGCCAGTGTTTAGGATGATGACCGAGGTAATGCAGTAGACGGTGAGGGAGACAGTAAGTGTCAGGTACCACATGACTGCTGATGGTTAAAGCATGGATACCGGTAGAGTGGTAGATGAAAGGAAGATTGTGGCAGTCTCACCACAATACCACGGTCGATCAACAAGTTGACTGCAGTAAGCCGATAAAGGTAATAAAAGCCATGGTGAACGCAACGGTCAGGTTATAAAGAAAAATTAAAGCAAAACTTATGTAAGAAATATTTAAATTTCTAGTAAGGAAACTTATTTAAATATCTTATTTTCATCAGAATATGGAATGGTTGTGGTAGGTAAAATGAAGAGTCGTGACTTTTGAGATTTACTATATAAATATTTGCAAAAAACCAGTCACAGGGGTTGGTTTTTGAGAGCAATGAGAGTTTTTCCTTAGAAAATAAATTTGGAATGAAATAATGTAAAAAATCTTCTAGAAACGGTGCAATGGATATGATTTTTTGAACAAATTCCTTTCTGATTTTTTCATTGTTGTGATGTGATAACTGTTAATTTTTTCTTGGTTCTCTCCACTTTGAAGTCTTTCGATCATTTGAGTTTAAATATCAAGTATATTTTAATTCATCAAGGTGCATTTCTTCACTCTGTGTGATTTTGTTTACTGGTGTCTACAAGTGAGAATCAAATACCTTTAAATGAGTCATAGTGTTTGTGAGATTTATTTTGGATTGTTGAAGGAGAGCTAATTAAGAAAATATTTCAACACTATTTATGCCAGTTATAAATTAATGAAGTCACATGCCAATCATTAGAACTTCATCCCTAAAAGTGTCTAACAATATAAATTGTGTCAGAGAGGAAGATGTATATGTAATTAGTAATATTTTTTAACTCCATTACCCAATAGATAGAAGGCACTGATCTGTTATATCCCAGAGGATGGAATTCACTATAAGCAATTTATTCAAAAACCTTTCATTTATGTAGTATGAGTAGTTGTCGTATCTTTTGCTCTATCCATTCCTAATTTCCATTGTGGGTAGATTGTTTAGCAGGAAATTCAATTCAAATCTGCATGTTTCATATAGGTTCACCCACCTAGGTCTAGCAGAACCTAAAGAGAAGAAGGTTCAATTATGTAATTGGCTTTGTACGTTGGCCAAAAGTGTTGTAAGATCTTGGCAAACTCTTATGGTTAAAACCTGCATTTTTGAGAACCAACAATTTGGCGACTCTGTTGTGGAGTATAATCTGAAAATAAGCCTTGTCATAGAGTCAATATTTTGTAAAAGAATCCACTGGGAATAAAGAATTGCAGATTGTCTCACTTCTGGAAAGTGAGTGGTGACTCTAAATGAACAAATGTGTTGAAACTAATAAATTGAAATATATATCAAAAAGAAATCATCCTAGAGTTCACTCCATCACAATTGCTCCCAAAATTCAAGGAAGAAGGTCTTTGTACAAATATGGTGATTGTCCTAATGACAAAAATAAATGGGCTGAGAAGAATGATAGGGGTAAGAAGGTGACTGATGACATGGGCTCATTTGTTTTGGGATGAAGGATGATAAATCTTGATAAAGGATAATGAATTCTCATGTTGAAACTTGGTTGTTAATCAAGGATAGGTTTGATGATGAGACACATTTTAGATATTTGATCAAAGCTTAGGTAAAGGATATTCACTTGTAAATGATAGTCCTCACAAGTTCAAGACCCTAGGGTATGAAGAGGAATTATTATGAGTTGACAAGAATCCTCAATTCTAGTTCAAACTAGTGAACAGTGGATAAATTTAGCTCTCTGATTTTTGAATTCACTAGATGCACAGATGCACTAAAACATAGATGCATCAAGAAATGGTAGGGATGCACTCAAAGATGGCTGGTATGCACTAAAATAGTTAATGTATGCACTAGAAGAATGGATGGATGCACTAGAACAACAAATGGATGCGCTAGAGAAAGTAGTATATGCACCAAAACAACAAATGGATGTGCTAGTTTGAAAAATGTTCTTTAATTTTGGCATTTTGATTGATCTTTCTACTTTTCTGGCAAGGAATCTGATTGTCTAATTGGATGTTCTTCTGAATCTGTGGTTGTATATTTTTGTGTGTGATGTTTTTTTTTAAAGTTGTTTCAAAAACACACATGTAAGACACATCAAAAAAGTACAATACCTAAGGCTATGTAGGACAGTATTTAATGGATTCCCACTTGGATTTTTAGTCCAGTTGTGCTTTCTTTTAGCAGATGATTAGAGGCTTGACTACACTAACTCCTCCTTACATTGCACTCACTTCTCAGGTTAGCCAAGCCTCAGTTCTCATGAATCTTGCATGATGAATTCTCATCTCTACTAAAAGCTACAAGAATATGGGATGGCTTTAGAGGTTATACCTTTTGCACCAACAAATAGAAAATGGATTTTGGCTTACTATAACAAAGCTTCTAGTATAGGCATTTTGTTCATGGAGGATCATCCATACGACAAGAGACAATTGCTTCCCTTCTTGTCGGAACAATCCCCATGATACTTGAACTTTCCTCAAGTAACCACACTTATATACAGGGTGGAAGTTGCTTGGCTTTAGCGTGTTCTCAGTTGGGTCATTCCCTTGGGGTGATTATCTCTTGTCCCACCAAGGCAGGCACTCTAAGGATTAAATTGCAAAAATAAAAAGAATGGGTCTAGTTTTTTGGTCACCCAATTTAGGGGAGAGCATATGCCTACCATTCAACAATCACAATAGACATGGTGTCCGTTTTCCCCTAATTAAGCTATGTTCCTAACTTAATCAAAATAAACAACAATAATTCCTTGCAATCAAATGTTAGTAGTTTCAGATTTGAAGTCTTTGACAACGTTTTAGAATACCTGCAAAAATAGAGAAAAAAGATTAGTTCTTAAAATTATGAATTTATATAAAAAGAAATAGATGTGCCATAATAGAGAATTAATGCGCTATAGTGTCATACAGATGCACTATAGAAACTAATGTATGTGCTAAAACTATCTATCCATGTGCTAAAATAAATTATGAATGTGCCAAAAGACCCCCTATATGCGCCGAAAGATAGTATGGATACACTGAAAGATAGTATGGATACGCTAAAAGAATGACTATATGCACCAAAACAATGCTCGAATGCGCTAGAGAAAGTTTCATATGCACTAACAGAACTCATGGTTGCGCTCAAATATTTCACATCAAAACCTGTAAAACAAACTTTTCCATAAAATGTTAATAAAAGGGGTTGAATCCCATGGTGGGCACCAATTTATGTGTGATATTAAAATGGAGGAATTAGCAACGTAAACCAAACACACATCAATGAAATATCTTACATGAAAGAGATCGAAATAACAAGAAAAACTGATATATCTACTCTTTAAAATCATTTCATTGCTCTTTAATCTTGAGGATCCTCAAATTCATGCATTCTCTCATATTTATATATGTGTTGCAAATGAATTTATAAGATGGAAACCTAATAAATGAGAATATTTATGAGACACAAAGCTAAATGCCTACATTAACATGTTTTTTGTATTTTCCTAGATATAAAAGGTTAAATGATGGATTAAATTACTATTGTGTAAATGATGTCAACATTGATGCTAATAATGAGATGCAATTATAAATGTAATGTTCAGATGAATTCTATAAAACTTATGCAATGCCATGATTCTACAAAAGAAATTTTCCATTATAACAATACTACAATGTAAATCCTAAATGCAAACTAAAGATTCTAATCCAATGCTCTCCAAAATGCTAGTATGATTCCTGCAACATAAGTTTGTGATAAATTCTCTATATGAAAGTTGTAGATTGGCCTCCTATTTATAGATTTTTCCAAGCCTTGAGTGAGGTGGCAAAGATGGACGGTCGAGATCATGATCTTGGGAGATCAATGGTGGAGCACAA
The DNA here is from genome assembly GCA_007115665.2 of Sequoiadendron giganteum. Taxonomy (NCBI): domain Eukaryota; kingdom Viridiplantae; phylum Streptophyta; class Pinopsida; order Cupressales; family Cupressaceae; genus Sequoiadendron; species Sequoiadendron giganteum. The sequence continues at coordinate 124,910,777 of CM021109.1, read as the reverse complement.
GGAAGATGGAGGAAATCATGGAGGTTGTTCCATTTGGAGGAGCATATGTCCAAGTGTTAAAGAGCATCAATTGAAGGAAGGAGCCATGTGTCTCCAAAATTTTTAGGAGGTTGTGGATGGATATTCCTAATTTAGAAATTAGGAATAATTAAAATCATGTGACATGGGATGATATAGAGGGTGAGTTGGAGGAGGTTAGAGAATCATGGAGAAATTTAGTAAAGTTGAATTAAATAACTCAAATTTAGTTTAGAGGGAATCCATCAAATAAACAAATTAATTATATTTGTGTATTTAATTAATTCAAGAAGGAAAATTATTTTGGAATAGAAAAATTAAGTGGTGGACTATACAAATAAATTGCTCAATTTATTTATATAAGTAGAAGAATTAAGATTAATTAATTAAATAACTGGTATTTAATTAATTGTGCTCCAGACCATTTTTATGTGTATACAGTGACCATAATGGCATCATGTTGATGGGAAGAAACAAGCAATCCAATAATAAAATCCAATGAAATAATGTGCCATTTACACACCAGAACCAAATGAGGTTGCAAAAGACCTGCAGGTTGCTGGTGTTCTACCTTCACTCTCTAACACTCCAGGCACCTAGACACAAAATCAATGATATCTTTCTTCATTCCAGCCCAAAAGTATAGTTGTCGAAGGTCAGCGTACATATTTTTGACACCTAGATGAGATTAATAAGGTACTCGATGCACCTCCAACATGATAAAAATATGAGGATCTCCTAAGGAAGGAATATAAATATGACTTAAGTGCCTCAAAAGGAAATCTGACTCAGGGGAATATCCAACAAACCTACCCTCTAAATCTCTGTCTGACTCCACCTCAGTCCTCACCTCCTGATACCAACTATCTGAAGGAAGTGTGAAAAGGATTTGGCTCCTCAAGTCCACACCAAGAGTCACTCTTGAAAGATCGTATCTCCACCTACTAAGTGCATCTGCAACCACATTCTCCTTTCCTTGGATGAATTTCAATTCAAAGTCATATTCACATAGGAATTACATCCATCATCTTTTCCTAGCATTCAAATTAGGCTACGTGAAAATATACTACAAACTACGATGATCACTGTGCAGCTCAAACCGATTCCCAAAAGAAAGTGCCTCCATCTCATCAAAGCATGTGCTACATCAGCTAACTCTCGATCATGAGTAGGATAATTTATTTCGTGATCCTGGAGTTTGTGCAACTCATGGGAAATCACATGACCATCCTGCATCAACAGCACTCCTAAATCCTCCAAGGAAGCATTAGCATAAACAATAAAATCCCTAGTAGGATCAGGAACAACCAATATAGGTGCACTGGTCAATCTCTCCTTAAGAGTCTGGAAAGTTGCTTGGCACTTCTCTGACCAAATAAATTTCTTCCATTTCCTATGAAGAGAAGTAATTAGGTGAGAAATATTCAAAAAAACCTGTACAAAATGATAGTAATAACCTACCAAACCCATGAAACTGTGAACCTCTACCACATTAGTGGGTGCACGCCAATCCATGATAGCTTAGATCTTTGAAGGATCCACAACAATACCCTCACCCAAGATAACATGACCCAGATATTTTACTTCCATCTGGAAGAACTCGCATTTCAACAAATTTGCATACAACTATTTCTCCCTCAAACATTGTAACACCTCCCTCAGATTCTCCTCATGCTCCTCTACAGTCCTCAAATAGATCAAAATATCATCTAAAAACACCAGAACAAATCTATCAAGGTAAGTACGAAATACACCATTCATTAAACTCATGAACATCGTCGGTGTATTCATTAACCTGAACAACACCACTGTGAACTCATAGTGTCTATATCGAGTATGAAATGTGGTCTTATGGATATCTACCTCATAGATGTGCAAGTGATGGTATCCTAACTTAAGATCAATCTTCAAGAATACCCTAGCACCTTTGATCTGATCACATAGATAATCGATTCTTGGCAATGGATACTTATTTCTTACTATCACCTTGTTCAATTTTCAGTAATCAATGCACAATCGAAGGGACTCATCCTTATTCTTCAAAAAAAATCATCGATGCTCCCCAAGGAGAGACACTACGATGAATAAAACCATTCACCAACAACTCCTCAAGTTGTAATCGAAGCTCCTTTAGTTCCTGAGTGGTCATCCGATATGGTACTCATGAGATGGGCTGAACTCCAACTACAAGATCTATCTTAAAGTTTATGTCACACTTAGGTGGCATCCCCGGAATCTCTCTAGGAAAAACATCAACATACTATCTAAGAAGAGGATGACTATTGAGAGACACCTCCTCCTAGCTTTCTCCAAAATCCAAATCATTAACTGTCACTACAAATCGCTGGAAACCCTGTCGCATACACCTCCTCCACTGCATAACTGATATCAACCTCAAAGAAGTAGGCCTCTAAACCCCAACTACCTACTACTAGAGTCATCTACACACTATATAGACTTATGATGACAATCTATTACTTCTCAGTGAGCCTCTAACCAATCCATGTCCAAAATGATATCGTAAGACCCAAGGGGTATAACACAAAGGTCTAATATGGTGCAAAGAGATCCAATCCTCAAACTACAACCATGAGTGAGAGACTCAACTACGACCTTAGTACTAGAGGTCAACTCAACCTGACACCTATCATCCTAGTTCACTTCCACCAGTCCACATCACACTAATACAAAACAAGAAATATAGGAATATGAAGCACCTGAATCAAAGAGAATAGAGACTCTACTACCCTGTAACACACCTAAAGTCTCAAATACTATACCCTTATGCTCAACCAGGTGGTTATCAATCATAGCAAAAACTTTGTGTGATCTGCCTCCATCCCTTACTATCAACTCTAAAGTCATTGGTCTTTGACTAAATCTCGATGTGCCCTTCCAAGGAAATTGTTGAGCAATATGACCTTGTTGTCCACAAGAGAAGCACCTTATACTTCTACCAAAATATCTACCACCTGGAGGTGCACTAGACTGCTGAACACTACCCCTGTTAACTGTAGGCTCTAAACTCTAGGCTAGCTAATCAAAGCGATAATGCTTGTTTCACCTCCAATTCTTGTCTCTCCTAGAATGAAACCCATCACCCTATCAATATTGATAGTTCTTGTGTTTTTACTGAAAGGGTTGTTGTTTTTGTTTCTATTGACCACCCTTAGAGGGTGCATGGGACTCCTAGAAGGACCTGCTGATTGAGTCTGACCACCATAAGAATTGAAACTTGTTGGGGATGCACTGCCAATCTAAACCCCCATCTAACCACCTAAAGCCATAGCCAAATTCTCCTCAACTATCTAAGCTTTCTCCTCTACCATCGCCATAGTTTTCAACTCAAATACTCAAACACCCCCATTGATTCAGGTGTTCAATCCCCTGATAAAGGGTTGTACTAACATACCCTCATCATCACCTATGCTCACATACTGCTCAATTTTCATCACCATCTGCTTTATCTCATGGAACTCATCCACGCGACATTTTCACCAATGATTGGACAAGAACCAAGCTTTGAATCACTCTAAAAATATCTCCAATGAGACCGATTCTATATCCAAATGGAGCTTCTACTCCTCCAAACACAACCACATGGAAGTAAAACCTCATAAATGCATGATAGCACACCTAGCCTTGGTATTGCTACCATATGGGTTAATAGAAAAACACTTGTTAAGATCAATTAATCATCTCTCGGTCTCCAATACACCACTAGTCTTGTCAAATGTAGGAGTATGATCTCTCAATAGATCTCTCATATGTCCAACTAAAATTTCCTCCTACTTTGCAATAACCTCCTTTCTCCTGGGAGACCTCTCCCTCTCCCTAACTATCAGTTTCTCTCCTTGTGGTCTCAGACCAAGATGACCAAGAATTTCCAAAAGTGACACATTTGTGTGCCATCTAATACTGGTTGTTTCATGTTTTGATCTCCACCTCCTTGATTACTTAGGGAACTGTGTAGTTCCTCATGATCAGACTCATGGGAAATCTGAGGGGGAGATTCCTGGTGAATAGCCCCACAACCACCACCACGACCTCTACTCCATCCTCTACCTTGAACCCTACCTCTAGTCATTATCCTACATAGACACCACCAAAGACAAATTTAGGGTATTAGAAGACATTAAGAAAGGAAATGTAAAATTCAAAATCTAAACATCTAATACAACTTAATGGGCTCTTGTATATACCTAGAGCACCGAGTTTTTTAACATGCACTCTGATACCATGTGTAATTCCCTACCACATGACCCTAGAGGACAATGTACTACACATAAAAAATGGTACAATTGTTTTTAAAGTGCATTAAACACACTTGTTACCGAAAGTAACACTTAACATTGATCAAATCTAAGTCCTCTAAGGTTCGTGACTATGCTACTAAGATCCATAAATTAGATTAACACAAGTTAAGATTTATAACTTTAAATCAAACTTATGAGCCTTATGAATTATCCATATCATAAAAATAGTCAATAATAATATAACATTGAATTATCCAAGTGAGTAGTGACTTCTCAAGATAACAAAACCCCAAGAAGTCACTCCTCAAGTTATCAAACCTTGAGTACTTCTTGTTATCCAAGATGCCTTCAAGGTACACTGGCCAAGGTACTCATTTGAATTAAAACATGTATATCTCAACTTGCTAATATCAAATTAACATTATTCATCATAATGAATCCTCTATAGAAACCATTCAATTCAATATCATTAACTTGATCAAATACAATAGAAGTTCAACAATAAGTTACAATGTTGCAATATTACATCAAGAATAATATTTTCTCCTTGAAAACAAAGAGGATAGTACATCAAATGTATAATACATAATACATTGAATTATGATATAAAACAAGTATAAGAGAGATGATCCACATAAGCTAGTACAATGCAAATAACATCAATCCAAGGGAATTCATCACAATCTCGAACAAGAAGAGGGAACCCAATGGAGAACAATGCACTTTCCACCCAACCATGTGGAACTCAAAGATCCACTCCCCATGCTAGGAGATGGCAAAGGATCCCACCAACACAATCAGGCAAGAACAAAAGATAACACAAGTTTGACAAGACATCAATGTATAAGTAAAGGTCAACATTAAACAAAAATGACATTACTTCCAAAGTTGCACAAGATCAAAGGAATCAAGATTCAAAGGAACACAAGCTTTTCGTAGGAGGAGTGTCATCATATAGTTTACATGGGTTATCCAAGAAAGTCTTCCTAGGCCCCAACCCCCATCTTGGGTTACCCTAGCAGCCTCTACTGATCTCTAGACCCTCACGCAACCCTATGCGGAATCAACATACCCCTCATGAGGATGAGGCAATTGATTTTTCCATTCTAGGCCTTCTTGACTCATCCCAAGCCTATACGAATGCATGGATCATGAGTGAGGCATTAACTTATCTTTTTAAGTGTGTATTACTACCCAACCCCTAGTTCATTTTAGCTTTTCACTTAATTACCAAAAACTCCCACATAGGTTACCTAGGTGCCACTTTGTGTGTCGGCCCCCATTGAGAGCCACTCCCCTACTAACAACAAAGAGACCCCAATAGAAACAAGAGTAAAGCCATGTACACAATCACGGAACTCATACACAAAACAATAAGGCAAGGAATAACTCTTTCCTCTCATGGATTGCAAGAATCCCAAATATAAAGGTAAATACACCGTGTAACGCTCAATAAAATCAATTACTCCATGATAATAAGGACAACATCAAAAGACAACTTCTCTTAACCTCTAGAAGACTCTTCATCCATAAAACACATAAGGGCTCCCATAAAAGACATTTACACTCAACATCATTATTGAACAAGTAATTTACACAATAGGACATAACTTCAAATCAACTCTACATTAAATAGTTTTCAATATAGCTAATTACAAGTATGAGGAAGAATATCACTTGAAGGTTCATTTAATGTATTATAAACCAAATTATTCTAATGTCATAATCCAATTTTCTTTAATCAATCATTTTATCCCTTTCTTTTATTTATAAATGCAATCATTCATATTAAAAACACCAAATCTTTCTTAATGCATTCAACTATACACCTATATCTATATGTATATATATACTAAAATATATATAAAGATATATATCAAAATAAGTAAATATTATAAATACTGGTTTTATTTTCATAATTTGAAGATTTGTCCTAAACTTTTAATTAAAACACATATGTTGTCCTAAATATATATATATATATATATATATATTTATATATATACTATTATTCTTATCACACAACCAAAATGTAAGTGCAGTCATTTATATTGATAATAGGTAAACAGAGTGTCATTACCCAGCATTGACCACTGGTCAAAACTATATATCAACATAAACGTAGTTACAATGTTGCAATATTACATCGAGAATAGTAGTTTCTCCTTGAACACAAAGATGAGAGTACATCAAATTTATAATATATAATACATCGAATTATGATATAAAACAAGTATAAGAGTGATGATCCACATAAGCTAGTACAATGTTAAGATCTTCAATCCAGGAGAATTCATCACAATCTCGAACAAGAAGAGGGAACCCAATGGAGAGCAATTCACTTTCCACCCAACCATGTCGAACTCAAACATCCACCCCCATGCTAGGAGATAGCAAAGGATCCCAGCAACACAATCAGGCAAGAAAAAAAGACAACACAAGGTTGACAAGATATCAATGTATAAGTAGAGTTCAACATTAAACAACAATGACAATACTTCCAGAGGTACACAAGATCAAATGAATCAAGATTCAAAGGAACACAAGCTTGTCATAGGAGGAGTGTCTTCACATAGTTTACATGGGTTATCTAGGAAAATATTCCTAGGCCCCAGCCCCCATATTGGGTTGCCCTAGCAGCCTCTACTGATCTCTGGCCCCTCATGCAACCCTATGCAGAATCAACATACCCCTCATGAGGATGAGGAAATTTATTTTTCCATTCCAGGCCTTCTCGACTCATCCCAAGCCTATACGAGCTCATGGGTCATGAGTGAGGCATTGACTTATCATTTTTTGTGTGTATTACTACCCAACCCCTAGTTCATTTCAGGTTTTTACTTAATTACCAAAATCTCCCACATAGGTTACCCAGGTGCCACTTTGTGTGTCGGACCCCATTGAGAGCCACTCCCCTACTGACAACAAGGAGACCCCAATAAAAACAAGAGAGAAGCCACATACACAGTCACATAACTCATACACAAAACAATAAGGCAACACATAACTCTTTCCTCTCATAGATTCCAAGAATCCCAAATATAAAGGTAAATACACTGTGTAATGCTCAATACAATCAATTACTCCATGATAATAAGGACAACATCAAAAGACAACTTCTCTTAACCTTTGGAAGACTCTTCATCCATAAAACACATAAGAGCTCCCATAAAAGACATTTACACTCAACATCATTATTGAACAAGTAATTTACACAATAGGACATAACTTCAAATCAACTCTACATTAAATAGTTTTCAATACAACTAATTACAAGGATGATGAAGAATATCACTTGAAGGTTCATTTAATTTATTATATACCAAATTATTCTAATGTCATAATCCAATTTTATTTAATCAATAATTTTCTCCCTTTCTTTTATTTATAAATGCAATCATTCATATCAAAAACACCAAATCTTTCGTAATGCATTCAGCTATACACCTATATCTATATGTATATATATACTAATATATATGTGTATAGATATATATCAAAATAAGTAAATATTATAAATACTGGTTTTATTTTAATAATTTAAAGATATGTCATAAACTTTTAAATAAAACACATATGTTTTCCTAAATGTATATTTATATATATATATATATATATATATATATATATATATATATATATATATATATATATATATATATATATTTATATTTATATTTATATTTATATATATATCATTATTCTTATCACACAACCAAAATGTAAGTGCAGTCATTTATATTAATAATAGGTAAACAGATTCTCATTACCCAGCATCGACTACTAGTCAAAACTATATATCAACATAAACGTAGTTACAATGTTGCAATATTAGATAGAGAATAATAGTTTCTCCTTGAACACAAAGAGGAGAGTACATCAAATGTATAATACATAATACATCGAATTATGATATAAAATAAGTATAAGAGTGATGATCCACATAAGCTGGTACAATGTGAAGATCTTCAATCCAGGAGAATTCATCACAATCTCGAATAAGAAGAGGGAACCCAATGGAGAATAGTGCACTTTCCACCCAACCAAGTGGAACTCAAACATCTACCCCCCATGCTAGGAGATAGCAAAGGATCCCACCAACACAATCAGGCAAGAACAAAAGACAACACAAGGTTGACAAGACATCAATGTATAAGTAGAGGTCAACATTAAACAACAATGACAATACTTCCAAAGGTACACAAGATCAAAGGAGTCAAGATTCAAAGGAACCCAAGCTTTTCATAGGAGGAGTGTCATCACATAGCTTACATGGGTTATCTAGGAAAATATTCCTAGGCTCCAGCCCCCATCTTGGGTTACCCTAGCAGTCTCTACTGATCTCTAGCCCCTTAAGCAACCCTATGCAAAATCAACATACCCCTCATGAGGATGAGGCAATTGATTTTTCCATTCCAGGCCTTCTCAACTCATCCCAAGCCTATATGAGCCCATGGGTCATGAGTGAGGCATTAACTTATCTTTTTTAGTGTGTATTACTACGCAACCCCTAGTTTATTTTAGGTTTTCACTTAATTACCAAAAACTCCCACATAGGTTACCCAGGTGCCACTTTGTGTGTCAGCCCCCATTGAGAGCCATTCCCCTACTGACAACAAGGAGACCCCAATAAAAAAAAGAGTGAATCCACATACACAATCAGAAAACTCATATATAAAACAATAAGGCAAGGCATAACTCTTTCCTCTCATGGATTCCAAGAATCCCAAATATAAAGGTAAATACACCATGTAATGCTCAATAACATCAATTACTCAATGATAATAAGGACAACATCAAAATAAAAATTCTCTTAACCTCTAGAAGACTCTTCCTCCATAAAACACATAAGGTCTCCCATAAAAGACATTTACACTCAACATCATTATTGAACAAGTAATTTATACAATAGGACATATCTTTAAATCAACTCTACTTTAAATAGTTTGGAATAAAGATAATTACAAGGATGAGGAAGAATGTCACTTGAAGGTTCATTTAATTTATTATAAACCAAATTATTCTAATGTCATAATCCAATTTTCTTTAATCAATAATTTTCTTGCTTTCTTTTATTTATAAATGCAATCATTCATATTAAAAACACCAAATCTTTCTTAATGCATTCAGCTATACACCTATATGTATATGTATATATATATACTAAAATATATAAATATACATATATCAAAATTAGTAAATATTATAAATACTAGTTTTATTTTCATAATTCAAAAATTTGTCATAAACTTTTAAATAAAACACATATGTTGTCCTAAATATATATATATATATATATATATTTATATTTATATTTATATATATATATATTGTTCTTATTCTTATCACACAACCAAAATGTAAGTGCAATCATTTATATTGATAATATATAAACAGAGTGTCATTACCCAGCATTGACCACTGGTCAAAACTATATATCAACATAAACGTATATATTTACATATATATATATATATATATATATATATATATATATACACAAGTGTAATAAGCACTCGAATTTCATTGTCATTTAACCTACAGTTTCCAACTTCCAAACACACGGGTAACAAGTACTCATTTACATTTGATATGGTATGGAGGACTGGTAAATAACATGTAGCCAAGGTATCGACCCCATGCATGGCATCGATCTTCTTGTGAATGACAGGCATACAATATATTGACCCTATACATGGTGTCGATGCTTCAAATGGCTTAATACCATGAGCTAAGCAATATGCATTATAAATCAATGTATTATGGTGCTTTGTAGGTGACTATCGAGTATTCTAAGGTCTTTATCCCACGCGAAAAAGAGGTTGTGCACAGCCATTTCATGGCCGATATAGGAATGGTTACCAATTTATATGGTAAACACACATGGTCCAGACTCTATAAGTAGGGCATCAAATGTCCTATAATTATCTTCTAGAACTCACAATATGTTGTATGAAAAAGGTGCAAGTTTTCCATGTATATGGATTCGGCCAAAATTGTAAATCCACATAATGTTATTAAGAAGGGAAAATTCTAGTGACCTTATGCCTCTGTACAGGTATGGCATCAACAAATATCTCTTACAATGAAAGTCAAGATAGGTAAAGAAGCATTATTTCGATGAAATCAATGTATTCTTCTACTATTTGTATGGGAGTTCTATATAAGAATGACATTCCAAAGCTAATCCAATCTAGGTAAGCAACAAAGTAGAATTTTTCCACAAATATAAATGGACAATGCAATAAAATTCAAAATGGAGTAAAAGAATCAACTGGGCATTACCAATAATACAATCTTTTGAATATCACAATCAAGAATTTATTCAATTTCTTACAACATATACATTCGGATGCCCATTTTGAAATACAAATGACTAATTAAAGGTAATTAATGGAACCTGGTTTGCACTAGCAATTGAGGTGAGGTTTGATGTCGAGACCAAGCTCCATCGTTTGTAGCTGCAGCTTCTTCCTAGATGCAACAATCACTTTAATACCCTATTTCAAAACCCCCAAATCCAAAATGAATATTTTCCAAAATAAAAACCATTCACCAAAAAATAGAATGAGATTTTTCTCTAGAAAAAAGTACCAAAAGCCCCTCTTCAATTAACTTCCACTAATTAATTTATTTTCCTCCACTCTCCGTAACTGCATCCTTCTAAATTTAATTTATTTATTTCTTTTATATTTCCCACAATTCACAACTCCTTCAGTTTGTTTTTATTTTATAATTGTTAAATCCTAACTTGCAATTGCTCACACTTTAATTAACTATATAATATATTTACTTTATTAATTTAATTCCTCATATTGTTTCCTTTCACAATCCCATTACATTAGTATATTTATTTAAATATTCAATTTTACATTATAAAGTTTAATTTATTTAATTTAAACAAAGCATTAATAGTATTTATTAAAATTACACATTATATTAAAATACTCATTTATTTAAAATAAAGTCTATCAAGCAAATAACTCAACTGAACCGAAAGCCCAAGGTACCTGATCACGAAATGAAACAAAAGGAAAAGTGACCATAACAACGAAAATCAACTCAGACAAACCACAAGAACAAGGAACGACAAACAGACACCCACCCTCATCAAGGATGATGATATGACATGGGGAACCCGATGTTGACTCTGGATCAACAACCGCCATTGGGCATGAGGCATGCTCAAACCTAGAAATTCAGGTGGAGTCAATGTGTGGTACTTGAAACCTGTAGCAGATCACACGGTTGAACATGTGCATAGGGAAAAATAGTCAATCACATCGTGAAGGGAAAGTTGCAGTGTCGTAGAGCACTCACAAGCAAGTGATGCAACCCTTTTCCCCTTCACCCATACGTCAACACACGATAATTGATATAAAATCATGATAGAAAGCATATAACATTCATATCTATGATAACTCATATAAAAAATTAAACTAATCTAGTAAACATGGTATCATCATAACATCAAATATAATAATTTCATCATAACAGATCATCAAAGGATCATAATCATCTAAGTATCATCAAATAGTATCATAATGTCCAATGCATCCACGTAGCAGTCCAAAACCAAAAGTAAATTGAGGGGCACTACAACAAGACCCAAAAGACTACACATAACACTAGGAAGAGGAACACACCATGCGAATTCCAACACATGCTTAACCTAGTCCTAAATAATCTTCACACCTTTGGTCTTCTATAAACACCATTTGAACGCTTCAAAAATTCAAAATAGGTCAGTCATAAGTAAAAAAATATGAAACATGAAGTATGTCAGCCTTCACAAAATCTGTGATGCACATGAAAGATAAAACATTACTTGCACTTATCCCAAATGAGTCAACATGACCCATATATATCCTTCAAACACTTCATAAGCCCTACACAAACATGAACTTGTTGCACACATCATCAACATGCCTTAGTCGGCTAGGAAAAAGCATAACTCAATAGAACATCCATTCTACACCATAGCTAGTTTCGGAGAAGCCATAAAACACTTCAGAAAGCATTGACAAATATCACATGATATTTAGGAACACTCTCATACGTCCCTTTCACAACTTCATGCAACAACAAGTTGGCACAAGCCAAAAGACATTGAAACCAGTTACCGAACAACACAATCTTGAACTTTATCACTACAAACTATCTTTGTGGAAGGAATAATGATATGAAACTTTGGATATACCACCTTCACAATTCTCTGAACTTAAATTTTGAACCACATACCCATATCTATAAATGTGAAAAAATACAGAGCCAACCTTTACATCTCTAAGAAAATCAGCACAATCTTCAAACTATCACTTTCAAGAGAACCTTTCTAGTAACCCAAAATACTTGAAACTTGGATCACACATGCCCTGACAAAACATGAATCTATCTTCCAAATCGGAGGAGCAATATATATCAGTGAAGAAATGTGGAGCATTTCTCAAAGGCTCTCACAGCCAAACAGCTAGACTGCAACACTCTCCACAAAAAATTTGACATCAATGACAACCAACTACAACAATCCAATATCTAATTTTTACGTCATGATATTTCATTGTGAATAATTATTCTTGTCATGGTAAATTCCATCATATAAAAATATCAATGGAATATTACTATCTAGACTTAGAAATGTTTGTCATTCCAATTAGGGAGAAGATGTACTATTGGGTGTGTATTGGCTTAAATAGTTGAGAATAATTTATTCAATTTTATTTATGGTTTTTAGTAAAAATGGAAAAAAAAAATAGTATAAAACTGTAGGGATGCAATTACCAATAAAAATTATTATCTATTATAATATGAAGAAATTATTTTTTAAATGATCTTATGACATAGCGGTACAACTATTTTTTGAGAAGCACAAGATGTGAAAACTCAAGATTCTCTAGAGTTCCAACGGTATTATTGTATATATTATCTCATGCACATTATGCACATGGATATTTCCATATGGAATTAAGACTAATTATATGTCCTATTTAATAAGAGTTAGCTTGCAACCTCTTGTGAGTCTTGAGGAGGTTAACTCGCCACCAATTCTAGTTAGTTCGAGTTAACTACCTAGTCTTCTCCACTATTATAGGTGGTGGTTTCTTCCCTCTCTCCTATATGTATATCTCATTTTCATTGATTAATACATTTCTATTGGAATCCATTTTCATATACATAATCTTTTGCTTGAATATTTTATACTTTATATGTTTCAAGGGTATGTGATTGCTAGACTGTCATTAATTGACTAGTATTGATAATCAATTTTATGTATCTTAGAAAATATCACATGTTATCAAATCCAATATATGTTTTAATTGTTTAATTTAGGATTATTCATTTAATTTATTTTTTAAAATAGTAGGTACATGCAATTTGGTTTCCTTTATATTATTTTTACATGTTTTCTTGAAAGAATTATGTAGAGGGGATCTTCAAGGGTGTGTAGAGGTCATGAGTGAGGTGTTCTTATCTCGATATTCCTTTTGTGCATAAAATATCACCTCTGTGTGTAAAATACCAGTGGCATGTAGAATCTTTGGTTCACCCAGTGGTGTGTGTGATCTCAAGGGGCATAGATCTAACCACATACTTTTGAAAGCTACTCTAGAAGGCACAATTTATTTGTGTGCCAAATTGTGTGATCTCACATAGGCCATGTGACATCACATAGGCTAAGGCTCTTTTAAGGATTGATGGGCATGCAAGGGTGGAGACCAAAGGGAAACAAAAGGACACAATATCATCGTGAGGAGTAGATCAAGTGTAGAGAAGTGAGCATCGATAGCCTTAGGGGGGTCAAAATAAACATAGGTGCAAGAACAAATATTCATTTAAGGGTTGAAATTATTGAGATTAGCATAGCCCCTGGTCATATGAGAGCTAAAAATCCAATATGCCAACTAGTGAGGGTTTAATTTTAGCCACACCTCCAATTTATAAGTTAGATTTAAATTTTTTACTATAAATTACAAAGGCAACATAGGGAAATACAAAAATATTATAGATTTTGATAGGAACTCAAATTTGAGTATCATTTTTTTAAAGTGAATAATTTTTTGTGTCTAATATATATTGAGAATGTTATAGGACTAAATTCATATTATTGTATTTTAATTTTTAGACATTACATCCTCAAAATGGTATGATATTTTATTACTCTTTACCTTTATTTCTAAGAAATATCTTAATTTTTCCTAAATAATTCTGAAAAAGGTTAATTCTTTGTTGACTAAATATCTCAAAAATAATTTTACACAACACTAATTTTAATAATAATAAATATGTATTAAGAACATAAAAAGCCTCAAAGATCTCATAATAGACAGATGCCCAACAGAAAAATACGGATTCTTTGTGACTTTGAGGCTCCTCTTTTAGGAATTATAATCATTAAGATATTGATCACTTGCTACATCTCCTCCCTAATTTTTAGGTGTTTTATTAGTTGATAGGCTACATATAGTGTGAAATTTGAGTCTGAAACAAGTCTCACGCCTGCAAACCATTGTTAAATCTTCGGAAAAAAAAGATACAATTTTTCATTTAATTGTAAAAGCCTCCAAAATATAAGGTGAAAGCCTCCAAAATCCCACTCCAACTCAATGGGAACATTCTATTTCCATTTGTAATTTTTTTGTCAATTTGATAGCAACTTTTTTTTTCATTTGCATTGCTTTATGTTTTAAATTTGTATGCAAATATTTCAAAATCAAATAATACTTAATTTATTTAAGGAAAAAATTCTAGATTTGTTTAAATTTATTTAATTCCATTAGCACTTATTACTAATTATTTAATCCAGCCACATGCAACTAGAATTTGCAGCACATGACATCCATATGCACCCATGCACAATCATGTACTCTCTAACATATTAACATACATATAGGTTTCTATCGACACAATCCTTGAACCTTCTTTAGATGCAAGTGCTAATTATATTTATGAAGAAAAATATAAATAAAATTACTAATCATTTATGAAAGCACCACTTTTTTTACAATTACTTAAAGACAATCTCTCTCGGATTCTCATTAAGTTAAGAAAAACATACATAAATAAAATTTTCTTTATTAATAAAATTAAACCCCTTGTCTTTATGGTAAAACCATAGATTACATGAATTAGTGATGTATACCATAAAACATTAACTCCACTTTTTCACAATTTTCTACATCATTCTACATCACTTTCATTTCCTTAATTATTAACTATTATTCCTTCTACATCATGGAGTTATTTTGCACGATCAATTTCTTGTTTGAGTTTTTCTTCTCATTTGGTATTTAGATGCAATTACTTGGTGTGCATAGGCATAGAATAGAATAAAGAATAAGAGGATTTTTGGTCGCATTGATATAATAATACAAGGTTTTCATTTCTCAATAAGAGAAGAGATTCAATAAGTGAGTGGAGCAAAGGATAAATTTTATGGTGGATTTGTAATGCTTGTAAATTTTTAAGGTGAGGAGCACGCGTTCAAAAGAGTTCAAAACTATGTTGAAATATTTTATCCATACGAAGTTTTATGGTTTGGTAAACCAACATACTTTATAGTGGAACTTTTTTATTTGGTTATATATTTGGTAATAGATTGTGGAATAAAAAATTTAGGCCAATATGGGCAAAGTGGTGCATGGGTAATAATTAGAGTGGTATCAATATATATGTGTAAGAATATGTTATTTTCATTTGGAGATAAGGGAATATGGAGGAGAAATGGTGCATGATCATCTTAGGTCAAAATAATAATATTGTATGATAAAAAATCTTCAATCTTATATATAAATATTGGTAGAGTTCACAAAATTTGATTATAAAAGGAGTTGTTTTATAATAATGAATATTGTTATAGAAAATCATAATGTATAAATCTTTCAATTGTTGTAAAAAAGTTATAATAGTTATGTAGATGTTATGAAAATGCATCACTATGACTATTACAAAAAAGACATTTGTAGTAACTACACAATTACTATGGAAACATATTTGTAGTAACTACATAATTACTATGGAAGATATTTGTAGTACTTATATAATTGTTAAGGAAAGATAATTATAGAAGTTATAAATTATTATTGAAATACATTTGTAGTAACTTCACTACTCCTATAGAAAGATATTTGCATTAACTACACAACTACTATAAAATATATTTGAAATAGTTATATGGTTGTAAAAACTAGGCATAGTAGTTTTGTGGCGATATAAATAAGGAACTATTCAAAGGTTCTGGTGTATATGTGTGTTTTTGTACTTATGTATTTATCATGCATCTATTACACCATTTTTTATATAGTTATTTAGGTACAATCGTACTTAAGTCGGATTTT
Organism: Sequoiadendron giganteum; assembly: GCA_007115665.2. Classification (NCBI taxonomy): domain Eukaryota; kingdom Viridiplantae; phylum Streptophyta; class Pinopsida; order Cupressales; family Cupressaceae; genus Sequoiadendron; species Sequoiadendron giganteum. Next base: position 124,894,168 of record CM021109.1, on the reverse strand, counting down.
ATTTTAAAATGATTGTTGCATTATTTATTATATTTTTATATCATTGAATGTATTATTGCATTATTGCATTATTAAATTCTTTTTGTATCATTTAATAAGTGTGTTTGAGTATGCTCTTTCTTATATTGATTAGTATATTTTCATCCTTATATTGATACTTTTACCACCTCTTAGTTGCATTGCCTATAATTGCAATCTTTTTTGCACACAACTTAAATGTCGGGTGCTTTCTAACAACTACTTGAATATTGGGTTGGAAAATTGATTGTACATCTTTTGCACATTGTTATATTATTATACTTCTACATCCTCATTGATATGGAACATCCAATGAGATGATTTTTTAATATCTTATTTTTGTGAGAAATATGATTATGTGACCATTCTTTGTGTCATATTTTGAATGATTACATAAGAATCTATACAAATTTTATATGGTATAAAAGCTCTTACATGACATGAGAGAAAATATATGTTATATATTAAATCGTATGAGATCATTTGATGATCAAAGGGTAGTTCAATTTCACTATTAAAGTTGAGTGTTTCAAGAGGCATTATTTTGTAATTCATTTTTAGTGAATGGGGAAGAAAATATAAGATCACCATTGTGTCTAGAAGATTGGAGAAAGATGACTTTTCCTCTCATTTAGTTTAAATAAAACACCAAGAGACCAAACGATGAGGGATTTTTTTATAGGTCGCATGTATTTTAAAGCACTTTGGTTTTAATCTAACCCCACAATTGCATTTCAATTGCTCAAAAACCATAGGATTACCTATCAATTCATCTAAATAAAATAATTTTACCCAAGAACTGAGAGAATATTTATAGAACTTGGAATTGAATTATTGACACCCAATCAATGTGATTTGTCGTAATTTTCTTGATGAAAGACTAGGCTATGACTTTTGCAATCATATTTTGGAACTCAAACTTTGAAGGTCTCATTCTAGCTCATCTAGACATTATTTAAGGTGAGATATTTTATATTAGCCAAATTTTTTGATGACTACCTAGTGGTGAGATCATTTTTAGTATTAGTGTACCTAATTTCTATATAATTTATGTTTTTTATATAATTCATAATTTTTTAAGGTTTTGTTTCAAGAAGATGTCATTTTTGGAACTACTCGACCTTCATTATTTCTCACGCATACTCTATTTTGAGTTATGCTTTTTACTTTTGATTTTTAATTTCCTTGTATTAGGTTGTTTTTACTATAGACTCTAAAAATAAGACCACAACAAGATTCTTAACAAGTGATAATTAGAAATGCACTAATCATAACATACCATAATTATATTTTGATGGGGGTTTTATGTTGGAGTAATTAGGAAAATCACCTAATGATTAGCCAATCATTAATTAATTATTAGGTCTCTTATTATTTTATTCACTTAACCTAAACTTAGAAGTTTTTTTATTATAATATTGGGCTATGTATAGGTCAAGTTGGCTCATTGCATAGGATTAGGACACTTGTCGCAATATAATCAAATCCTCATCTAAGGTTTGTACTTTTTATAAGAATTCATTTATACTTTGTAATAATTCAATTTCAATCTAGTTATTCATTCAATACAATTACAGGTTAATCTCAATATCAAATACTTGTGGACCAATCATTCTCTCTTGGATGCATAGAAAATTAGTTGCTTTGATCTCTCATTTTATATAGGTGTTTTGGCTACAAGTGATTTCTAGGAGCTATGGGGTTTACTATTGTAGACACCTAAAAATGTCTCAATGGATCACATTGGCTAACTAACATCATTTCATCCTCGAACCAATCCTCTTTTCTCTTGTTTAATTAAATAAGCCTAATTATTTAATTAAATGTCTCATTTTCATCTATTAATCTAATTGACCTAATTAGGTTAATTGATCCCCTTTCATGCTAACACTTCATCCTATTAAATTAAATAAATCTAATTATTGAATTTACATCCCTAAGTCTTCTTATTTAATTAAATAACCCTAAGTTATTTAATTAAATATCATATCACTACCCCCCTTTTCATTAAATCATTTACTTAATGAATATCATGAAATTTCCCTAATTGCATAATTAAACCAATATTTAATTATCAATTATTAATTAATCTAATCCCCCCACTTGCAAGGGAATATTCTTCCTTTGCATATTCCTCCAAAAGGGGAATATTCCCATGGAATATTCCTTCCCCTTTTACACAATTAAACTTTGTTTTAATTTGCAAAATATCTATTTCCTCACCCATGAGAATATTCTTTCTCCTCACTCATTTAAAAAAGGGAATATTCTCATAAAACTTCATGTGCAAGTTAACTCAAAACTTCATGTGTAAGTTAACTCAAAACTTCTTGCACAAGTTAACTTGTGACGTCTTGTACAGGTTAAAAGTGTGTTTGTTTGAAGGAATGAGAACCCTTGAATAAATTTCATCACTTATTCTCATCCCTTGATGAGAATCCATGATCCATGCCTCCTTTCCTTTTTGACCATTGATTAGTTTTTTCAATCTTAGCCCTTCATTTTTCATTTGTTTTCCTATAAATAGGTCACTATTTGGAGATAAATGGATCCATCTTTTAAGAGAAAACTTATGTTGTTAAAATCACTTTCACTTGCACTCATATTTAGCACACATTTAACATTTTTTAGCTCATTTAATTGCATTGATTAGCTTAAAGAATCCATTAATGGCTTCCATGATAACAGAGGTGCATACGTTTAGCATATTTTGTAATCAAGATTTTAATCTTTTAAAGCTTGCATACATTTAGAATAGCTTTGTATACACCCATTTGATCATTTTAGCATATATCATGTTAATTTAACATTTAAATCATGTGTTATCCTACTATAATCCTCAACTTAACATCATCAATAGAAACACGTTAGGAACATATACACCTCCACCACTATCACCTTCACAATATCCATACACACCATACTTGAAACCCATCATATCAAAATTCCATGTACAATTCATCTACCATACCACAATATGCAACATATGTTCCTCCACCAAATCCACAAGATGATGTAGCATCACAAATTAAGGCATTAACACAAGAAATGTAGGATATAATAATGGGAAAGACAAGGAAGCCCCATGCACAACAAAACTTATGTCCTTATCCATTTGATCGAAACATCACAATGGTACATTTTCCTCCCGGATTTGAGGTCCCCAAATTTGATAAATATAAAGGGAGAGGAAGTCTTGTGGAAGATGTCAAGGAATTCAATGTCATGTGCATGGAGGTGGTATATAATGATTCCTACTTAATGTGCCTCTTCCCACGAATTTTATGAGGTCTTTCCATGGATTTGTTTTCAAAATTACCTCCAAGCATCAAAACCTTCCAAGAAATCATCGATAGATTCATAGATCATTTTCCCTTCAATATTGACATGGATGTGAGCTCAGAAGAGTTATACACACTCAAGTAGAACAAAGGAGAATCATTCACCAATTTCTTGCAACAATGGAGGCAAAAAGCTAGTAAGAGCAAGTGGACCATTCCCACCAAAGAACAAGTGGGGATTATCATAACAAATGTTGATCTAGATCTATCCTTCCACTTGAAGATGTAGTGCATTAGCTCCTATGATGAGCTTATCCCTAGAGCCCTTATCATTGAGATATCCCTAATCTCGTAGGGAAACACACAATAATATAGAGATAACTGCCCATCTAGTAGTTTTAATGACAAGCCCCACTAGTGGGCCAAGAACAAAAATTTTACTAGTGATGGTGTTGCTGATGTAAAGGTGGTACTAACTTCTCCTAGACATGAAAACACCCAACCCATGAACACATAACTATATGCACAACCATCAAACAATCAAACAACAATCAACATTGCAAACAATCAACATGGACAACAAAGAACAAACAGTGCTCCTAAAAAACAATTCACTTCCTTAGGGGAACCTATGGAGGATGTGTTGAAGCAATTGATACAATCTAATCTTATCACACTCCCAGATTTCTCAAACTATCAAGAGCCACAAGTCAAACCTCGCAGCTATAGAGAAGATCATTTTTGTGAATTTCACTGATACAAAGGTCAGAACACACAAAATTGTTTGACTCACATCTAATAGAAGATCTTATTGAAGGAAATATTCATGTCGATCAAAAATTTAGGAATGAAAATCTGAAAAATTTACACAAACCCTATGGCTCACCATACCAAAGTAAAAGATTCAGAAAATTCATCAACCTCAAAAAAAAAAGCAATACTCATGATACCAAGGTGGGCCATATTTATTCATCACAACATGAGGAATCAGACATGTATCAAGATACTATTTTAAAACAAACTCCAAAACCATCAACAGTGTTTAGCACTATTTTATATCATAATGAAATCAAGTGGATATCATATTGTGGTATCTCTCCCACATATGAATCAATGATTAGACATGTTAAATAAATTCCAAAAGAGCAAAAAATGTCCCTTACTGCACCCATACCTATCGACAGTTGTGAAGAGTCTTTTACTAATTATCTATCATCCACCCAAGGATCATGTCAAGAGGTGGCCCTTAAGGATAAAAAAAATTAATCTGAATCAAGTTAGTATCAAGAACCCTTATCCCCAAAGTTTCACAAAGAGCTAAGTTACATCTTCCAAACAACTTTAAACTCCAAAGATATCCTCGATATTACCCCTGATATGTTTCATTTTGATGGAAATATAGATGTTCTTCATCCAAAACAAGAGTTTTCCACTCTTGATATTCCTACACAAGAGCAAGCAACGATCGAGATTCCTAATTTTTACAATGATTGTGCATCATCAACAAATTTTGAGTTAGCATCATCTTTTGAAGCAATATCAACAGATAATGATGTCATAGAATTAGAGCAAACTATTCATATTCCTGAGCAACATGAACCCATAGGATTATCATGTGTTCACTACAAGTCATATTCAGTGGCTATGGATCAAAGGATATATTATCAGGACAAAGGATTGGGTATTGATAATACCTTCACAATGTTGGGGGAAATCTTGTCTATAGAAAACATCAACATATGGGGCTTGAAGGATCCTTATGATGAAAATGCAATCAACACTACAACTATCCATATCATGAGTTGGCATTCACCCATCATCTCATACACAAATTGGGACCAACATAAAAAGAAGAGTTTGTATCAAAGCAAGGTGAAGATCATCAAAGAAAATGAAGCAATAAAGCAAAAATAAAAAAGCAAATACAAATGGATACCAAAGATAAATAAAAAAAAATATCCCTCCAAAAATCCATTAGTCAAAGAAACTATGGGGAAAAATAAAAAAGGGAAATGTATCCATCAAAAGCATCCTAAAATACAAAAGAAAGCTTCTCAAGCAAGGAATAAAGTATATCTAGTGGTTGGTCCTAATTCCATAAAAACCTTTGTTCCTACCCATCATTGCTCATATTCCCAAGTTTAGAGAGTCAAAGGTTCCAAAACATCGACCAATCTATCTCATATTCCTTCATACATTTAGCCATACACTCCATTCACAATATATAATTATTGCATTGACCGTGTGTTGGTAGCTACCCTTCATCATAAGGATTTTGAAAGCACTTTATCACGATTTGCGCACATAGACAAGGTTACTTCTAGTATCGACAAGGTAGATCAGATTTCTTCAAGGTTGCATTCAAGTTCCCATATCTTAGAAAAGAAGCTTCTTCAAGCAGGATATCATTGGAACGTTATGACAGTGGCATCTACATCAGTGCCACCAGGTGGCTCAACATGAGGGTAAAATCTTCAAAAAAAATTTAAAAAATAAAGAAAATAGTAAAAATAAAAAATTTCCTCTAGTGAAAACCACTACCATGGTGCTTTGGGCAAGTACCATGGTGAAAACTTGGAAAATAGGTGTCACGAGTAGAATCGAGCATCTATATGATCCTTCTTAGATAGAAGCATCTCATCCTTGTCATGATAAATCCAATGTTCCCTCCATCCATCCAATCCAGATTTATCCAAATATTTTCATTTATCTTGATCTTGACAAAGATTCCACATATATTTCAACTCTACTCAAGGAAAATTTTTGATAGAATCTTTACCCTTTTATCTCATCAAGTCCCATATCCCATATCTAGCATGATAAAACTTTGTTTAACTCTTTGCATCTACATTACCTATCTTGGTTTGTCCATTGGGCTATGAAGCATTAACAAACACTGGGGGTAGGTTATTGCACTCTTATTTTCAAAGAAAGATTGATCCATATCTTATACCTCAAAATTTTGGCATTGACAACATGATCTAGGTATCGTTACCTCAAAATATTATTGAAAATCCCAAAAAAATTCATAAAATCTCATCAAAATCCAAATCACTAGCCCATGACACATTTTGACAAGAAGATGTTCCTTATCAAGCTTGATATTTTATCAAACATCAATCTAAACGATCCATATTAGTTGTATCTACCTTGCACTTCAGTATCACATCAACTCATTCCAACAAACTTTGTTCCAAACCGAGCTTCAAAATCATGATCAAACTTATCTAATCAATCCATCATCATCTCAAGATATCCTTCCCAATCCTCATGTTGATTAACACTATCCTTGCATTGTTTTCATCTTCAACAATATTATCATCATCAATCCATCAATCAGATCAATCAAACCTAGCTTGGTTTTCAATAAAATCTCAAAACATATCACTGAAATCATCACATATCCATACACTTATCAACATCATTTGAAAAATCCAAAACACATCAAAATCCCTAAAAAGGTCAAAACATCAAAAATAAAAAAAGTTTCCCTATCAAAATATGGTTCTTTGAGCTTGAACATAGGCAAGGCCATCATTGATTTACCCCTGAGACACCCCTGGTCAGTCTTTAGGAGTTCGTCATAATAAAATGACACCCCTCAAACTATTAATATCTCATTGTTAAATAAGTCAAGTCAATCGAACTACCTAGTCTCTACATGTATAATGTAGTCAAGGCTCATCTTTGATCATTCCTTGAGGCCCCTAGGATACGTCTTTTAGGTTAGGTTCTTGGTCAAAATCTTGAAAATCCCTAAACATTCAAATATCCAAAAAACCCTAAACATTCAAAATCTCAGAAAACCCTAAACATTCGAAAATTAAAAAATCCTAAAAAACATTGGAAAACATTCAAAATATCTAAATAGTCTCACATATCTTGGAGAAAACCTTAAATAGCCTCAAATAATCGAAAAACCAAAATATTTGCATAAACTCTCCAAAAATACCAAAAACATTCAAATATTCCAAAAAATAATAAATTGATCATCACCTTCAACCTTTGGAAAAACAAGTAGAAAGCAAGCATCACAAGTCATAAAGTGAAAACCCAAGTGTCAAAATCTAAAGTCTAGATCATAGGTAAATGAGTCAGTGAATTTTGTATCAACGGCTTATCACACACCTCATCCTAAATCAAAACACCTGATCAACATATCCTAGGATGTATCTTTCCTGCGATTGGTGATGAGTCCAATTAATGGCTCAATTTTGATAGGGTTTATCATATATTTGTTGTTGATACTATAGACTATGGCACTTGGTTATGGACACTCTCCATGTTATTTTTGTAAAATCCATAAACCTTGGGCATAAACTTATCCTTGTGACTTTTAATGATATTAGCTTGCTATGTGATTAATCTATGTTAATTTTACATGTAGCTGAATGGATGTTACTTTAAGATAATTATGGATATGCATCTATATTGTGCACGCTAAAATTATGATGCAAGCCTAGATTTAGATGTAGAAATAAAGGGAGCTTGCAATGTGGAAGGATTTCATACCAACTTTTCAGTTGTTGAAAATTCAAGTAGAAATGGACATTGAAGAAGTCAAGCGGTTGGAAACTTCTAGTTGTGGTAGTTAATCTTAATGGTCATGTCTATTGGTTGAGTAGATTTAGGAGATATTGTTATGCTGGATTTTTGTTTAAGCAAGTTTGGTTTGACTAAATCTTGTGCATGCATAACCCCCTTTCCTCTTTTTCATTATTTTAATAAATGGAGTCATCCTAATATGTTGGAGTTGACTACCTTTTTAGTTAAGTTAGTTATAATATTTTCTTCTATAAATAATGGTCAGATGCTCCTCTTCAAGGGTTTGAACATTCTGAGAGTTGTATTTGCATTTTTAGTTTTCAAGAAATACAGTTATGTTGCTGTTATGTTATAATCTTGTTCTCAATGAATAAAATGATATTTTAGTTTGCTACATTTGAGTTAGTACTAGGAAAACTCATTCAAGGGGAGCCACTTGGTGAGAATTCTATCCTTTTAGTTTAGTAGTTAATTTTCTATTTAGAAATTAGTTACAGTCTTAGCAGTTGTTTGTTCATAAAGCCATGACAGATAGAGTAAATTCCTATTTGTTTACTGAGATTTATGTTTTTGTAATTCATTTTAGTTTAGTACTTAAGCTACTTCATTTCAAGAATTCACTTTCAATATTACTTCCTTTCTAAGTTATAGGATAAAGATGGCTACAATGGAATCCTAGTGCATATACAATCCTGGCCCATTTCAAGTTCACGTCCCTGGGTTGATAATGAAATGAACCTTCATGATGATCAAGATAGCTAATTGGTGCCAAATATTTAATCTTCAAGTTATAGATTTGAGGACTTAGTTATTGAACCATTAAGGAAGGCCAAAAATTTTGGCATCATTGCTTGGGATGGTGTGAAACTAGGAAGTTTTTAGGAGTCATTTCTAGTTTCTTTCCTATTTTTGGTATCTCTAAAGTTTTTTTCAGCATACCCTTCATTAGAATAAGTAATGATCCATTATTCTTTCACCAATTCTTTGTGTGAGTTGGTTGATACCGCATGCATACGGGCGGGAGAAGAGATGCTCTAGGGAGATTCCTTCCTATTGATCCTAATCTTGATAACTAGCTAGTTGAGTTTCAAAATTTTCTAGAAGAAGAAGTAAACCCCTTTTTTGATGCATTTCCCGATTTGACCAGTTTTGAAACTTCCTCTAAAGAGAAATCTACCCAAAACCTGATAGAGAACCCATTTTCTCTGATAATCCCTCAAGAAAATATGGCTTCCCAAATTAGGCCTAACTAGTCAACATTTCATTTCCCTATCCCTTAACAAAATTATGTTGATAACCTCAAGAACATTCTTGCTTTAGTTATTCCTAAATTCTATGGGCTTGTAATAGAGGACCCTAAAATTTTCTTGTTTGAATTTGATATCCTCTACAAAAGCTATGATTACGCTATTGAGACTCATAGGCTTAAGTTGTTTCCTAATACTTTGAAAGAAGCTACATTAAGATGGTTTATGAGCTTAGGTAGGAATACTATGAATAGTTGGGATGAAATGAAGGAAATTTTTCTTGAGAAGTATAAAGAATATTGTAGAGGTAGTGATATGAGAGGAGGTGATATATTCAGTATGCAGTAAAAGGAGGATGAAATTTTGGAGGACTAACTATCAAGGTTCCTATTTAGTCTGAAGAAGTCTCCACATTATTCACTCAATGAAGAGTCTCAAAAAAATTTCTTCCTTAGAGTAATCATTGAGAGTTGTGTTAATGCTCTGGACTTGATAGGATAAGGAGATATCACCCAAATGCCCTAGGATGCTATTAAGAAGATATGTCAGAATTACTCTATAGTAGTTATAAATAAAGGGAGAGGTTACCAATCTTCTATGGGTAAATCCTCCATTAATGGGGTTGCAAGGATGGAAATCACTCATTTTTTGTCAAAATTCAAGCAGGACATCATAAATATTATGACAACTTAGCTGGATACACTTCAAGAAAAGAAGAAAAATGAGGAAGTAGAGGCAATGTTGGCAGAATATTGTCCTCATGGCAAACAAAAGAAGAAGGACTGCAAATGTAAAATGGTGGCCAATATTGACAAAAAACACATTGCACTTGAATTCAAGCCAATTGAGAGTGATGAAGATCAAGTTTTCTATGTTGCACAAAGAAGGTCGTGGGCTCCAAGACAAGGTATGCCACTAGACCTATTATCTTTCAATGGACCTTATATGAATTCTAATGCATTTTCTAATCAATGGCAACCCCAATATCCATAAAAATTTGGAGGTTATTCACCTCATACTTGGAACAACCCTCAAAATACCTAGCCTAATTACCAAAACACTCCACCTCAATGGAAGCAACCCCAGGGGAATTGGAAAAAAACATCCCAATGGAGAGGAGGACAACAATGGCCAAACCAGGCAACTGGTTACATGCAGCCACCTCCATAGCCTCAATAGCCTACCATAATGCCTCCTCATAACTCAAATACTAGCACAACTAGACCTAATCAGTTGCCAACTCAACCCACACCCAACCCAAATAAAAAACCACAACAACAACCAATCTATTGTGCAAATCCAAAACAATGTTGTGATTTTGATTAATATTCATCTATGTTCAGGAACCACTTTGTCATCACCTTACACCCATATTATTATAGAGCTTCCCATGGAAGAGGAGGAGCATCAAATTTTACCTAATATCCCTACTCAGACAAGTGTGTCAAAGAATCCTGAACCAATTCAGCAGACTGATCCTAACCCACCATTTCCTTAAAGGTTAGAAGTTGCTAAGCAAAAGGAGGAAGCACCCTTTGATATTTTGGATTGGATGAAACACATGTGTGTCAACATACCTTTTTTCCTAGCCATAAAAGATGTTCCCATATATGGTAAGGCAATAAAGGAAGCATGCCTTAAAAATCCTGGGAGGAAAAAGAAGGACCCCACCACTGTTCATGTCATGGGACAGTTGGAAAATATCATGCTTGGTAAAGTTATTGTTCCTCAGTATACTGACCCAGGTAGTTCTGTAGTTGGAGTCATCATAAATGGAATCCAAGTAAAGAATGCTCTAATCGACTTGAGAGATTCTATCAATGTGATGACTACAGATATCTTGTAGCAACTGAATGTTACAAATCTGAGACCTACTTTCATTGATCTACAACTTGCTGATAGTTCCACTGTCAAACGAGATGGTATAGTTGAAGACCTTGTAGTCATTCTAGACTCTATGGAATATCCAATTGATATTATGATCCTTTCCTCTAAAGCTACATTAGTAGGACATCCTATTATTATGGGAAGGTTGTGGTTAACTACAATAGATGCTTACATTGGATGTCGGTTAGGGGAAATGACTATTTCAGATGGGAAAAGCACTAAAAATGTTGTCCTTTATCCTCCTACTCAACCATCCCATGATATGGACAACCTCAAATGGACACAAGTTGGAGAAGAAGAAGAGGAAGCCAATTCAGTGGCACGGCTCATGATGATCAGCAGATGTCCTTTCCTGCAACTTTGGGAAGAAGATGATATATTATCCCATATAACTCAAAATAAATTAATGAAGTGCATGAAGAAGCACCCACTGAAGAATCTAGTTTTGCATGTCCATTGTAGACACTTCTATTAGCTTCTTCTACACTTTAATTTCTTGCAGCAGTAGATATATTTCATACATTGTTACCTCATGAAGTAAAAGTGCCAAGCATCAGTGAAATAGCCATGATTGATTTGACTACATAAGTACAGGTTTCAGAGGGGAAACATTTGAATATAAATAATGATCTTACTTAGGAGCAGCAGTTGTCTCTCACAAACCTGTTAAAAAAGAATCAACAAGCATTTGCATGGGATTACCATGACATGAAGGGTTTAGATCCTAAAATTTGTACTCATAGGATTTACATTAAGGATGACTACACAACAATGAGGAAACCACAAAGGATAATCAACCCTACATTGAGGGAGATTTTGAAAGGAGAATTGCAAAAGTTGTTGGATGCATTATTCATCTACCCTATCTCAAACAACCAATGGGTTTTTTCTTTGGTGATTGTGCCTAAAAAGGGAGGAAAATGGAGAGTTTGTATTGATTATAGAGAACTAAATTCTACCACCAAAAAGGATCACTTTCCCCTTCCTTTCATAGACCAATTATTGGATTCACTTGCAGGCAAGAAGTATTTTTCCTTCTTAGATGGGTTCAATGTCTATAATCAAATATAGATTGCACCTGAGGATCAAGACAAGACAACTTTCACTTGTCCTTGGGGGACTTATGCCTATTTTTTACTCCCATTTGGTCTATGCAATGCACCTGCAACCTTCTAAAGAGTAGTTATTAGTATATTCTTAGATATCTCAGATGATTGTATGGAAATCTAGATGGATGATTTCACTACTTATGGTGCTGATTTTTTAGAAGCATTAGAAAATATCAAGAAGGTTTTGAAAAGTTGTGAGGACCATAACCTCTCCTTGAATAGTCAGAAATGTTTTATGATGATGCAAGAAGGAGTGGTCCCTAGCCATTATATCTCTCAAAAGGGAATTCAAGTGGACCCAACCAAAATAGAGGTAATTACCAATCTTACTATTCCTGTCAAGAAAAAATATTTTAGAAGTTTCCTGGGACATGCAAGTTATTATAGGTGTTTCCTAAAATATTTCAATAAGATGGCAGCACCACTTTAAACTCTTCTAACTAAAGACGCTAAGTTCCAATGGATAGTAGATTGTGATAAATCATTCCTTGATTTAAAAAGAACATTAACCTATGCTCCTATGCTCAAAGGCCCTAATAGGGAACTTCCTTTCCACATTCACACAAATACATTTGATTATGCACTAGGGGCTATCTTAGGACAAAAAGAGGGAGAAATAGAGCATGCAATCTACTTCATCAACAAGAACCTACAAGGGGTTGAGTTTAATTACACAGTGATAGAGAAGGAGATGTTGGAAGTCATTTATGATCCCAACAAATTCAGGCATTATATCATAGGATACTAGATCTTTGTCCATAAAGACCATGCAGCTATAAGATATCTTATGAACAAGCCATTGATCACAGCAAGATTGGCAAGGTAGTTACTATTAATGGAGGAGTTTTATATCACCATTATAGGCAACCAAGGAATGTAAATGTTGTGGAAAATTTTCTCTCCAAATTGACAACATCAGATGACACTCAAGTCATTGATGACTCTTTTCCTGATGAACATTTTTTCAACATCAGTGTGCATACACCTTGGTATGTTGATATAGCCAATTGTTTGGTTACAGGAACGGTTCCCCCTCATTTCTCTCCAAAAGAATGAAGAGTTATTATTAAGAAGACTTTTCCATTCTCATGGATGATGGGTTGTTTATTATATACTAGATGAGATCATGTGTTGGTAATATTTATAAGAGAGGATGAGACTTATAATATGTTGCATGCATGTCATGATGAACCTTGTGGAGGACACTTTGTAGCTAAGAGGATAGCCATGAATATCCTCAATATAGGATACTACTAGCCTACACTTCATAAGGATGCAAGCAAGTACACTAGTAAATGTGATAGGTGTTAAAGAATGGGAAGACCAACTCAATCAGATGAGATGCCTCTATACCCTCAGGTAGTTATCACACCATTTGATAAATGGGGACTTTATTTGTAGGTCCAATTGATCCACCATCAAATGGAAAATATTACATCTTAGTTTGTATTGATTATGTGACAAAATGGACTGAGGTAAAATCCATGAAACATGCTAGGGACAATAAGGTTGCAGAATTCCTCTATGAAGAAATCTTCACACGCTATGGAGTTCCTAGGGAGATAGTCATAGATCAAGGAGCTCAGTCCACATCCACTCTTGTCACAACATTGGTGAATGAGTATAATGTCAAGAATAGGAAATCCACTCCCTATCACCCACAAGCCAATGGACAATCAGAGGTAGGAAATAGAGAAATAGAGTCTATTCTGACAAAGACAGTAGCACTTCACAAAAAATATTGGGCAAATCAGTTTCCAAAAATTTTCTGGGCCTACAGAACCACTTGGAAAACCACAACTGGTTTCACTCCTTTTGAATTATTGTATGGAAAAATAGCAATGATTCCCATTGAGTTTGAGACTAAAACTCTTAGAACTACACTAGATCTTGGGATAGACATATCTGAGGCACAAAAGGATAGGATCATGCAGCTGAATGCCTTGGATGAGATAAGGAATTCAGCTCTCCACCATATTGAAATGGTGCAAAATCAGATAATCAAATTGCATGATAAATACATAAAGGATAAGAAATTCCAGTCAAGTGACTGGTCCATCCTTTATGATTCCAAGTATTAAGATAATGCAAGCAAACTGCAAGCCAGGTGGTTGGGACCATATGAAGTGGTAGAAGTCTTCTCCAATGGTGTTGTTCAACTCACAACCATTGACCCTGTCAGATTTAAGCTCCTGGTCAATGGTCGTCAACTCATGTTATATCATAAGCCTACCTCCAAGTAGGAATTCATGCAACAATTTTTTGAGTACTGGAATCTTGAACTTCCTACAACCGAAGGAAGCAGACCTAATGTCTCTCCTTATGACTATTCAAAGTATGCATGCAATCAAAATAAATGTTTCCACTTTTGTGGGAATCCATTTCTCCATTAATACATCCATCCATCCATCCATCCATCCATCTTCATCCTTTCTCTCTCTTCCATAACTCCACCATCACTTCATTCCATCACCACTTCATTTAATTACTCAACTGTACTTTTATTATAGCAGGTACTTCATTCACATTCTTTGGAAAATATGTTCCAAATTTCCATGTGTGTGCATAACAACTTTTTATATCTTAATTATCTTAAATGCATTTAAATAATTACTATGTATTAAAGTTGATATTTCACATATCACATCTTAAGTACTTTTCCCTATTATACCATAATTACATCCCGGCCTATGAGGACACATGCCTTCATTTTGGTTGGGGGGATTATAAATTCATCATGTCCACATGTCAAACATGTCAGCAAATTTAAAATGAGCCAATTTTAAATAGTTGATATTTTGTATAGCACATCTTAAGTACTTTGCCCTATTGTACCATAATTACATCTTGGCTTGTGAGGACACATGCCTTCATTTTGGTTGGGGGGATTATAAATTCATCATGTCCACATGTCATACATGTCAGCAAATTTAAAATGAGCCAATTTTAAATAGTTGATATTTTGTATAGCACATCTTAATTACATTGCCCTATTGTACCATAATTACATCTCGGCCTGTGAGGACACATGCCTTCAATTTGGTTGGGGGGATTATAAATTCATCATGTCCACATGTTAGAAAATTTAAAATGAGCCAATTTGAAATAGTTGAAATGTTGGTCTGTATGTATGATGTGACACCAAACCGCCGCCATTTTTCTCAATGATATCCCTCATTTATGTTTCTTTACTACCTTATTCATAGTCATATTCTCACCAAAAAGGTAAATTGAAGAGTTACATGGCATTGGCATTAGCACTAAAGAAGAGTTGCAAAAAGAAAAAGAAATTGGGTTTTCAAAGAAGGATTGCAAGAAAGGAAATTTTGCAGAAATTTTTTCTTGATTGTGGGTAGAAACAATGGGAATCCAACTAGTTAGGAATGAACCTACAGTTCATGATGTGTTACTACAGGATGCACTCTCTCTAGCCAAATTCATAAATTGTGGATGGTTGGACTACTTTCTGAAACTAGACAGTTTCAATGAGGGTACTACTTTGGAATTTGCATAGACACTTTTTGATGGTAAGAAAATGGTAAAAGGGATAGAAGTTATAGCCACTAAGGAGAGAATTATTGATGTAATGGGTTTGTCTACCAAGGGAGAGCCATACCCTATTTACAAGGTTGTGAGATCAGCTCGAGCAGAGTTTAGTGATCCTCTGCTTGTAGTAGATAAGCAAGGAACAAGGAGAACTTCTCTACTAGACAAGTGGAAACAAGTTGATGTCTACATTGTCAAATATATTACCTATGAAGGTCATCAATCATGCCTCCGTTCTATCCATTTTAAGCACCTGAACCATATGAGACATGGAAGAAGGATGAATGTGCCCAATGTGTTGTACAACCTCCTAGCAATCATGGTAGCTGAAACATAAAAAGGTAGGGACAATTTTATCTCCCATCACTGTTTATTAAAATTGTTAGTAGAAAAATATTTACAAGAAGTATCTAGTATGTCTTGGGAAGTGTTTGTGAATATAATCAATTCAGATTGAAAATGTGCATCATAGAGGTCAGCCTCAAGCTCATAGGGTTAGAAGGAATGAGAGGGTTGCTAAAACCACTCCTAGAGCTTCAACCTCTGGCACAAACCCTAGTATAAATCCTCCTACAGCCGAATTGGCAATAAAAATAGATTCCTTTAAATTAGAACCTTTGGATGAAGAAATTTTATATGAAGACCCTAATGTTAATGTTCTTCCTAAAACTCCAATTCGTACTAGGGTAGCCATTAGGAAAGAGGAAGCACAAATGAGGGAGGCATAAACTAGAAAAGGGAAGGCTGGGAGCAAAAAATTAGGAAAAGAAAACTTAGCCCTAGGAAACAAGAAGTTGATGACACTTGTCTTCTTTTAGCCATTAAGAAACATAAAATCCCTTTAAATAAATTAAAACTAGCTTAGCCAACTACTGATGTACCTCTAAAAAGAAGCCCTGGGCTAAGAAGCACATCTAGGAATGAGAAAGAAGCTCCCCAGGGGCAAGTAAATGTTGAAGTGGAGGATATTTTTGAAGAACATGAAAACATTGGGTTAGTCGAGCTTGTTGTTGTTGCAAAGAAAGTTAAAAATCAACAACCACTGTATCCAAAGCAAAATGAACAACAAGAATCACTACAACTGGTGCCATTTGAACAGCATGAACCGATGCGAGGAAAAATCTTGGTAGGGATACATAAACCTCCAAAGTTTTCATGGAATCTTGTAGCTATGAACTTATGGAATGAAATGCAAATGAAGGAGGAGGAGTGGAAAAAGGAAAGACTCAACCTATAGGAAGAAGTCAAAAAGAAAAATTCATAAATTCATAAGAAATATGAAGATATTGTTGCATTGAAGGATAAGGTAGATAATGTGGCAGCTTTAGTACCACAAATGATGGCATGCAGAACTCCTCCAAGAGTATATGCACTGCATCTAGAGGAGCATCATCGTTCCTTCAATTTGTCAAGGTTTATTTCAGGTTTAAGCCCTTCTATTGAAACTCTACATGAGGTTTTTCAAGCCTACCAAACCTCCCCTCTTGAAGTTAAAAATCTATTGTGTGAATTGTACTTGCATAATTATGTTGTGCCTAATGATCATGACTAGAACCCATTGTTGTACATTGGAGATATCCATCTAAGGGAATTCATGCAATGGATCCACAATGAAGTCAGATGGGGGGAGAAGTTTAAAATATATAGAGGAAGAGAACTTAATGCTTCATTGCCTCTCAAAGCTAAATATGGTAACCCTTCAGAAATTTACTATACCTGGCACAAAATTATTTATCTTCCAAGCTACAAAAATAGAATCATTCCTATTAGGGAGGAAGCATACCAGGAATATGAGAAAATAACTGAAACTACAAGGAAAACAATGTTGGGGTATGTATCACAGAGGTGGAATAGTTTAATATAATAGTTAAAACAAGAAGAACCCCATTCCTTGCAGAATTATGTTGCAGCATGTAAACGATGTACTAGATACATACAGATTGGAAGGATGAAATAATAGTATTGGCTTCCATTGACATTTCAGACACCAACTCTATTATGGCTAGTACCACATTATAGATACTATTGTTATGACATAGTTGTAGAAAGGACAAGGTGGGACATGTTGGAAAACAAGCAAGGATTCTATTGGGATTCTAATTCAGATACCATAGATACTGATCTAGGATATTTGGTAGTTTTTGACTTCAGAACTTTGGCAAGACAAAAGAATAGAGCTTGATCTATTGGAGAACCAGTAGATGATTAAGTTGGTGGGCAATGATGAGTTCAATTAATGGCTCAATTTTGATAGGGTTTATCATATATTTGTTGTTGATACTATAGACTATGGCACTTGGTTATTGACACTCTCCATGTTATTTCCTCAAAATCCATAAACCTTGGGCATAAACTTATCCTTATGAGTTTTAGTGATATTAGCTTTTTATGTGACTAATCTATGTTAATTTTACATGTAGTTGAATGGATGTTACTTAAGATAATTATGGATATGAATTTATATTATGAAAGCTAAAGTTATGATGCAGGTCCAAATTTAGATGCAAAAATAAAGGGAGCTTGTAATGTGGAAGGAGTTCATACCAACTTTTTTGGTTGTTGAAAAGTCAAGTATAAATGGACATTGAAGAAGTCAAGCGGTTGGAAACTTCTAGCTATGAAATTTAATCTTAATGGCCATGTCTATTGGTTGAGTAGGTTTAGGATATATTGTTATGCTAGATTTTTGTTGAAGAAAGTTTGGTTTGACTGAATCTTGTGCATGCATAACCTCCTTTCCTCTTTTGCATGCTTATAATAAATTGTGTCCTCCTAATCTGTTGGAGTTGACTGCCTCGTTAGTGAACCGCAAAATTTATGATTTTGTGGGATAAAGGGATGGGTCCCCTACAACTTTCTAGGGTTTTCACCTAGATAGAAGAGGATATCCCTTTGTGATACATAAATCTTTGGATTCATTCAATTGTTAGGGTTGAATGTGATTGAAATTCTTATGTGAATTAAACTAAATGTTGAGATATGATAAATAAATCTAACTATTGCATGCAAGGTAATGAAAACTATATTGTTTGAAAAAACATGATGTAATGCAAAAAAGTAAAGATAGGAACTATATAAGGTAAAATAACTTGATAAATCAGAAAAGTGCACCTAAAAACTAAAGAACGCCAAAGTAGAGATTGTAGAAGCCTTTGAAAATCAAGAAAATCTGATTTTTATGCCTATTGGGACACTTACGCCAAGCTAGGCAACCTAGTCCCTTTTCTGGAAAATTGCTTTGGGTTCTATTTCACCCAACTAGGTGCTCAAATCTACAAAAAATATGACAGAAGCCTCTAGTGGGACTAGGTCACCACTATTGGTGACCTAGCCCCTTTCAGCTTTTCAAGAAAACTGAAAGTGAATACGGAGGTCTATGGTCTGCACACTGCTTCTCCACTAAAATTTGGACTCAGATGCACAAAATCACCTACAAAATAGAGAATATTTTGGTTTATAATGTGGGTTTTTGCTTGGTTAAACCCCTAGTTTGTATTTAAACTTATAAAGAGATAGAAAATCTGCATAAACCCTAGCCCTAAGTGTGTCTAGAACTAGGAAAACCTAAAATAAGACAAAACCCTATTCTATTGTGCTAGAATAAGATGCATGCAAGAGATTTGAATGATGTAAGACTTCAATCCAAGAAACCCTACAACATTAAAAATGAATGTGAAAGGAATGCAAATGGGATGCAAACCTCAAATCTAAAGATAGGTTGGAAATGGAAGATGGAGTCACTTTGAAAACAAGTTTTTAGGTGTGATTTGGTGGCTAGTTGCACCTCCTCAACCTAGATTTCTCCATGATTCTCCATAGGAATCCATGTTCAACCTTTGGCAATGTAAGATCTTTAATGGGAAGTGATCTTGAAGACCTAGAAAATCCCTAGCTTTCTATCCAAAAGCTTCAACTTTGTTGTGGAAGAGAGATGAAAATTCTTGAGGAAGATGTTTTGCACTTGATTCTTGAAGTTGCTTGTGAAAAATGACCAAAAAGTTGTGTAAGTGACCTAAAATCAACTATTTATAAGAAAAAATACCTAATTGTCAGTTATTTTGACCTAAGAGGCCGAATTTTTAGCAAGATAGACTTTTTCCCGCTTAAAAATGCAAAAATCCCTAAAGAGGACTAGATCGCCAACTTGGGCAACCTAGTCCCACCTGGGGTTTTTGCAGTGGGATTGGTGATATTTGGATAATTTTGATGTTTTTTATCGGGGATTGCATAATTCCTTCTGTAAAATAGGCCTCAAAGTCAAAAATAATGAAACTTAGGGGCCTATAAATGTTGTTTTAGGATGATTACTGATGAAAGGGGACCTAAAGTAGGACCCAAATGGCCATAAAATTGTCCTTTTATTCTAAGGTATACAATTTTTGGTGACACAATTAGTTAAGTTAGTTAGAATATTTTCTTCTATAAATAATGGTTAGATGATCCTCTTTAAGGGGTTGAACGTTTTGAGAGTTGTATTTGCATTTTTAGTTTTCAAGAAATATAATATTGTTGCTGCTACGTTGTAATCTCGTTCTGAATGAATAAAATGATATTTTAGTTTGTTACATCTGAGTTAGTACTGGGAAAACTCATTCAAGGGGGCACAATTAATGAGAATTCCATCCTTTTAGTTTAGGAGTTACTTTTATGTTCATTAATTAGTTATAGTTTTAGCAGTTGTATGTTCCTGCAGCCACTAGAAATATGTTTTGTGTCAGTTCTTGTAGCCACAACAGATAGAATAAATTCTTATCTATTTAATGAGATTTTGGTTTCTATAATTCATTTTAGTTCAATTTAGTGGTTGGTTTATTTTCAATACTTATGTTTCTTTATTTCAAGCATTCACTTTCAGCATTGCTTCCTTTCTAAGTTATAGGATAAAGATGGCTACAATGGAATCCTAGTGCATATACAGTGTTGAACCATTTCAAGTTCACATCCTTGGGTTGATAATGAAATGAACCTTCATGATGAGTAAGATAGCTACTTGGTGCAAATATTTAATCTTCGGGTTATATTTTTCAGGGCTTAGTTATTGAACCATTAAAGAAGGCCAATAATAGGCATCAGTATCGGAAATCACCTTAGTTATGTTAAAACTAGCAAGAGATATAGATAATACTGACTATTTGTCTTTGATCTTTTCTTATGATTTATCTTATTGACCCATTATGAGGACCTCTCGATGATGGCTATCAAAATGATTTAGAGAGAAAGGAATGGGGAATTGATCATTATCTTTCATTTGTTGTGCTTGTGGGTATTCTTGTAAAATAATCTTGGCACATACTTGCTTAGTTGTGTGTAGGAAATTTGTTTGGATTACATTGTTGACTACTATGTATGCTTTATTCCAATGTATGCTAAGCTTCTAACTTACATTCCAAAAAGGTTTTCGTATGTCAAGGTGTTAACAAGAACTATCCTATGTGTTTGCAGAGTCAAATTCCATTACACTAGATACAACACCATCCTAGTTACCAATACATTGATGCATCATGTGTATGTGTTATATCAAAAAATAAGGAATGACAGAAAATCCCAATCCCAAGATGTGAAAAAATCATCATCATCATGCATTTCTCATTACCATCTCTAATAAAGTCTCAGTGGATCATGGACTTGTTGGAATTTCTGAATCAATCTCAAAATCAATGGTCAATCCATTCATCTTATTCCTCTTATTCTTCTGACTTTACTAACAATTCTAGCAAAGTATTGAATGTGTGTGATATATCAAAATATACATGAGGCTACCCATTTTCGATGACTATCTATACATCCTAAAATTTGTCTACATTAA
The DNA here is from genome assembly GCA_007115665.2 of Sequoiadendron giganteum. Lineage (NCBI taxonomy): Eukaryota > Viridiplantae > Streptophyta > Pinopsida > Cupressales > Cupressaceae > Sequoiadendron > Sequoiadendron giganteum. The sequence goes on along the minus strand of CM021109.1, from coordinate 124,872,729 downwards.
TATCTAAGCTAGCACACCAGCAATCCCTCTTCCATTGGGGCACAGTGGGGAATCTATATCATCTTCAGCTCAACCATCTGAAAAGTTGCAGCTCTTTGATTCAAAAGCAACCTGAATTCTCAATCATCTCAAGCATAAGTTTGATTTTCACCTATCATGAGTCTGATCAAAACACTTTATTCTTCGATCGATCTCTCGAGGGGGAAACCAACCATCTTTCGGTCATATCGATATCAAATAATCTAATGGACTTTGTTCCTAGCCTTGCTAGCAAATCTTGATAAAATTATCAAATCAATCATCATTGGGATATATCTTTCCCTACCAATCCTTATGTTATTCAACACAATCCTTGCATTGTTGTGAATCCTCAACAATTTTATCAATCAATCAATCAAATCAATCAACTTTAGCTTGGCTATTAACATCTCAAAGAGAACATCGATATCCATTTTTGCATCATCATCAACATCAAAATTAGCATCACTCTTTGAACTAATGCAATGAATGCATTGCTTCAAAGAGGGGCAAAATGCCGGCACCTAAAAATTTCTTGATGGATCACATTGGCTAACTAACATCATTTCATCCTCAAACCCATCCTTTTTTCTCTTGTTTAATTAAATAAGCCTAATTATTTAATTAAATTCCTCATTTTCATCTATTAATCTAATTGACCTAATTAGGTTAATTCATCCCCTTTCATGCTAACACTTCATCTTATTAAATTAAACAGATCTAATTATTTAATTTAAATCCCTAAATCCTCTTATTTAATTAAATAAACCCAACTTATTTAATTAAATATCATATCACTATCCCACTTCTCATTAAATAATTTATTTAATGAATATCATGAAATTTCCCTAATTGCATAATTAAACCTTTGTTTAATTATCAATTACTAATTAATCTAATCCCCCCCCACTTGTAAGGGAATATTCCTCCAAAAGGGGAATATTCTCATAGAATATTCCTCTCCCTTTTGCATAATTAAACTTTGTTTTAATTCCAAAAATATTTATTTCCTCACCCATGAGAATATTCCAAAGAATATTATTTCTCACTCATTTGAAAAAGGGAATATTCTTAAAAATTCATGTGCAAGTTAACTCAAAATTTCATGTGTAATTTAACTCAAAAATTCTTGTACAAGTTAACTTGTGACCTTTTGTATAGGTTAAAAGTGTGTTTGTTTGAAGGAATGAGAACCCTTCATTAAATATTATCATTGATTCTCATCCCCTAATGAGAATCTATGATCCATGCCTCTATCTTCTTTCTTTTTTGACCATTGATTAGCTTTTTCAATCTTAATCCTTCATTTTTCATTTTTTTTCCTATAAATAGGTCACTATTTGGAGACAAATGGGTCCATATTTTAAGAGAAAACTTATGCTATTAAAATCACTTTCACTTGCTCTCATATTTAGCACATATTTAACATCTTTTAGTTCATTTTAATTGCATTAATTGGCTTAAAGCATCTATTAATGGCTTCCATGATAACATAGGTGCATACATTTAGCATATTTTGTAATTAAGATTTTAATATTTTGAAGCTTTCTCACATTTGGAATAGCTTTGCATGCACCCATATCAATCATCTTGGTATATATCATGTTAATTTAGCATCTAAATCATGTTTTCTCACATATCTCTCATTGGTTTCATCGATTCTCTTCAATATAATCGATTGAAACAAACTCATTATCCAAGGGATTGGGAAAGGGTCACCATTCCACATCAATGCGACACCACTCCCCTAGTAGGATAAGTTTCAATGTCTTATATCAGAGGTTTGTCAAGTTTTCATGATTTAGAATGTTAATTTTAATGGCTTCTTTGTCTTTGTTTATAGTGAATGATCTTATTGGGATTGATTCTTAGTGGGTTAAATATGCCTCAAATTCATATGGATAGAGTGTAGTTAACCTATACTAATGGCATTGGTCACAACTATCAACTCCAACATTGTATCATAGACCAAATCAATGAATTCATGTGTCTAAATTTTGAGAGATTCAAGTTTTAAGGGAAAAACCGGCTCATCCTAGAGGAAAATGATCATTGTTGAGTCTAGAATGACAAAAAGGCTAAGGATCACCTATTGTTTCATCGAATTTGGAATAGTTACAAAAAAATTAAAAAACAATTGCAACAGGGACCTCCATCCAAAATCTGTATGGCCCTATTATATTAGATTTTGTGTAGGAAAAAGTACATAGTACAAACAATTTTTGAAAAAATAAATTCAAGTTTTTTTCAAAAAAATCAAATAAAAAAGGAAAAGACAATAATATTTTTTAGGGTACAAAGTACCCTGAAGCCTACAGTAAACAATTTCATTCACTATTTGGGCCCCAAGTGGGGGTTCTAGTGGAAACACACTATGCCCTCCACATGACCAAGCACCCCCTATCATTCGCTCCAAACATTCACCAACTATGAAACTACCCCTCCCATAAATTAATGATTCTAAAGAATACAACAAAAAACCAATGCTCTGACATTTTTTCAACATCAACATCTTTTCCAATGAAGAATGTTTTAGAATATTCTAGTGGATCACATAGAATATTTTGGTGGATCTTCATTTACTGGGGGCTAGACCTTTTTTTCCAAGAGAATGTAATATTTCAAGAATATTCACTGACATTAGCATGATGCTAGTCATACAACCTCTCTTAGCCCCCTCATTGCCCCTATTCTCCCTAAAGCACAAGGTTTTTTTATTTTTGGCATAACTTGGGCATATAGTGTCAAAATAGGGAAAACGATATTATCATTAGAAAAGCTAGTTTTGTGTACTTTCCAATACTATAGGTCTCATCATCAATTTTTTTTGTTTGTTTTATTCTCAATCAAAGTTAAATCATCATTTTTTTTATTTCTATCTCATAAATTTTCACCTATATCTCTATTTTTTGTGATTCTTATGGCATTAGAAAGGTATTTTAGAGTTCTTCAGATCCATAATGCTTATTTTCCAAAATATTCCCCTAGTAAATTTTTTTAATCTTTTTTTAATTTCATATTTGGCTTAATTACTTGGATGCATTGGTACTTATAAAGGATCTATTTGCATGATATGACTTCATTTTATTTTCTTTGCACTCATTGAGGTTATCAACCTCTAATTTTATCATTTAAGGAAGTATCATGGGTTTTTCTATTCATCCTTTTTTAGTCATTTTGGCAAAGGATAACTACGAGTCTTGGGGAAACAACATCTTGATACATCTCAGGTGGCTTGATATTTTTCCTTATCTATATGGACTCACACCTACATTAGACACACCTGAGAGTAGCTCAATATGGGGTATTATCAGTGATCATGTTATAGGAGTGATTTTTTCTAGTGTTGGTCATGACACTATGTGTGTTATATTGGGAATTGATTTCCACCACACACTTTGGACTCGACTTTGGGAGATCCATGGAGACCCTCATACCTCTCCATACCCAGAGGATCCTTCTACAAATTTTCTCATTCCTCTTATAAATGCATATTTCCTACCCTTATACAATGATACTTTAGAGGATCTTGAGTCTATCAAAAGTCTTGGATGTTCTGATGGTTCAAGGACTTTTCCTCATATTCCCACTCTTCATATTGAGACAAAATATCCATATTTTATTGTTCTTGATCAACTTGAGAGCACCACATATTTGGCCCCTATTGTTTCATTGCAACATGACATACATCATCTTCCAGACACAATTACTTAGGATTCATATCTTGCAGACATATCATCCTTGTTTTAAGAGTCTCAAATTATAGATTTAGATGATTTCTTTGAGGACATCCATATCCCTTTGTTGGCAGCCACATCATTATTCTTGGCACATCATCTTCATCACCTTTACAACTTGTTCTACATCACTCTTCACAAGATCTTGGATTGAAATCATCTCTTTCTAACATGTGGACACTCGAGTAATTTTTAGAGGCATGCATAATTTGGATTTGGATTCCTAATTATTATATATTTTGGGAGTGGCTTCTTCAATCACCAATGGATCTATTTCTTCCTAAGGGGAGAAATTTTGTTTGAAAGCAGTGGATTGTGTTCTATCTTCAAGAATTCATCATTGGCATATGAGCTCTTTCTTTATGAATCAAGATTCATATTCTCATTTTTCTCTCCTATTGGGGGGACATCTATTGTACTTATATGATAGATGCAAAACTTGGGGATCACATTCAATCCTCCTATACTTTCTTTCGATAATGTAGTTATTTCTTTTTCTCTCTTTTGGACAGGAGTTTTGTCCCATGTGGTTTTCTTATTTTCTCTAGTTATGAGAGATTTCATTTTTTGTACATGGGCACATCATTAGGTATTGTAGCTATTGAAAACAAGATGAAACTAAGATACAATATTAGCTTATGTATGTTTATTAAAATTTGAAAATAAGATTACCAATTCTAATTATATATGTGATTGCACATTCACCATAATAGAAAAATCAGCAAACAAATATGACACCAAATTTATGTGCAAAAACCCTTTTAGGAAAAAACTCCACATGAGAAAAGAGGGTAAGTATATTATTTACCTTCACAAGAGATATACCACAATACACTTCCTTACTGATCTCCTACAATTCGGATGCTTCCATACACATGCAAATAACACAAGATGATACTTCCATCTCAAGGCTCCAATTTATAGAACTTGTGGGAAATAAAACCACAATGGTAAACCAAAATAAGATGTCCTAAAACCACATACAAAAATCCATGCCCCTTACTTCGAAAACCAGTATTTGTGATAATAAATTAATTAATGTGCACAAGACTTCAACATGGGTGCCTAACCCATATCCCCTTCAACTTTTGGCATTTCAAATTCTTTGGTGACTATTCATCTTCTAGATGGGTAACTAATGGACACCTATTTTCCTCCAAACTTGGTGCCCCACTCAAGATCCTTCAAATTTCCAATGTGAATGCCTAGGATGGAAAATTTTATCCTCTAGTGACATACCTCCACCAAAATTAAATATCCTCTTGAATATAATTACAATATGACAATATTAAATATATTTCTCTCATGTCCCCTAAGACACTTTCCAAGAAATATGGAGACATAAAAAATGGCATAGGTTTGCAAGGTAAATATCACCTAACCTAACATTATCCTAGTTAATTTTATACATTTTTATTATATCCAAGAGATAAAAATAATAAATAAAGTATAATGATCAAGGCCCATGGCCTTCTTGCACCAAGAGAACTTATTAGTGGTCATTGGCTTCATGGGAGAATCTGCAACATTATCCAAAGTGGCAACCTTATCAATCAATACCTTACCATTCTCAACAATTTCTTATACAAAGTGGCACTAAACATCAACATTCTTAGTACGAGCATGATATATACATGATTTTTAGCCAAACAAATAACACTCTAAATATCACATCCAATCCTCATTGTTCTACAATCAAAACTAATGCCATTACCAAGTCTCTAAAAGGAAGGTTTACTACTATTATGAGACACCACTTCACTCTCTTAAATCACTTTAGACACAGGTTGTATGTCTCTTTTCATTTTTTCTTGCTTTCATCTATGGAAATTTTGGTGTATGCCCATTTTAAAAATAGAAAGACCCCAATTATCCATGAGGTTCTCATTCTTCTGATCATGGAGCATGTTAAATCTCTGATCCCTTCCCCTATCATTTTGGGTAAGGAAAAGACTCTTAGTAATGGGTCAGATTCCTCTGGTTCAGCTACCAGCAATGACAAAGATGATGAATGGGATCCCTCTTCCAAAAAGAGGAAGAAGATTTGTCCTAAAAGTAGTCATGTGCCTAAATGCATCATTCTCTCTAATAGCGAGGATACAAAGGTGGGGTCGAAAGATTCATCTCTCAGGAAGGTGGAGTTGGTTCTTTGATGGGGTGAGACTGATATTGGTTGTAAGGAGGGATTGTAGAAGAATGTGCCCGACTTGGAGGATAAGGACCAACCAAGGAGATAATCCATTCTGATTTCTAAGTTAAAGAACTAGGTTTCTAATGTTCTGGCAAAGGATGCCAAGGTGTTAGATGAGGAGAAGCCTACTAGTGATAATGTGGGGAATATTGAGGACTCTTCGGTTCAAAACATACTTGATGATGCAATGTAGGATGAGATTAAGGGTCAAGGTGAAGATGACCCTGAGAGGATGAACACTAAGGTGGAGCCCCTGAAGGTAGACCCCCTCTTTGAGGATTTTTCTTATTTAAATGATGAATCTCCCTCAATGTTTCAATTGCTAGATATGGCTAGGGTTGGGGCCACAAATACTTTTAAACTAGCTAAGTGGAATATTCAAGAGTTCAATAAAGTGAATATTAAAATTAGGGGTTTGAAGGAGAACCTAAAGAATGTGCTAATTTTTTTTGTTTCAGACATTCTTATTGATAGGATTATGGAAATTGAAGGTTCACTATAGGATTTCAAATCTTGTTGTGCTAAATGGTTAGATGGGTTGGAAGAAAAGGTTGTGGGCACCAATGCATACATCAAAAAATTATTGCAAGCATGCCATATCTCTATGAAAAATATCACGGACTCCCTAGAGGTCCTATTTAAAAAGATCAGTAATTTAAGAGAGGACCAATTGTACTTCTCTAAGCTTATGGAGAAGGATCATATGGCTAAATTAAAAGGAAATAAGTGTGTGAAAGATGACACTAAATTCCATGCCTCTAAAGGGTCATCTGATAGGAAAATATCTTTCGAAGCTGAGAAGAAAGAGCTATTGGAAATGATTGAACTGTACAAGAGCGAGTAGCTTGAGGTGGCCAACACCTTAAGCAACATGAATTAGTGGTATCTTTGTTGTTTTTTCTCTGTTGGTTTGTAGGTGGTCTTGTGTTGTTTTTTCTATTTTTTCATTGCTGAGTGTTGGTGTTGGTTCACTATTGTTTCTCTTGTTTAGTACTCTTTTTTCCTTAGTTTATTTTTCATTGGTTTGTTTTTGGTACTCTATGGCCCATATTTTTAGCAACATTTTATTTTATCTTCTGTAAAGGGTTTTGGGTCCCTTCAAAACCTATTTTTCCCACTTAATCAAAACTATATCACCTCCTTAGAGGAATGTGTATTAGTCATATACTTTTCTTTAGTGGCGTACAAATAAAATATAGGCTTCCTCTTACTCATCCAACTCATTGTAGCTCCAAACAAATTAAATACATAATCGCTTGTGGACCTTCGACTATCCAAGTCACTTGCCCAATCTGCATCAAAAAACCCCTATATTTCCAATGAACTGGCCCTATCATCAATACCATGATAAAACAAATGGTAACATTAAGTACCACACAAATATCTAAATACCCTCTTAACAAAATTTCAATTCTCTTTTTTAGGGTTAGAGATAAACCTACTTAGAAATTTCGTTGTGTGGGCTATATCTAGTCTAGTGAAAACCATTGTATACATTAAACTACCAATAGTAATAGCATAAGGAACCTTAGACATATCTTTAATATCATCATAATTATTAGAAAATATATCTAAGCTCAACTTATTACCAATTGGAAATGGAATATTAACTAGTTTATAGCCATGCATATTAAACCTTTACAAAATTATATCCACATACTTACTTTGAATTAACCAAAGATTTATGTGAGCTTGATCTCAAATGATTTTCATCTAATAATGTATTATGCATCCCCCAAGTCCTTTATACCAAATATGCCAAAAAATTGTGTCTTGAGCTCCCTAATCATCGCCTTACTATTACCCATGAACAACATATGATCAACATACAAGATAATGATTAGAATATTATTATCAATAACCTTAATATAAACACAATGATCCTCTTCACTCCTAAGGAAACCCAACTTCCATAAAAAGTATCAAAATTCTAGTACCACATCTTGGGTGATTGTTTCAAACCATACAAATATTTCTTCAACTTGCAAACCAATTGTTCTTTTCCTTTCACAACAAAATCATTAGGTTGTTACATATAAATTTCCTCCTCAAGATCCCCATGCAAGAAAGTATTTTTAACATCTATTTTCTCTATCTAAAAATTACAAGTAAGAGCCATAGGCCATAGACACTAATTGGGTCTTGTACTACTCTATTCAACCATCTACACCAAATTCCTTTTTAAATACCTACTTGCAACCGATGGGATTCCTTCCTTTAGGTAAACTAACAAGATCATAGGTGTCAGAACTATCCAAAGCCATCATCCCCTCTTGCATGGCCTACAACCAAGACTCACTTTCCTCCAAAGAGAGAGCCTCCCTAAAATATCTACATTCATCATCAATACTCAAAAAATAAAATACACAACAATAATCTAATGGGCTATTATTGTCAGCTAGATTGCATTGCCTTGTGGACCTCCTCAAGGTAGGAGTAATAGGATCTACTTTTTCTTCTTCTTTTTTGTGCTCATCTTGCACATCCTCTAAACTATTTGAACCCTTTTCTTCTCCATCCTTAAATCCATCTATTTATTCTTCTATATGTGCATCATATTACTTCTCAATCTTTGTCTTATCTTTCTCCTTTGGTTTTTCTTCTCCCGAGTAAGCTTTAAATTACTTGAAAATCACATCTTTAGATAAGATAATTTTATGGGTTAGAGAATTTCAAAGCTTATAACCTCTTACATTATCACCATAACCAACAAAGATGCATTTAAATATTTTTGGATTCAATTTAGATTGCTTCTCTTGAGTCACATGAAAAAAATCCTCACAACCAAAGAGCATTAAGTGTGAAATAGAATTCTTTCTATCTATCCACACTTAATAAGTTATTTTATCAACAAGATTTGAATAAGGAGATCTATTAGTTAAATAACAAGTAGTACCAACCACTTTTTCCCAACAAAATTATCAATCTTAGCACTACTTAACATACGCCTAGCTATTTCCATTAAGGTTTGGTTCATTATTTCTACTACCCCATTTTTTTGGGGATTATAAGGAGTTTTCTTTTTCCAAAAAATACCTACATGCTTACAAAATTCATCAAAGTCTTTGGAACAATATTCACCCCCATTGTCAAACCTCAGCACTTTTATCTTATAATTTCTTTTATTTTCAACTAAGGCCTGAAATTCCTTAAAGATAGTGAAAACATCATATTTAGATTGCATAAAATAAATCCAAGTGTATCTAGAGACATCATCAATGAAAGAGACATAATACTGAGATTTTCCCAAAGAGTCAATATCTACTAGTTTGCATACATTATCTAACTGAATCATCTCTAATAATATATTTTCCTGACTATTTCTACTATAGAATGATGATATATTTCATTTTCCAAACACACAATGTTCATAAAACTTATTTTTACCAACAAAATAATTAGAAATGCCATTATCCAACTTTTTTGTTTAAAATAGTCTCAAGTCCTTTTTCACTTTTGTGACCCAATCTATGGCTCCACAACATACATATATTTTCAATGTTAGTTACATTGGAAAAGTTACATAAAGTAGAGGCATTTATCCTCAACAAATTTCTTATCTGAGATCCTTTATCTATCACCAAACTCCTTCTTACCAAAATGCAACCAAAATTATCAAATGCCACATGCATTCTAGAATAATTTAACTTGGACACTGAAAGTAAATTTCTTTCAAGTTCTAGAATATGCAAAAAATTATCAAGAGTTTTAATCCTCCCATCACTAAAACACAACTTTACCTTTCCCTTACCAACAATCCTCTTTTTGTTTTTGTCACCAAGGAAAAATTCTCCCCCATCATATGCTTTTTAATTAGTAAACCACTCCTTGTGAGGAGTCATATGGTAGGATGAGCTTGAATCAATAATCCAAGCATCATCACTAATAGTATTGGCTAAAATAAACAAAGCATTAGAATCATCATTGAAGGAGTTTTTCGTGGAGGAATCAAAATTATTTTTCTTATTCCTATTTCCTTCTTCATATGCCCTCTTTTACCACAATTCCAACACTTTACTCTATTCTTTCTAGGGGTTCTAGAATATCCTTTAGAAATATCCCTCTTATTATCCCCTTTAGGCCCTTTCTATTTGGACCTAACCTACATATGTAAGGCATCATGGGAGTCATCATTCATGTTATTTTTCCTCATCTCATTTGAAAAAAGTGTGGAGATCATCGAGTCCATATTTGGTTTTGCATTACCACTACTTATGGAAATAATTAAATTTTCTCAAGATTCAGGAAAAGAACAAAGAAACAAGATACATTTATCTTCATCTTCAATTTTAACATAGATAAATATGTAAGTTGACTTATAATCATATTAAAATCATTTAAATTATTTGCAATAGATTCACTAGATATTTAATTTTTAACAAACTTTTAGTTTGATATATATTACCTATCCCTTTCCACAACTTATGTGTGGTGTCTTTAGTCGAGACATTCAAAATGATGAAATCTATAAGACACAAACAAATGGTTCCTTGTTCCTTATTTCTAAATTTTTCCAATCTTCTTCACTCATTGTAGTTGGTTTACTTTCTTTTGAAATCGACAACCATTGATCACTCTCTTCTAGGATATCCTCCATCTTTAATTTCCACATTTTGTAGCCCATTCCATTGAACTTATCAATATCTTGGTGAGAGGTAGAAGCCATGGTATACAATTTTCTTCACAATTCTAAAATAAACCATAAAAAATAAAAGCTCCACTATAACCAAAAAACCTCCAACACTTAAGAGAAAGGCATCCCCTTCTAAAAAAAATCGTTAGCTTTGATGCCAAATATTGAAAATAAGGTGAAACTAAGCTACAATATTAACTTATGTATGTGTATTCAAATCTAAAAATAATATTTCCAAGTATTATTATATATGTGATTATACATTCATCATAATATAAAAAACAACAAACAAATATGACACTAGACTTATGTAGAGAAACCTTTTCCGAAAAACTCCACATGAGAAAAGAGGGTAGTTATATTATTTATCGTCCAAGAGAGATACATCATAATAAATTTTATTTTTGTTCTCCTACAACTCAAATGCTTCCATAAAACTACAAACAACACAAGATGATACTATCATCTCAAGAATCTAATTTATAGAACTTGTGGGAGGCAAAACCACAATGGTAAACTACAATAAGAGGTGTCAAAACCAATTTAAAAAACCCATTCCCCTTACTTGGAAAACCAAGATTAGTGATAATAAAGTAATTAATATGCACAAGGCTTCAAGATAGAAACCTAACCCATAAACCTCTTCAACGTTTGGTATTTAGTATGCTTTGATGGCTGCTAAACTTCTAGATGGAGAACCAATGGACACCTATTTCCCTCCAAAGTTGGCACCCCAATCAAGAGCCTTCACATTCCTAATGTGAATGCATAGGAGAAATATTTTTATCCTCTAGTGACATGTAACCTCCACCAACATTAAATTTCATCTCGAAAATATAATTATAATATGTCAATATTAAATAGATTTATCTCACATCCCTTAGAAAAAATTCCAAGAAACATGGAGATATAAAAATGACATAGGTTTGCAAGGTAAATTCCACCTAACCTAACAATAGTTGGGACCCATCCACATGTCCATCATTGTATTCTTCATCAAGTTGTTTAGTTTCTCCCTAAGTTGATCTTAAGGTGGGGATTTGGAGCAATTAGTAAAATCACCTAATGATTAATTAGTTATTTATTAATTATTAGGTCCCTTATTACTTTATTCACTTAAGCTAAAATTATTAGTTCTTTTTTATTATTAGATTCGGATATTTATAGGCTAAGTTATTTCATTGCAAAGGATTAGGACACTTGTCACAATCTAATCAAATCCTCATCTAGGGTTTGTAATTTTCTTTTATAAGCATTCATTTATGCTTTGTAATAATTCAATTCCAATATAAGTATTCATTCGGTACAATTACAAGTTAATCTCAATATCATATGCTTGTGTGGATCAATAATTATTTCTTGGTTGCATATAAAATCAGTTGACTTGATCTCTTGTTTGTGATAGGCATTTTGGTTGCAAGTGATTTCTAGGAGTTGTGGGGTTTACTATCAAGTCCAACATTTTAATGGAATCAATTTGGTGGGGATCATTATGGTTCTTAGTATAAAATTCCATCCTTCATTTGTTAAATTAAAATAATAGAACAATACATCCTAGTTCATAAGGATAAAGAATCAATGTATACATGAGGATATATTGATCACACTCCGTGCAATTAGTATTAAGCCATGTGGTTATTTTTAGAAGGCTAAGTAGCATCACATAAATGAAAAATTCTATAGTCTATTTTACTGTGCTATTCCTAGGAATTTAAGGAATCACCTCAAGTACAATAAGTTCTCTTATACTACTTAGACCATCATCTAGTAGTGTGAATATTCACTTCATCCTCCATTCAATTGTGATTTTTTAAGATGGTTTTTGACTCATGGGTTATACTAATATTTTTATATTGGTCTTAAATAATTATTTTAAATCTCTTAAATAATATTACACATGTCTATAAGATCAATTATATTGAGATGAATACTTACAAGATATCTCACATCTATTTTTTATAATCTCATCTTTCAAATCTTGACAATGTTATTAAGGACCTTGTTCTCATTTGTATGATAACTCATGAAATCAATATCACCTTCTTTAGATGTAATAAGAGTATGTATAAATCTTCATACACTTTACACCTCTACATGTGTTCACGATAACACATCCTATAGTTGTACTTGAGTTCACTAATAACATCCAACCATAGTTTATGTTAGAGTAAAGTAATTAATTAACTTTACTCTCCTCTTAAGAATTCGCTTTATGCACATATATTAGTCATTTAATAATTAATATTAATTATTAAATGCACTCACCTTTAGGGTTAGGTTTTCCTTTAGGTTTAGATCTCCTTTTATAAGGATTGATCCCTTGTATCTTTTTTTTTATTCATTCATTTTTCTGATAATACAATTTTGCACATTGTTAGAGCCAAACCCTTGTTTTGTTCTCTCTCTTTTTTTTTGACAAGTTTCTTGCATGCAGGTGTTCATTGGGTTATGTGTATTTGTATTTCTCAAATCCTACATGGTATCAGAGCCCGATCTGCTACAGCTTGTTCATTTTTTGAAAGAATTAGAGATCTAGGTTTTGGTTGCATCAGATCTATGTTTGTTTTCTAGCTTTTTATTTTGAATAGGGGGTTTATTTTTTTGGTGCACTTTGAGCTCAAACGGACCTCACTGTTCAGCTCACAGCGTCCAAAAACCCCTATATCGACTATTCATTCGTTGATTTTGGCTACAGTCGATCAAGGAGGCAAAAAAAATTTTCCCTAAAGCCGTATCGCCCCAGGGAATGTCGTTCAAGAAGAAAAAAACTTTAAAAAATTTAAAAAATTGAAAAAAATTCAATTTTCGGGTTTAAAAACCCGCGGCCAGTGTAAATTGGGGCCGCCGTTGAGCAGCCACCGAGCAGCCACCCAACCGCCCCCAGCCTGCCACTCCACTAGCGCACCACCACTTCGTCGCCCGCCCACCACCTGTAGCCTGAGCTCCGCCACCAACGCGCTGCCTGAGCTCCACCTTCTACGCTCCAGCCCCCTGGTCAGCCATGTGACCAGGGGTCGAAGGATTCTTAGCCCCTGAGGGCTGTGTTATTTTTTTTTTAAAACCCTTTGGAGCTGCTTTCACGAAATCAGGTGTATCTCCGGCGTCTTAGCTCAGATTTTCAAATGAAAATAGGCGTTGGAAAGCTGGTTCTAGTGCCATTCTAGTGGTGTTGGATTGTTTTCAAAATTTTCCAGTTTGGTTGAATTTTTTCGCAGTCAAAGTCAGATGATATTTTTGCACTCCGAGGGGCATAACCTACTCAATTTTGCTCTGTTTTTCGAAAGCAAATAGACGTCAGAAAGGTGGTTCTGTGATCTTTCCAGATCCGTAGTTTCTTTCATCAAAAAATTATTTAGGTACATAGAGATTTGTCTCAAACATCTACTGCTTTCTATTGTTTTTTGGCTTTTAGTTTGTACTTGGGATTGGTTTTTTGCATTGTGGGGGGGTGTTTTTTCTTGCTTTCTATCATTTACATCAGAAAACGAAAATCTATAAACACCAAAACAAAAAAAAACCCTTATGCATCTTCTGTCTAGTTCTGAAAGACTACTAAATAATAATAAAAAAATTTAGAGCAGTTGAGGCATAGTTCACAGCATGGCCGATAGATCTATTGAGCCTCTCACACCGCATAATTATCACACTTGGAAGGGTCGCATGATGACACTTCTCCAATCTTGAGGGTTATGGTCCTGTTTGGATGAGGTTCGGCCTCGATTAACTCACCCCTTTGAGGTTATGCAGCACAGGAACAATATGGATCAAGCTATGGGATTGATGGCTTTGCACATTTCAGACAGTCTCCTGTTTCATCTTGAAGGGTGTCTCACACCTAGAGCCATTTGGACCAAGTTTGATGGAATTTTTGGTACTATCAACCAGTTCAGAGCATTGTAGCTTGAGGCCGAGTTGACTTCCTTGGTACCTGATTCATTTCCTTCCATTGAGGACTTTCTGATGAAGTTCAAACAGCAGAGATCTATCTTGCAGGGTTGTGGCAAGACTAAGACTGATACAAAGTGCATCTTCCTGATCCTCTCCAAGCTTCGGGGTCCATTTCAAATCTTCTCTTCTACCTTCTATTCCACCATGGATGCCTTGGGTGCTCGCCATGTCATGCCTACCTTTGAGGTATTTTGTGATCGTCTGACTCGTGAGCAAGCCAAGCTCAAGCAGATGGATTCACTTTCAGGTTCACAGAACCAAGCGTTGGTAGCCCAGTACTCCAAGGGAAAATAGAAGTAAAAAACAAAGCCCAAGAAAGATTCAGGGGCTAGTGAGCATCCCTCCAAGCCACCACCTAAGTCTAATTCAAACCCATAGCCCAAACAGAACAAATCTTCAAAGTCTGGTGAGTCTTCCTCCAAGACTAAGAAGAAATCCGGAGATCCTTGCAGTTTTTGTGGCAAGGAAGGACATCTAGTTTCCAGGTGTTGGAAATGTTTAGAGGCTTTAGAGGAAGCCATGTAGTAGCATAATATCACTACACCTCAGCCTCCTTCACAACCGACAGGGAAAGGTCATGCTCTTTTTGCACGAGCATTATCCTCAGAATCCACTTGGATTCTAGATTCTGGTGCTTCTCACCATATGACACACACAGAGGATTTGGTCACCGCTCTTGCCCCTATAGGCACTAGACATATTGCAGTTGGTGACTCAGCACAGCTTTCAGTTCAGGGTTCAGTTATTGTTTCATTGAATGGTGGTTGTCTTCAGGATGTGCTTCTAGTTCCTGAAATTTTGACAAACCTTCTATCTTTTAATCAGATTTTCCACTTTGGCTCTGGTAAGACAGTTGAGTTCTCACCACATGATGTGGTTATTCGAGACCTTCATGATCCTGACTTGGTTGTGGCTACTGGGAGTGTGGATTCTGCATGACGCTTATACAAATTTGATGGCTTTGAGCATTCAGACATTGTTGGTTCCTCTCTTATAGCACATGCAGATTTAGTGAGAAGGATTTGGCATGAGCGTTTTGGCCATGTCAATTACACATATCTTCAGTAGATGAGTACTCAAACACTTGTGATTGGGATCCCACAAATTTCTTGTACTGATGGTGTATGTTGAGGTTGTTCCCTTGGCAAACATCACCGAGATCATTTTCCTAAGGGTCGAGCCACTCGTGCTAAGGCACCCCTAGAGTTGGTACACAGTGATCTTATGTCCTTTTTGACTCCTTTTTCAAGGCCCTGCTATGTGCTCACTTTTATTGATGACTTCTCCAGACGGACATGGGCGTACTTTCTTAAGTACAAGTCTGATGTCTTTGACTCATTCAGGACTTTTAAGACATTTGTGCAAAAGCAATTTGGACTTTCTATCAGGAGGATACGCATAGATAATGGGGGGGAGTATGTTAATCAGGCTTTCAGAGATTTTTGCATTGAGCATGGTTTATAGCATCAGTTTACAGTCTCTTACACCCCTCAGCAGAATGGTGTCACTGAGAGAAAGAACAGAACCTTACGAGAGATGGCCAATTTTATGATACAATCTCGAGCTATGAGTTCTTCATTTTGGGCTGAGGCAGTCAATTGTGCCAATTATATTTAGAATCAAATGCCTCATAAGGCATTCTGACATATGACTCCTAAGGAGGTTTGGACCCATGTCAAGCCTGATGTTTCTATACTCTGAGTTTTTGGAAGTGAGGCTTGGGCATTTATTCCTGATGCTCAGTGGAAATCCATGGAGAGGAAAAGCCGACCACTCATATTTGTTGGCTACTGTGAGGATGTTAAGGCATACAGGTTGTTTGATCCTAATTCCAAAGAGGTCTTGTTTCGATGGGATGTCCAGTTTGATGAGTGCTATCCTCAGATGGATTCTCCATCACCAGCTTCTCCCTCATTGCCTACTCCTCCCTCTTCATCTTTTGAGGACTACTTATCTCTTGAGGATAATGTAGATGATGATCCACCATCTCCACCACCACCAGTTGCTCTGCATTTTCCTAGGTGGGCCCGTGTTACTGTTGATGCATCTGGTTCTTTGGCAGGTGATCCTTCAGATACTCGTCATACTCATGCTCAAACATCTGGTTCTAGACTTTTGAGTCATGCCATTTCAGATGATCCTCAGAAGTTTTCAGAGGCGAAAGGTCACCTTGAGTGGGATAGGGCCATGAATGAGGAGTATTCTTCTTTGATGAAGAATCATACTTGGGATCTTTGTCCTCTTCCTAAGGGAAGAAAGTTGGTTCGATGCAAGTGGGTGTACCATACCAAGTATGTTGCATATGGTTCTATTGATAAGTATAATGCACATCTTGTTGCGAAGGGCTTTTCTTAAGTAGAGGGTATTGACTACTCTGAGACCTTTGCTCCTATTGCCAAGATGAACTCTATATGCCTTGTACTTTCACTTGTAGCTTCACAAGGATGGACAGTGTTTCAGATGGATGTGAAGAGTGCCTTCTTGCATGGAGACCTACATGAGGAGATCTATATGCAGCAGCCTCAGGGATTTGTGCAGGACACTTCTTTGGTTTGTAGACTTCGACGTTCATTGTATGGTCTCAAACAAGCCCCTCGGGCTTGGTATGAGAAGATGGACTCTTTCTTTCTTTCCTCTCACTTCACACGTTGTCATTTCGATCACATAGTGTATACTCAGTGTCAGGAGGGTGATCTTTTGATTCTTGTGCTATATGTAGATGATCTCATTCTTATAGGTAGCTCATCCTCCATGATTCAGAGTGTTCAGAGAGCTTTGATGGAGCAATTTGAGATGATAGATCTCGGTCTTCTGTACTTCTTTCTAGGTCTTCAGGTTATTCAGTCTTCGGATGGGATTTTCATATTTCAAGAGAAGTATGCTCTTGATATGCTTCAGCAATTTGGCATGCTTGATTGCAAGTCTTCCCTCACTCCATTTCAGTCGGGTGTTGTTTTTTCTTCCACTTGTTCTACTCCTTCAGTGGATCCCACTTTATATAGGCAGTTGGTTGGTAGTTTGTTGTACCTGACACATTCTCATCTTGATCTTTCCTTTGCAGTTGGCCTTGTCTCTAGGTTCTCCCATGATCCTCATGAGAGCCATTGGCAAGCATCCAAATGTATTTTGAGGTACATTCAGGGCACCACTCATTATGGAATTCACTACATTTCAGGATCCCCTCACATCATTGGCTTCATTGACTCAGATTGGGCCGGTGATGTCAATGATCAGAAGTCTACTTCTGGCTTTGTTTTTTTCCTTGGTTCTGGTCCTATCACATGATCTTGCAAGAAGCAGACTACTATTGCATTATCCTCTACAGAGGCTGAGTATCGAGCAGCAGTCTTAGCTAGTCAGGAGGTTTTATGGCTTCGATAGTTGATGACAGAGTTTGGGTTTCCTCCAGATAGTCCCACTATTCTTTGGTGTGACAATCAGAGTGCCATTCACATTTCTCACAACCCAGTCGAGCATCAGCAGACTAAGCACATTGAAATCCACATGCACTTCATTAGGCAGTTGATTCAGGATGGTTATCTCATCTTGGAGTACATTCCTACAGAGGAGCAGGTTGTAGACATCTTCACTAAACCTTTGGCATCTTCGTGCTATCTTCAGTTGCGCTCCATGCTTGGGGTCAAGGAAGTTATCCTTGGGGGGTCTCAGTGAGGCCTTCCTTCCTTCATTTTTTTTTCTTTCAGCATGTTTCTTTATCTCTTTTTGGAGAGGAGTTTTTTCCCACTCAGTTTTCTCCTTTACTCTGCTTTACTAAGATTTGGTTGTATTCGGGTACCTGATCAGGCCTAATTGTCGGGACCCAATTTTACTTTCATGCATTGTAGTTATATTTTATTTTTTGCACATGTTTGTAGCTGCACTTTTACTCATCTTAAGGGGGGGTGTTAGAGTAAAGTAATTAATTAACTTTACTCTCCTCTTAAGAATTCGCTTTATGAACATATATTAGTCATTTAATAATTAATATTAATTATTAAATGCACTCACCTTTAGGGTTAGGGTTTCCTTTAGGTTTAGATCTCCTTTTATAAGGATTGATCTCTTGTATATTTTTTTTTGATTCATTCATTTTTCTGATAATACAATTTTGCACATTGTCGGAGCCAAACCCTTGTTTTGTTCTCCCTCTTTTTCTGTGACAATTTTCTTGCATGTAGGTGTTCATTGGGTTATGTGGATTTGTATTTCTCAAATCCTACAGTTTAGTATAAGAAAGAACATTTTTTTTTCAAAGATATTTATCATGTTTCCTTCCTTAGTTCAGCCACTAGAGTGGGAATTCAGTAGATATACAACATAAGGGTTCTTTCTTCCAAAACTTATATGTATTTTTTTATGTAGAGACATAATTTATCATTCATTATAAGACTAATTGCTTCAAAATTCTCTCACAACTTTGGGGTGATTTCATCTACTTCTCTTATAGGGAGTTTCAATAGATCATCCCTTTAAGGGGTTACATAACCCTTATCTCTCTTTGTCTCTCTTTTCTTGGAGAATTTTTCTCTCATATGGAGGATTTTTCTCTTTCTTTATTTAGAAAGCATTATTTTTTTATAAGTGTACCTAACATGGCAACACACTTACCAAGACCCATCTTTTCCCACCTAAGATATTCTTAAGGTTTGTTGGTGTGTGTATATTTTTAATTTAGTATATTTTTCATTCATAGAATACATAATAGGTTAAGCTTACTTAGGTTGATTTTTATTTGATGTTTTGTGTATTATTTGTTGTTGTGTTATATCATTTACTATTTTGTACATTATTTATTACATTATTATATTACTAAATTCTTTGTCACATAAATTATGAAGGTTGGTTGAGTATGCACTTACCTATATTGGTTATTATAGTTTTATCTTCATCCACATGGGTGTTGGGATAGTTATGTCATATGTATTGTATTAATGTTTTGATTATATGGAAAAAAAATAGGTTTTAAAGAGACCTGAAACCCTTTACATCACATTACATCAAAATTCTACTATGAAAGAGAATATTCAATCAAGCAAAAGAAATGGCCAATAGTTAAAAAAACAACAACCAAAAAACAAGAAAGAAAAAATAGAGCAGACACCACCAAAAAGATACATAAATCACTTCAAATTCTTCAAGGTATCAGTAACCTTAAACTCCTGATTATAGTGAGGGTTAACAATATCCATTAACTCTTATTTTTCTTCTTCAAAAGTCTTCCTGAGGCTCCCCCTCGTTCTAGTGCTTAGGCCTTTAGCCTCCTCTTTGACAATATTCTTACCCTTCCCCTTAGAATTTTTCTCCTTTTTAAACATGTCTGCAAAATACAATTGATCCTCATGGAGCTAAATTATTTTGCCAAAGAGAACCTTGAGAGAATTCGCACTATTTTTTATAGAACTATGACTAATTTGTAGGAGCTTTTTGATGTCCTCATTTATTTCCTTGATCTTTTCCTCCAATATACCAAAGAAGCTTTCATATTGGGCTTTAAAGTCATAAAAAAATAACCCTATATCCACCAATCTCTCAATGAGCAGGTCTGAGGAAGACCCCTTCAATTGATTAGCCATGTTATCCTTCAAGCCCTTGATTTTAATGTTGACCTTGTTGAACTCTTACAACACCCGTTTATCAAGTTTAAAGTTATATATAGCGCCAGACCTAGCCATGCCCAACAACTCAAACATGGTAGTGTTATCATCATCAAGATAGGAAAAATCCTCAAACAAAGGATTAATATTTATTGGCTTTGACTTGATAAGGTCCAAGTTCTCACCTACAACCTCCAAAACATCCCTTTCACCTAAAGAATCCTCACTACCCATATCCCCATCCACATCCACATGGGGAGGAGAATGTCGAGCAAGGGAATCCTCAACATCAACAACAACATCAGCAACAACCTTAACCTATACCAAAACCACTTCCTTGCCCTTCCCACCACCTTTAGACCCTAGATTGTATTAATGTTTGGAATTAACTAATTAATATTAATTTTATTTATTATTTGTGAGCCCACATATAAAAGGGTGTCCTAATTATGACTTCACCATTATGTCAAGTGTACACCTTATTATGACATGAATAATAGTGTGTACAATATAATCTTATCACATATTAAGGTTGTGTAAGAGAATATATGTCAAAGATAGTGGTGTAAAGAGATATTAAGATGTATAAGAGCATGATGATAGGGGATTTACATTTGTTACTGGTAATCTTGCCCAACTTTATGGTACATGTTATGAAGCATCATAAAGCATATTTTAATGGATTTTATGAAACCAAAAAAGAGAATCCAATTTGGTGAGTGGATTATGCTAGATTTATTGAATATGAAGGATATTTTATTATTATCATGTTGAACCCTCATGGAGGATATTGTCAAATTTTGGGTAATGCTATTAGCCCATCATTTTTGATTTACCGCTTATGGTCTTTTGTATTATATATATTTTATATTAGTTTCTTGGATTGGAGATATGTATGATTCGTATGATTAATTTCCAACTATTGTTATGCTACTAAAATTGCTCCAAATTTTGAATTGTTATGACACTCTTGTAAATGTATAGCTTGATTTACTGTAACCTCATAGTTTATTAAGGAAAAAAAGGTTTTGAAGGGTCCCCAAAACCCTTTACAACAAGAAAAGGATGCAAAAGAAACACCAAGGACAATAGACAGCCAACCAAAAAATGAAACTTTGTTGTAAAAGGATAATAAAAAGTAGAACAACATCTAAACTATCAACAAAACATCAACCAAGAAACCACTAACAGTAGAACTATTGAAGTTGATCTAAAATATTAGCAACATCCAAATTATTGGAGATGGCATTCTCGTGCATCTCCACCATATCATCCAGTTCCTAAAATAAAATAGCAGCCCTCTTCTTGGTCTTACTCCAGGTTCTCACACACACCCCCTCATCCTTACTCTTCTCCATCAGATTTCTCTTACCCTCAGCAATGAACTCCTGCATTTTCTCACCAATATCAAGTTGTTTACCAGTCCACATGCAAAATTTTTCATTTAGAATAGTGAGCCCCTGGGCACTAGAATGGAGAGATTGACTACTCACCTACACAACCTTACTCATATCTTCACATATTTTATTGACTTTCTTCTCAAGGGAGATCAAAATATCCTCCTGGTCCCTACCAATCTTAGTAGCATCATGTGTCACCTTATCAAGGACAGTATTCATAGTTTTAACCATGTTGTGCATAGTCCATTCCTTTTTATTACTATTAACCAAAGTAACACTAATATTATGCAAAGTAGTCATTGACATTGATTTCTTTGACCTTTGAGAGGATCAATTTGAACATAGAAAGGATATTACCTACACTTTCCTCAGTCATTCTAACCACAACATCTATGTTAATTTTTTCCCAATTGAGAGGCTCTTCCATAATTGACTTCTCAAGTTGGCCCTTAGACATCCTGCCTTTTCCTTTCAAAACACCACTATCAAGACAGTCCTCCAGGTCTACCACTTCAACCTCAGTCTCCAACTTCTTGGCTTTATCAATGGGGTTAGCCAACAAATCTAGCCAACCCTTCCCATCATTAGCAACATCCCACTCATTACCTTAATAGTCAGAAGTAGCGAACCCTGACGGATTATGGGAATTATCCCCTTTTTCCCATTCCCCAGACAATTTTTTTCATTTCCCACAAACTAGCTTCCCCTCATTTTGACTCCCTTTCTTCCCCTTATCCAAACTCTTAGAACCAAGTGAATCAACCTCCCTCATGTCCACATCTATGTAGTAATCATTCGACCATGAATGAGACCCCTCAGACTTAGGGTTCTTCTTCAGCTTCTTAACACCAGCTTTCTTTGAGGCTGTTATATCCTCTGATGACCCCACCTCTTCATCCCCTTCCCACTCCTCAATAGAATCCCCTGTTTCATATCCACGGAGGGCTTCCTTGCCTTTACGCTCATAGAAAATCTTAGAAATTTCAGGGACATACTTAGCATTCATAAATTCCATAATTAGGAGCATGAGCCCCTCATTTAAAATGGCTTTGTTAGGATTTCTTATGTTCTCCTCAATACCATTTTCCAATAATAATAGTAAATAGAAGGGAAAGGAAACCAAATTTGTGTGCCTAAAATGATTCAAAAGCATGAAATGGTAACCATAGATGGTTGAGAATCTGTCATCTAAGGTAAAATACCTCATGATAACTAAGTCAATATCCCTCCATAGGGTCTTGATGGAGAAGTGTTCATACCCACCATGATGCATACTTCTGAGATTCACCCTCTCTTTTCCTTTGAATTTTTTTTCCAAGGCACACTTCGAGGCCAATTGATTCCTATAAAATTTCTTCCCCTTAGTAGGTAACCCAGTCGTTTTAGCAATAAATCCCTTTATGATATTCACCTCCACACCTTTAATTCACAGCACATAGTTGTTCCAACCCTTAACAAAATCCTCAGTGACCTTCACATTGAAACCATGCAACTTAAGAAGAAAAGGGCACACTCCCCCTTTTTCCAGGATTTCCCAAACCATGACATTGTCTCTAAATTCATCACAAGAAATAGGTTCTTGTCTATAATGATCACCTTCCATGGTATCAAGAGCACCCACACCACCATCTTCTCCTTTGTTTGGTTCACAAAATAAACAAGGAGAAAGATCCATAAATAATTATGGAATAAGGTCCCCATAATCCATGTGAGTCTAACAACACAAGGACTCTGAAAAATAATTACCACATCCTTTGGCTCATTCCCATAATATTTGCAATAATTACTCAATCAGGTATTGAACTCCATACATCTAATCCAAATAGGAAGGAAATAAAATAATAAATTTCATTTACTTGTCAAAAGGACCACCAAATTTTCATAATCTTTGATCATGATTAATAAAGCTTTGAATATTAATAGGGATGACATCATGAGACTTCCAGCACTTATACGAAGAAATCCCCACGTTTCCAAAGCATCAGTTAAGGAATTTGCTTCACAAAGAACATGTGACACAATACAATCATCAAAATAACTTAAAAGGGCTAAAGTATCCTTGATGATATGTTGAATAGACCATGAAGGGAGATGTGTCTTCTTTAAAAAATTCACTATGTTAAGTGAATCATCCTCCAACCATATTTTCCTAACTCCAACCTCTTTTGGAAGAAGGAGGTCATGATAGGTTGCTAATGCCAATTGTAACCTCACAGCTACTAAATAATATAATTGTTTTTTTTATTTTTTAAGTGTGGGATTTTTCTCTTGAAATGGCTTTCCTCCACATAAATCATCTTTTTATGTTATAATCTCTTTATAAATATTTATTTTAATGGTAAGTATTATTTGGTTTTACACATATCTCACCTCAAAGTTTAGTGTAGGAAGTGCACTCCACACAATTTCTTCCTTTAAATGGGTAGTAAGTTTTATCATCACTTAGTTGTGTTTCTTATAAATGCAACCCATTTTTCACATAGCTTGCATATTG
Organism: Sequoiadendron giganteum; assembly: GCA_007115665.2. NCBI lineage: Eukaryota > Viridiplantae > Streptophyta > Pinopsida > Cupressales > Cupressaceae > Sequoiadendron > Sequoiadendron giganteum. The sequence goes on along the minus strand of CM021109.1, from coordinate 124,848,714 downwards.
AGTTATCATATTAATTATATATCCCTTGAACATTATTGAACTATTGTACTTCTACATCATAGTTGAAGTGTAATATCCATTTTTTTTTTCATTTTATAATTATGATCAATTTGGTTATGTGACTAGTTTTTAAAAAAGGGGGTAAAAACTTTTATTGATCAACAAGAGAAGAACAAAGCATTAAGCAGAAGAAAGCCCGACAGGGCCAAGAAGCGAACAAGAGATCAAGAAGCGTTAATGCAAAATTTCACATCCTCGGTAACCCAATCCTCCAAATCTTGGGCAAGGTCCCTCGATAAACTGTCCCAATCATCCACCAACCAAGTCCCATTCTTCTCAGGAGCCCATTTGGCCAACCCATCAGCCACCTTACTCCATTCCTGAGGGATATGGGAGAAGGTGACAGAGTCCAATAAATCTCCAAGGCTAGTAATTTTTTTGGCCACCACTGCAAGTTGCCAACTAACATCCTCAAACTGTCGTCTATTTACCAGGTCAACTACCACTTGAGAGTCAGACTCGCAAATAATTTGTTTCCAACTGAGAGCATAATCCCTCTTCAAAGCTGAAAGAATTTCCAAGGCCTCCATGAGGTTATTAGAGTGTTGTCCCTTATTCTCCGAGAAAAAGAACACAACCACCCCAAGACTATCTCTGCCCACCCCACCAACACCAGCATGCCCAGGATTACCTCTTGCAGACCCATCAGTGTTGATTTTCAAGACCCCAGTGGGAGGAAGCATCCAATGCCCTCCCCTGAAGACCTTCCCTCTAGAGCACCTACCACGCCCAACCTTGTGCCTTCCAGCACTCCCAACAGAGATCCCCAGATTATGAATTACACCAGTATCCCTAGGGTCCACCGGTACTGACAAATCACATTTAGCATGCAAAGTCTCTTGCAAAACCCCAAGAATGTGAGCCCAAACTTGGCCCACCAGTAACTTCCTATCTAGAAAGATCCTCCGGTTATGCTCCAGCCAAATCTACCAAATAATTAGACTAGGAACAATAGGCCAAGCTATGTGCAAAAATGAGGTCTTCATCGGAATAGGCCCAATATTCCACCAGAGCTCACCAAGAGAAGAAGGATGTCTGCAGTGCATATTCCATGCCCCCCACCAAAAATGCCAAATGGTCCTAGCAAAGGGGCACTGAAAGAAAATATGAGAAACAGTCTCAACATCCTTCAGACAAAGGAAACATAATGAGGGGCCTTGGAATCCCCACTTACAAAGGTTGTCCCAAGTCAAACACCTCCCATACACCACTATCCAAGAGAAAAAATTACATTTTGGCCAGGAGAATTTATTCCAAATGTTTTTCCACCAAGGGACTTCAGCACTGCCTAAAGCCTGTTTCCCTAGAGCACGATACCCTTAAGCAATCGAGTACTTCCCTTTAGGTTCTAGACCCCAGGCCAGCACATCCCTCTCTGGAAGAGAACTAAACATTCTATCAGCTAAAATGGAGGACAACACTCTCCTATCCACCAAAGAACCACCCATGGGCCACTCCTCCATATCCTTCCACTGATACATGATAGTCTGCCCCAACACCTAAGGGACTTTGAAATCCATCACTCTGCTCCAACCAGCCTAGACAAAAATCTTACATAAATTCCCCAAGTGAGGATGTGAGGAAAGGATAGGCAGAATGCCATCCCAAGAGTCATTCCAAAAGAGAGCATCAGACCCTTTGTTACAGATCCAAAATAGGCCTTGTTTAACCAGCGGAGCTCCCCTTTTGAGAGTTTCCCAAATCATAGAGCCTTTCCCCAAAAGACTGAAGTGAGAAACCTCCGCGCCATCCACATCCCCAAGATATTTGAAGGTAAGGATCTTAGCCCAAGTCTGATGTTGGTGTGCACACCACCTCCAATACAACTTAGTAGCCAAAGCTTGCCCATTCCAATCTACTCTATGCAATCCTAGACCACCATCCTGCTTCGAGTGACAAACAACTTCCCACTTAATTAAGCTCCACTTCCTCGAGAGGAGATTACTTGACCAAAGAAACTTCCTACAAAGCCCCTCAAAATTCTTGATGAAGATTGAGGGAGCAGTCATCACAAAACACCTGTATATAGGAAGAGCCTGCACTATATAATTCAACAACATGATTCTTCCAGCTGTAGATAACCATCTATAGGTCCAATGATAGACTAGACCCCGAAATTTATCAATCACCTCCTGCCAAAACCACCTGGGGGGTGGGTGCACATCCAGAGGAATACCTAGATAGGTAAAGGGAAGCTTCCTCGTCTGAAACCTTAAGATCCTAGAAATATGTTGTTGTATAAGCCTGGGGGTATTAAAGAAATAAATGCAGGACTTACTTTCATTAATTCTTTGTCCTGAGGCAGCTAGGTAACAATCCAAAGTCTGACGAAAATTAGTTGCTTCAGCCACCTTAGCAACACCCATCAAAGCCGAGTCATCCACAAACTGAAGATGGGTTTGGGGAGAGAGGGTGGTGTTCCATCTCCATCCTTGAATGAGCCCAGACGCAACCTAGGACTTGATGACCCTCCCCAACCCTTCAGCCATCAAAATGAATAGATATGGGGATAAAGGATCCCCCTATTGAAGACCTCTAGAAGCACCAAACTGATCAGATGACTCACCATTTATGAGAATAGAAAAGGAGAGCGTCTTCACACAACTCATGACCCAATCAATCCACTCGCTACTAAACCCAAAGGCTCCAAGAATTTTGATAAGAAAACCCCATTTAACTCTGTCATAAGCCTTAGCCATGTCCAACTTTATGAACATAGCCTTTTCCTTTGAAGAGGCCATGGAATGAATAGTCTTTGTCGCAATGACAACTCCATCCAAAATCTGTTTACTCGCAACAAAGCCCCCTTGTTCCTCTGAGATTAGCTCATCCAACCAAGGCTTTAGGCATTCAGCAATTAATTTCGTGATGATTTTATACACCACATTACACAAGCCAATTGGTCAAAAAAGATCTAAAGAGTCGACACCCTCATGTTTTGGAATAAGGGCAAGGAGCGTGGCATTCATGGCTCTCAACATCTGCTTGTTCCTTGAATACTCTTGCACAACCTCCAGCAAGTCAAGATTGATCACTTCCCAAAATTCCTGAAAGAACTCGGATGGAAACCCATCCAGACCAAGAGCCTTCCCCTTTTTTAGCTGAAACACCACATCCTCTAATTCCTCTAAAGAAATAGGATGGAGAAGAGAAGCATTCATTTCCATAGTCACTAGAGGGGGGATGCAAGACAAAATAGAAGCTTCCTCCTCATTGGCAGGTGGGGTATCTTCAGAAAAGAGATCAGAGAAAAACTGAACCACCTCATTAGAAATGTCCAAAGAGGAGGAAAGAACAGATCCCTCAAGAGAGCGGAGAGAAGAGATGATGTTACCCTATCTTCTAGCCTTGACCGAGATATGGAAGAAAGAGTAATTCCTATCCCCTTCCTAAAGCCAATCAATATGAGCCTTATGTTTCCAAAAATTTTCCTCACGAAGCCCCATTCCTCAAGATCTTTGATTGCAACATCCTCTCACTTTCTCAAGGCTGCATCAAAACCATGCTCCCTAATTTGCCTGGTAATAGAATCTAAGTGCACCTGGACTGCCCTTTTTTGTTGAAACACATTACCAAACTGATGCTTATTCCAATGCTTTAGCTTATACTTCACATATTGAAGCCTCTTCATAAAGGTATACATAGCCGCACCAAAAGTTGGTTGACCTTCAACCCACCATTTCGAAACTAATTCAAAAAGACCTACCTCCCTGAGCCACATAAGCTGAAATTTAAAAGTCAGTTTTTTTGAGCCCCCATCCAGATGGGTAGAGAACTTCATCGGCCAATGGTCAGATCCCCGCCAATCTAAGATTTCAGAGCTTGTCAGCCACTTATCACTAACCAAAAAACTGGACATAAGAAATCTATCTAATCGTTCAAAGATAGCTTCATCCCCAAGCCTCCTATTATTCCAAGTAAACATTCCATTCAAATGTTTGATATCCACGAGCTGGAGCCGAGCCAAATTCTCCCTAAGAAGATCAGATGAGGGGTCCAAACGGGGCACTCCCCCCCTTTTCTCCTCGAGAGAGACAATTGCATTGAAATCACCTACCATAATCCAGGGAAGAAATGGATCCAAAGATCTTTAAAAATTTATATGAGACCACAAAAGAATCTTACCAGGGACATCTGTTGGAGTGTAAATATTGGACAGAAGGACTCTTTCCCCCATCTCCAAACTCCTCGCAACAAGAGAAATGGAGAACCTACTGGAGATCCACCAAATAGGAGAGATTCACCGAGGATCCCAGAAACAAGCAAGACCTCCTGAGCTCCCCTGTGCACCCACACACTGACATAGACCTCAATTCAAAATCTTAGAAGCACTTTGCAACATGCTATCAACAAATAAATTTGTGTCTTGAAGAAAAACCAACTCTAGAGAATGAGCACGGACCAAGTCCCGAATAGCCTTTTGTCTAGGGATGCTATTCATACCCCTCACATTCCATGAAAGAACGATCATCGTGAAGGTTGGGAGAAGTGAGTATCCAAGGTCTTCACCAATCCAGATTCAACCAGTGACTCACCAGCCAACTTAACTTTCTCCTGATCCTTCTTCCTACCCACCTTTTGGAGCTTGTCAGGAGCACTCTTTTTAAGGGACTTTTGATGCACACCCAAAATGTGGGAGGTAGTAGAAGCTTTACTCTTGCCAGAGCCTCTAGAACTTGAACCTCCAACAGAGCATGCACCTACATCTTCAGAGACCAGAGAAGTACCAGCCACCACACACGGATTCCCAAGCCCAACTTCAGAGGAAGGAACAAAAGAGTCCTTTACTTCCCTAAGAGCCTCCATAGGTCCAAAAGCCAAAGACGGAGGAGTCATAGTCTCAGGATTATGAGAAGTAATGAGGGTAGCATCCACATGCATGTCAGGAAAGACCCCCTCCTCATTAACTAACTCATTCAACGCATCAAACCGGTTGGATACCCCCTCCTCCTGGTGGTCCCGAAAAGGCCTCTTTTGCCCGCGGCCTTTATTTCATGGCCTAACAGGCACAAAACCATCTTTGTCCCAAGTCACCCCCTGCATGGGTCCCTTTCCCTTTTCAGATCCTAAATTTGGTGGAGCCATCCCATTCCTTGAATTTTCCAGTCTAGTAGTTCATGGACACCTTCTCTGAAGATGACCATACTCATCACATAATCGACATCTAAATGGCAGAGTTTCGTAATCAAGCGGTTGCGTCCATGAACTAGATCCCACTGTCAAATCAATAGAATCAGGCAAAGGTTGGCTCAATTCAATCTCCACAAAAACACGAGCATAGGAAAAGATCCTCTTCTCTAGAGTATGTTGTGAGGGGCCAATCGGTTTTCCCAGCGCCATGGCAATTGACTACAGAATGTCATTCCTCCAACATTCAAGTGGCAGCCGAGGGAGGCACACCCACACCGGGACCTTGGATGGCAATTCCTCCACTGAGTTAAAACTCGCATGCCATGGTTTAATGAACAGTCCCACTAATTGTAAAAGTACGGGCCACCCTCAAAAGCCTTATTTCGATCTGAAATGCTTGAAAAGACCACCAAGAAGAAATTATTCGCAGCTGACAAAATCTTGAAATCCCCCTCTGGGTTCCAAGTCTTCTGAGTCCATGGCTCGAGGAATGGAAGAGAAACCCTCATCCCCAAAAACTTCCAGATCAAGACATGTTTGTTGTAATATTCTAAATCCTTTGCAACCGCTTCCCTTTGAATCACCACCATCAGGCGCACTTGAGCCCTTTCCAAGCAGCCATTAACCTTATGTACTTTAAAACCATCGATCCTAGATAGGCCCATGTGAGAAGAAGATGAAATGGGAACCTCATCCCATACCTCTGGCATAGCATCTCCTCTCAACACCTCATCCAACCCAATGTTAGCCATGGGAGCCACACCCGGCAACCCTACCCAAACACCACCGCACACCAAAGCCTTGACACTTCAAACCCCACTCCACCAAGCCTGCAAAGTGAAAAGAAAACAAAGAGACTACCCCACATGCAAGCCCTTACCCCACAACCCACGTAGCCAAGGAGAGGTCCAGTGGATGTCGTGGTACCCAATAGCAGCAAAAAGAAGGAAAAACAACAGAAAAAATAGAACTCCCCCCCGTACACAGCAAGAACCCACCCCACCAACGAGCAAAGAGTAGCAAACACCAGAGGGCAGCAACTGCGGGCATGCATGGAGGATCGGCCAACATGCAACACGGCCTTCACAGGCCGCGGGGCATCTCCAGCACGCAGCACAACGATGCCATCCTCATTTTTCAATTTTAATTATTTGTTATGTGACTAGTTATATGCATAAAATATTAGGATATTTCATAGGAATAAATACAAATATTGCACAGTTTCAAAGATCTTACATGTGCATGAGAGAAAATTTATGCCATATCTTAAAAAAATAAAATAAAAACTTTCTTCCCTTACACCCACTAAGAGAGAAACCCAAACTACATATGGGAGATGGGGAGGCCTACGAGATATCCTTATTCTATTGTGTATTAAGAAAAAAATCCCTAAAGAATTCAAAGAAATTTTTTCAAAGAACTCCCTTCATGGGAAACTTATTTTATTGTTAATCATATAAAAATTTAATATCTAAATATTTTAAATGTTACATAAAACTTATAACTTTTTTGATAAAGTATTCCATTTATATTATTTATATAAAGTCTCTAATAAATTAAATTATATTACAAAAAGGGTGGGTACAAGAATTCACTTCATAATCTATTGCAAGAAATGATCTTAAAAAACATATTCATAGGAAAAAACATGAAACTTATAAGAAACAAGAGCTATTGATCAAGTAGCAAGAGGTGGATCATATTTATCTACCAAGTCCACATCTTAGGATTATCTTGACCATCTTAGATAGGTTCCTAATCTATAATATTGCTATTATTATTTTATTCATCATTAGCTAGTGCTTTATCTCAAGGTTGATATCAAAAACTATGGGAGGATAAATAGCTTAAGAAATATGAGTAAATTTGTCACTATCTATTCAAATAGAAGCATCTCTAGCATGGGTATGAGAGTAATTTTAAGGCTAATGGGAATCCTAGAGAAATCCATGAACATTATGATGATGATACATGCACTATGAAGCATAAAAACATGAGAATCATATCTACTAGCATTATCACATATCATATCAACATCCTCTGCGAGGGGATTGGCCCCTATTGGAAGGATATTTTAATAAAATTATATAAATAGTACAAGGTGCATTACCTTAGTGGTAAAGAATCACTTGTATGTGAGCTAGTTAAAGTGGGAATTTATTAGATTTCACTAGTATATCCTTAACCCATTAGAAAAAATCATGTATTTAAAACATAGATAAATTTCTATCAATAGTACATCTATAAGATACAATTGATTTTGTATCTTTTCAAATCATAAATGGGATTTTCACTTTAAAAGCATGTCATATCTAGGTAAAAATTTTAGAAAATAATTTTGTATCAGTATCCTAGGAGGATTGTGTGCTTAGAAAAAGGTTGATATCTAAAAGGATTGAAAAATCATGAATCCAACTTGAATTGTCTTGGCTCTAGGATAAAACCAAAAGAGGTGGTTGATTATTTAATAGTACCCACAAAAAGTGTAGTGAGGATTAATAACTCCTAAATGAATCAATTAAATACCAATCGATAGAACATGGTATGGAATGCACCATACAATTTTTTTTCACTTAATGAGAGTCAACCAAACAATATGAAATTTTCATTTCTATGATCCAATAGACAATCAAATATCTCATTGGCTAGTAATCTTTTGCACCATATGTAAATATGCTCAAAGAAGAGAATACCTTTTTGTGAGGTTTGTAGTTATGAAATGGTTTGTCAAGATACCATTTACAATATTTATTCCATCACTTTAAAATCCTAATACTAATTTTATATATCATCTTCACAAGGATGGAGTCAATAATAGTATAAAAGTATTTAAATTATTCACTTTGAATTCTAGTAAAAAAATAAGATTCCTAGTGGTTCTTGAGAAAATATTTGTTATATCAATATCTCTATTGAAAACTCAAAAGACAAACCCAGGGAACCTTAGAAAGAGATCTATTCAAACAAGTGATCATAGGAGATCACCAAAAATATTGAACTTGTTAATAATAAACTAGTATGAAACTCATTTTCATTTCATAGAAGTCATGGCTCAATGACCTCCAAATCGTGATATATTCTTTTTTATGGAAAAAGTACCCCATATTTAAAAATTCTCCTTATGATGGGGATATAATGAATAAAAAGATACCTCTATGTGTTATTCCCATGAGGCATTATAATAGAAATGAAATGTCTACAAAAAATATTCCAAGATTCATTACATTCTAGGTCTCTAACTATCCACTTAGTACACAAGATTGTACCTTGTTGTTGGATGTCACTAAGACCTATCCCACCAAGAACATGAGGAGGACAACAAAATTCTCAAACAGCTTTATGAAAATATAAAGAATCCCATAAGAAATATCTAGGTATATATTTTAACTTTGGATAAGGAGCTTTAGATGGTACCCAACAAGAACAATAAACATGAGTAGTAGCTAGAACTTTAGAACAAACTTGAAATTTTACTACAAGGGAGAGGGGCTTAGTAATCCAATAGGGTAAATTTTCCATTTAGCTAATGATAACTTGCCACAAAGAAAATAAAGAATCTTAGAGGGCTAAAGGAATTCTTAGGAATCTAAAATGCTCTCCATGATCAAATCTATTTTCATCCACAAAAACAAATCGAGTTAATTTAAGAAGAAAATACTATCTACAGGATTGGGATTTTTGTCATTGAATACCAGAATTACCATTAGAGCTAAAAAAACTCAAGAGATGAGGATTAATGATCATTAATAGTGATGTAAGAAAAAGCATTAGCAAAAGAACATTTAGGGTCAAAACCTAAAGCCTAAATAATTGTAGGTAGGAAAGGACACTCTATATAGCCATAGGCTATGGTGAAATCAATTTTGATAAAAGATAAAGTATTGTTGATAATTTGTATCCCTCCCCACTCCTTCCCATACAACTATCATATTATTAAGTATATATATGGATTTAATAAACTCAATTTTCTCTAAAGAAATAATTGAAGGAAGGAGATGGTACAACTTGAGAGAAATAGCATTGATAATGATATTATAAGAGTCATTGAGCAAGGTGATTGCCATCAATTTCAAATATCCAAATCTCCAACCTTAGTTATGAACTTGATATTTTCATTGTTGATAATAACACTTAATTTTCAGTAAAATATGTTTCTTCTTAAAATAGAGGATAGACTTAGCCTTGTATGATATTGCAATAATTTTTATTTAATTGATGAAAAATTAAATTAACAATTAAAAAAAATCAATACTAAATTTAAAGGTAATAGATTCATTTTGTTATAATAAAATTAAATAGTTATAAAAGAGTTTCAATTTTATCATAAACGTGGATATGAAAAGCTATTATAGACTTCTAATTTTGTATAAAATAATATTAAACAAATTTAATGAATCAAATATAAAACAATGGAATCCTAAACTCAATACATAAATTTAAAAATTATTAACATTGTATAATTAAATTTTATATTTAATAATACTCTATATTAATCACCTTTTTTTTTGGTAAAAGGTCAGAGGTCTAAACAGTTTATATTAATCATAAAAATTTGAAATACATGTTGATGAGTTCATAGTATTTGTACTAAGGGAGAATATTTATCCCAAACTAAGAATTTATCTCAAAATTCAAAAACAAATAAAATTGTTGTTATGGACTATTGAATGCAAGACAGAGAAAACAATTATTTTTTTATTTCAATAATTATAACCACTTTCTATGATTAAATAATTTATAACAACCTACATTTACAAATCCAATAAAATTATTCAAAAATTATTTTCTATATATAATCATATACATACAAAGATACATAAACACATACATACATCCACTTTTATTTATTTTTACCTTTTACATATGGGAATTATTTATCAAAGAAAAAAAAATTGTGTTTGTTGCCTCCCATATAATAGTTTCAATATTATTATTATTGATGGAATAGTGAGTTGGAACAACACACTATAACCACTACACGACTAGTCACATTCCCACTATTACATCATCTTAGTAAAGAGTCCAAATTATCTAACAAACATATATTAAATATACATAATTAAAAGATATTGGTGATCAAACAAGATATTACATATATATTTATAGTTAAATTCCAAACCGTATTAGGGGAGGATATCTAGTTTGTTAGCTTGTTAAGATCAAATCAAATGTTATTCTAATCACACATTTCATAACGAATATTCTTTCTAATAATATGATGAAAAGTAATCATCTCTATAATGCACCTTGCCTCGATTACACTTCAAATCATAACTTCATGTCTTATTTTATACTCAAGGTGGGCAATATCTTTTATATGAAAGTAAAGTGATCTTTAGTTTATTTAGATTATGAAGTAATACAAGCTACCAAAAACAACCACCTTTGACTTGGATTAAATTAATTTAATGTTATTCTATTCTCACTTTAGTATCAACTACTTTTGGCTATTTAATTTTTTTTCCTTAGCAATGTTTGTGTATAGTTGTTACACCTTATATTGATAAGGGTATCTTGATAGCCTTTTAATAAATGATTTCATGAGCATATCTATTTGCATTGTTATTATCATCATTGTCTTATCATATTTTCGTTTCGAGAATTTTTATTATAATTAAAAATTAGATTAATGTTTTTTTTTTTTTTTTTATTAATATATTTAAATAGGTAGATTTTAGTGTGGTAAATAAATGAGTTAATTGAATAATTGATAAATGGGTATTTAGAGAACATAGTAGAAGTAAAATAAGGAAGATAAATATGATGAGTAAGAAAATAATACATTTAATAGTAGAAATGAAAGAATTACAAAAGGCCATCAATATATGAAATTCGACACCACAAAATTGTCTTCAACCTTTAGAGAAATTCTTGCAAATACTCTAAAATATAATCTAATGCTTAAGTACTAGAATTTATACCCAATTGGACCCATTTTTCATGGCCATATGTCATATATAAATAGTGGAAAACCCATAAAACTATCAAGATTAGAGGTTAGGTGATATTGTACACCTTGGAAGTTCTAGCTCTAGTTTAATTATTTAATATTAATATAATATTATAAATAATGTATCCATATGCAAAAGGGTGTTCCACATAGATAGAATCTTGAGATTCCATAGTTAGCACTCTTTACCATGTTTGATTGGTCTTAAGACAACTATAAGAAGTAATTGAATTGAGGTTACTTAGTAGACTATGACAAGCATATTTGATAAGTTATTTATAACATGTGTAAGAGGTGTGTAAGTGGTAAAAAATATAACTACATGGAGCACCTAGTAGTTACCATGACCCAACTTGGTCTTGGAAACCAAGCCAATCAATTGGGAGTTATGTTTTATTCATAGAGGAGTTGCACTTGGAAGTAGGCACATGGATTGAATGTGCACCACCTTGACTAGTCTTTGGCTCATGACTTTCAATATTATTTTTTCATGGAAAATCTTCACCAAATGATAAATAGTTCAAAATTAGGCCTTAATTTTGGTCAATAGGACAATTTGTAACTTGCCCAAAGTTTACCCTATTGTCTTCGCCTAAGTTCTACCATGTAAATGTAAAAAGATCAAGTTTGCCAATACATAGAAAGGAAATTTTCCATTTCAATAACATGTTACACATTTTAAATAAACCCATTCCAAATTTTGTTGCATGAATAAAATAACATTACATAATCCCATGTAATGATTCATATTTCAAATACAATTTACAAATAGATGCATGATCATAGTTATAAAGCATAGCTTGCAAGAGCTTACATGGCTTACAAGAGTTGAATGGATCAAGAGTACAATTGGTTGAGATGTCCCTTGATGGAGCATACATCCTCAAGTCTTGGCTACCAACTACATGAGAGAGAGCATCACCCAAGTGAATTTGTGCCAACCATGGACTTACTACAGCCCCCTGCACATCTTCCTAACCGATAAGATGGCCCTCCATTCAATGAAGAGATTGATATGGTAACCCTCTAAATAAGCCTACCTAAGCATGGTGTTGTGTCCTACATAACTAGTGTTGTCATACAGTGGATACCCGCTTACATGCATGACACTCCCTACTAGTTATGTAATACTTGACTCACAATGAACCGAAAAGTGTATGCAATGGAAACTTCCTCTTACTTTGGCCAAAGATTTGATATTCAATAAAGATTTTATATTAAATAAAACTCTTTCTATGAAGTGGTATCAAATGTTCACCCACCCCCTTGCTCGAATTGGTAAATATAATGACCATAAATAACTCTTGACCAAGTTTTTCCACACACACATAACAATAATTCCATTCCAAAACGTGATATAACATTCAAGTGATCTGACTGACCAATTAGGTTATTCCCAACCTTGTTTTATCCTAATCCCAAGAACAAACCCCATTACCAACACAGGTTTACATAACATCATAAACTAACAATCTCAATGTTGAAATGCACACAAGACAACTGAGAGGGGGGGTGAATCATTTGTATCAATTCTTTCCACTTATAAACTTAAACAATTTCACTTTAACTTCAATTTCTTATTAAGAGTAAACATGAAATGCAAATAACAAAAATACAACACCAGAGACACTAGATTTACGTGGAAAACCCAATGAGGGAAAAACCATGGTGAGGATTAACTCACAATATAGAAGAATGCAAAACCAGATGTACAAGCTCATTGTCTGAGGGCTCACTACCTAGATATGAAGGCTCGCTACCCAGACTAAGGGCTCACTACCTTAAGACTCACTGTCCAGAAAAGGAGGCTCACTACCTACAAAAATTACAAAGAAATAGATAAAGATCCACCACTAGGAGTTCCACACACTTCGAAACTTGAACTGAAGAATATAAATACAATTGAGTTTTTTTGTTGCACTTCGCTCTTCCACAGTCTACTTTTTGCACTTATTCACACACTCTTCTCTTGCTCGAATCAAATGATGGGTGGATGATAATTCACTTCAACTTGATTTTCTTATATACCATCTTCAACCTTAGAGACATTCATAAGATCGGCTATACAATTACAAATTACAAATTCAAACAAGGTTGGCTACTCAACATTCCCGTGGTGGATAAGAATGTGAGAAGATCAATTACATATTTAATTTAGGACCCAAACACCATCTTGGATAACACACACACTTTCATAAATCAATGCACAAACATAATGTAATGTGTAAACACCAGGTTGACCAAACCTAATGAAAACATTGATGAACTTGAAGTGCATGCATCGCCAACAAGATAATCTCACGCGGATGGCCCAACACACTTCACCAGTAATTTCACCATATTTGAGAACAACTCAAATACATCTGCAACATCTTCAACAAACTTCATTCGTAGAGAATACTTCACTAGTTCAATCAGGACAACCAGTCAAAATATCGGAGCTTTGGAGCAAGCCTTCCAGAGTGCAAAAACACATACAACTTTTCCAAAATACAGAAAACAAACCATATAGTAATCTCCCAAATCCGCAAGATCTGAGACCAAATCCCAAAGAATTGCGGAGCCAAAACATTTCTCCCAATCAACAACTAGATAACTCTACAAACCCAGTTCACACACTGGTGAACATAACTTCTACTCTCCATCAACCCAGAGCTAAAACTCGGAATATATAATCCACTTAAGCTCAAGAACACACCTATAAAACCTCATAAGACAAAGATAAACACAAAGGAAGTACGACCCAAAATATCAGATTGTGCTCAAAACACACTTCAACACTGGTTTACATCATTTCTCAATTTTCTCAAGAGAACTTGGAAAATACACAACTTGCTCAACCTGTATAGTGTTGAAATCAATGAAAAAATTAATGACAACACTATCAAACATATCCATACTTGCAAAAATCTCCCCCTTTGTCATTGATGGAAACACATGATGTGAAAAAAAAACCATCAAAGATAGCAAACATGATTCTCAGGAGTGACAACCTGCCAAGCATAAAGAATACATGATTTCTCTCCCATATCCTACATGGTTTTTTCAGAAGCAACAACTTGCCAAGCATATAATTTTCACATGATCTCTCTCCCCCTTTGACATCAATGGTAAACTAAATTCTTCCCATATATGTTCACTCTCCCTAAGGAGTACACCCACAACACATACTATAACAATGCACTTCTCTACTCCCCCTGAGGAGTAGACCTCAATCATCAGTCCAGAACAAAGAAGTCTATGGATCCACTAGACTGATGCACCACCAAATGAACTTAGTTCAAAGAGGGAGGGGTAGAAACCCCTAGCTTCCATCTGAGATACTCAAAAGTATCCTTTGAAAGGGCCTTAGTGAATATTTCTGCAACTTGTTCTTTAGTAGGCACATATTCAAGTCTAACTTCGTTCCTCAATGCCTTCTCCCTCAAAAAATTGATACTTAATAGATATGTGCTTTTTTATAGAATGCATTACCGGATTCTTTGATATGTTTATAGCACTTGTATTGTCACAAAATATAGCATTAGGTTCATCACTCATCACACCTATGTCCATCAAATTTCGCTTCATCCACAGTACCTATGTACAACAGGATGTTGCTGCAATATACTCTACTTCTGCAATAGATAAAGAAACTGAATCCTATTTCTTGCTCAACCATGCAACTAATCTTCCTCCAAGAAATAATGCTCCTCCACTTGTACTCTTCTAGTCATCTACACATCCAGCCCAATCAGCATCAGTGTAGGAATTCAATGTAAAATCATTGTCCTTCAGATACCATAGCCCAAAATTTGGAGTTCCTTTAAGATATCTGAATATCCTTTTCAAAACTATAACATGTGCTTCCTTCGGTTCTACTTGAAATCTTGTAACTAAACATATTGCATGCATAATGTTAGGTCTAGTAGCAGTAAGATACAAACAGTCCACCAATCATGGATCTATACATGCTCTGATCAACTTTAGCAGATTCAACATCCTTAGTCAACTTACAACCAATTACCATAGGAGTACAAACCAGTTTAGAGTAATCCATTCTAAACTTCTTCAAAAATTCCTTAGCATACTTAGATTGTGAAATGAATATCCCTTTGTTAGTCTGATTCACTTGAAGTCCAAGGAAGAAATTTAGTTCACCAATCATAGACATTTAAAATTCGTTTTGCATCTCATCAACAAACTTCTTACACATACCTTCATTTCCACCAAAAATGATATCATCAACATACACCACAATTATCAACATCTTACCTTTATCAATCTTAAAGTAAATATTTTTGTCTACGGACCCCTAGTTGAATCCCTGCTTTGTCAAGTACTTATCCAAACTAGCATACCAAGCTCTGGGAGCTTGCTTCAAACCATATAAAGATTTCTTCAATTTACAAACCATGTTCGATTTTTCAAACAGTGAAAAACATTTTGGTTGCTCCATGTATACTTCTTCCAATTCCCCATTCAAGAATGTAGACTTGACATCCATCTGATATACCTTGAAATCTTTATGTGATGAAAATTCCAATAACATCTAAATCGATTCCATTCTTGCTACAGGTGCAAAATTTTCTTCAAAATCTATGCCTTCAACCTGTGAATATCCTTTACATACCAGTCTTGATTTATTCCTGACCACTTCACCATCTTCATTTAATTTGTTTATGAACACCCATTTCGAACCAATCACGTTCATGTTTGCAAGTCTAGGGACTAGTTCCCAAGTCTCATTCTTCTCTATCTACTATAATTCCTCTTTCATTTCTTTCATCCACCTTTCATCATTACATGCTTCATTCACAATCTTAGGTATTATCTTAGAAAGTAAACAAAAATTTACCTCAACCACTTTGCTTCTTATCTTCACTCCTTCATTTTTGTCTCCAATTATCTGATCCTCCAGATGATTTTTCTGAACATATTTAGGATTCTTCGGTGTAGTTTTTGGATTCTCTTCTTCTTCTTCACTTTGTGCTTTCTCTTCCTTATCTTCTTCCTAAAATTTCTCATAGATAGGTTCATCGGGTTCAACTTCAGTTGTCTCCACTAGTCTATACATAGCTTCATCAAATGTCACATTAGCACTTTCAATGATTTTTCTCAGCCTTTTATTAAAACATTTGTAAATTTTTTTGTTATTAGAATAACCAAGGAATATTCCCTCATCACATCTAGCATAAAACTTTCCAAGATTTTCTTCATCTCTTCTAATGTAACATCTACTACCAAATACCTTAAATAATTTCATAGTAGGAGTCTTACTAGTCCATAACTCATAAGGATTCTTAGTGTTGTTACCCCTAATTTGAACTCTGTTAAGAATGTAAACAATAGTATGTATAGCTTCTCTCTAGTACACATCAGCAACATTTGATTCTTTCATCATGGTTCCAGCTACCTCTTTTACAGTCTTGTTGTTTCTCTCAACAACTCCATTCTATTGTGGGGTTCTAGGAGAAAAATAATGTCTTTTGATGCCATCCCCTTCATAAAATGCATTGAATTCACAGGATGTAAACTCTCCACCTCTGTCAAATCTTAAAAATTTAATTCTCAGATTTGCCTCATTTTCTACTCTTGCCTTAAACACCTTAAATCTATCAAGAGCCTGAGATTTTTCTCTAAGAAGTGTAACCCATGTCATCCTAGAGTAATCATCAATTAAAAGAATAAAGTACCTATCGCCACTTAGGCTACCTATTCTTGTAGGACCACAAAGGTCTGTATGAATTAATTCAAGCATTCCGGTAGAAGCTTAATCTTTTCCCTTGAATTTTCTTCTTGTCTTCTTTCCCATTTGACAAATTTTGTAGATTGAATTAGAAGGATTTGTGATTCTAGGCACATATCTCACAACTTCTCTAGAACTGATTCTAACCATATTATCAAAATTCACATGTCCCATTCTCCTATGCCATAGCCAAATCTCATTAATCTGTGAAAAAAACATTGTCCGTCACCTCCTTTAAGTTGATAGATATTTCCATGAGTTCTTCTTCCAGTTGTAACCACAGTTTCATATCATTTTCTGATCTCACAAGTGTTATCCTGAAACACAAGCTTAAAAAATTTGTTGCACATCTATCCAACACTTAAGAGATTATTTCTTAAACCCCTCACATAATAAACATCATCAGTATTGTGTTTTCCATCAAAGCTAATCATTCCTTTACCAACAATCTTAGCACCAGAGTCATCTCCAAACATGACTATACCTCCATCATACTTCTCAAGTTTAGTAAACCTACTCTTATCTCCAGTCATATGATTTGAACATCTGTTGTCAATTACCCAAAAGTCTTCATCCTGACTGGCATGAAAAGCAGTCACCAGAGAACCTTTTGTTTCATCTCTCTTGTTCTCTAGACCATATTCCTTTCCACGTTTCTTTTTCAGGGCTAGAAAAAATACTTCATCCTTATCTTCCTCAAGGTCTCATTCATCATCAGAAATACCTACATCTTTTTTGAAATAATACAACTTATTGAACTTTTTGTCCTTCTTATCCTTGTAGTTATTTCTATTACCATCCTTTTTCTTCTTTTGTGTAGCTCTATTAGGACATCTTGATGCATAATGACCAATATTTCCATAGCTAAAATATTTAAAAGGCAACTTACCTTTGTATTTACTAGTACCTTTCTTCAATCTCCTTGTGAAATTAGCTTCCAGATCTTCTATATCATCTTCATCATCATCATCTCCTATCTTCATTATTTTAAAGGTTGTTTCAGTCTTCTCCTTTTCTCTTGCAAGTTTTCTCATCTCAAATATAGTCAGGACACCAAATAGATGTTCCTTAGTAAATGTCTTCGGATCATACTGTTCTTCAAGAGAAGAAACCTTGTCACTGTAATTTTTTGGTAAGGTCATCAAGATATTCTCAATTATATCCTTATCCTTCATGGTACCACCTTGATTCTTGATTTCGGTCACTATAGTATCAACTCTCTTATAATAGCTCGCAATGTCTTCTCCATCTTACATTCTCATATTCTTAAATTTTTGCTTAGCAATTAGTTTCCTTGACAACTTTACTCTCTCATTTCCTTCATAAATGTCTTTCAACTTTTTCCACATTTCATATGCTTGATCTTTTAGTTTTAGATAATGCACTAAAGATAGTAAACCTCATTTTTTCACAATCTTCAAAAGCTGCAACCTCATCAGCAGTGGAAGGACTAGCTACTAGAATCACATACTTCATCTCCATAGCTTTCCTAGTAGTGAAACTAATTGAAATCAAGTAACTTCTCATTTGTTATTTTCAATCACTATAATCAGCTCCATAAAACATAGGAAGTTGCAACTTGTGCGCCATCTGATCTACCTCAAGCAGTTAAGGTTTTCACTGACAAACCAAAGCTCTGATACCAATTGTTTAAATGCACACAAGAAAACTGAGAGGGGGGGTGAATTAGTTGTATCAATTCTTTCCAATTATAAACTTAAACAATTTTACTTTAACTTCAATCTGTTATTAAGTGTAAACATGAAATGCAAATAACATAAATACAACACCAAAGACATCGGATATATGTGGAAAACCCAATGAGGGAAAAACCACGGTGAGGATTAACTCACAATATAGAAGAATGAAAAATCGGATACACAGGCTCACTGCCTAAGGGCTCACTACCCATATATGAAGGTTCACTACCCAAATATGAAGGCTCACTACCCAGATTAAGGGCTCACTGCCTTAGGACTCACTGTCCAGAAAAGAAGGCTCACTGCCTACAAAAATTACAAAGAAATAGATAAAGATCCACCACTAGGAGTTCCACACACTTCGCAACTTGAACAAAAGAATATAAATAAAATTAAGTTTTATTGTTGCACTTCACTCTTCCACACTCTGCTTTTTGAACTTATTCCCACACTCTTCTCTTTCTTGAAATGAATGATGGATGGATGATCAATTTACTTCAACTTGATTCGCTTATATACCATCTTCAACCTTAGAGACATTCATAAGGTCGTCTATACGATTACAAATTATGAATTCAAACAAGGTTGTCTACTCAACATTCTCACGGTGGATAAGAATTTGAGAGGACCAATTACATATTTAATTTAGGACCCAAACACCATCTTGGATCACGCACATGCTTTCAAAAATTGATGCACAAACATAATGTAACGTGTAAATACCAGGTCTGCCAAACCTAATCAAAACACCGATAAACTTGAAGTACACACATCACCAGCAAGATAATCTCACGTGGATGGCCCAACACACTTCACCAGTCATTTTACCATCTTTGAGAACAACTCGGATACATCTGCAACATCTTCAAAAACTTCATTCATAGATAATACTTCACCAGTCCAACCGAGACAACCAGTCAAATTATACTGGAGCTCTGGAGCAAGCCTTCCAAAATGCAAAAACACATACAACTTTTCCATAATATGGAAAACAAACCATATAGCAATCTCTTAGTTCTGTAAGATCTGAAACCAAATACCAAAGGAATATGGAGCCAAAAAATTTCTCCCAGTCAACAACCAGATAACTCTATAAACCCATTTCACACACTAGTGAACATAACTTCTACTCTCCATCAACCCAGAAGTTGAAACTCGGAATATATAATCCACTTAAGCTCAAGAACACACCTATAAAACCTTATAGGAAAAAGATAAACACAAAGGAAGTTTGGGCCACAATACCGGATTATTCTCATAACACACTTCAACACTGGTTTATATCATTTCTCAATTTTCTCAAGAGAACTTGGCAAATACACAACTTGCTCAGCCCGTATAGTGTTGGCATCAATGACAACATTAATGACAACACCATAAAACATCTCCATACTTTCAACACTCAACATAACACTTCTATATCATACCATTTTCCAATATCACAATTCAAGCAAGCATACATTTGTCTTATGATATCCTAGATATTATGATAATACCCTCTAGTTATAACTATTTGACTATTACCATAAAATAATAAAAAAATGCATATCAAATTAATATGATTTCTCTCATCAACATGCCCTTTTGATTATACTTAATTTATCATGGTTCTTTCCAAGTTATCCTATAAGGTTTATATGTTTTCATGTTCATAAGCAATCATAAATCCTTCCTTTCAATATCACTCATGTAACGCCCCACCACAGAACCCTAGAGGACAACACGCTAAACACTAAAAAAAAAAAAAAACAATTTTTTTTTTAAAGGTGCAACATATTAAAGGTTGCAGATTGTATAATAGCTTGCATTCTAAACCTAATTCCTCTAAGGTTTTGTGACTACGCTACAAGAAACCCATTAATCAAACTAACAAGAATAATAAATCATTTTTATCATCTCATTAAACAAGATTCATCTAACAATAATAATTTCATTTAATCCCTCACATATAAATGATCAACCAATATGAATTAACCATAACATATCATCAATAGATACCAATCAAAATCAATTTCATTAACTAACTTAAGTAAGGTACATCATTAACATTATTAATTACAAGAGAGAGTTCAACAATGAATTACAACATTACATCATTACATCCATACTTCCTGAGATCAATAGGGGAAATTATACATCAAAGTTACAATGCATAGTACAACCGATTTCAATTTAGTACAAGAACATGAAGATATTCCACTCGAACTAGAATAAGTGTAGCAATCCACATCATCAAGAGAAGTAACCACGAACATGAACCATGACAAGGGAAACCTAATGGAGTACAAGGCACTTTCCACCTGACCACGTGGAAACCTAAGGTCCACCCCTCGTGCTAGGAGATAGCATTAAGGTCCCACCACAATAATACATAGACAAGAAGACTATCAACTAACATAACAATATGATATAGGACTCCAACATACAAGTACAACGTTACATCACAAAATAGTGACACTGCTTCTAGAGGCACACAAACATCAAGGGAATACAAGACAAGGGATCTAAGTTTCTACAAGGGAGAGTGTCATCACATGGTCTAGGCATGAGTTGTTCTAACAGTCTCTCACTAGATTTCGGTCCCCATCTATGGTTGTCCTGAAAATCTCACACTAGATGCCAACCCCATAGGGTGACACATGTGGAACCAACTTTCCTTTCATGAGGACAAGGAAGTTAATCTTGCCAACTAGGCCTTCTCAACCCATCCTTAGCCTGTACGAGCACTATGACATGGGTGAGGCATCTAATTATCTAAATTAGAGTGAAATTCTACCCAACCCCCTAGTTTATTTATTGGGTTATCATTTAGTTAAGAAACTCCCACATGGGTTGTCCTAGATGCCCTTTGCGCACCGGCCTCCATGGGGAGCCACTCCTCATACTAACAACTAGAATACCCCCACTCAGCCAATAGGGGAAATCTAACTTGCACAAATCACAAAACTTTAAGACCATATACAAAAAGGTGAGGCATAAACCATCCCACACACAAATCCCAATCAAAAAGGTGAATATATTATGCAAGGCTAACACCCATCATGTATTCATTCAATACATAACAACCATTCCAAAATGAATAAACATAGAATCCATCAATATAAAATCCTCCCTAGCCTCTAGAAGCCCAACTAACCATAGCACAAGAATCTCTCAACTTATAAACTATATTTCAAAACATCACCCTTTTCATAATTATCACATACATGAACACTAATTCACCCATAGAGAATCTACTAGTACCGAGTACAAAAGAAATACATCATATAAAATTTTATTTAATTCACCCATTCCACTAATTTCTGAATTATTCTAAATGTTTTTTTATGCTATGAATCCTCCCATAATCCAAAAAACAACACATAATACATCTTGTAACCATTAACATAGTGGAAATTAAATTTATTTTTATTAAATAATTGTAATGGAAATCATTGCTCAACATCAAGAAGAATTATCTAATTTTCTTATTTAATAGATCATCCAAGTTGAAATAAACTAGCTCATGCAATATTTAAATACATGAATGCATATACATATATACATATGTATATATATACACTATATGTATATATACCTATACATACATGTGTATATATATATATATATATATATATATATATATATTTAAAAGAACAAATATATTTATAACCTCAGCCTATTATTAACAACAACAATTAGAAAATTATATAAAAGATTACACATCTAGATATAAATATACACGCACATATATATTTATAAGTTTGTGTGTGTGTGTGCGCGTGTGAAAGAACAAGTAACATATACAAGAATATATGATACAATGAACAAATAAAAGTTATAGGCATATGTAATACAATGAATAAGTAACAGTTACAGGCATATATAATACCGTTGACACTTATCCACATAGACGCATATTTTAAGGATTCAAACTCAAGTTTAAACTCCTATTTCAATATTCCCATACTAATGATTACAACACAGAATGTATACCTATCGACTGCAAACACAAACATTTTAAGGTCATCGAACCTACATAAGGGATGAAGGAGAATATTAAGTAGAATGAATTGGCTATATCAAGCTTACCTATTGTTTATAATTCAATGACTCATACATGGCGCAAGAAAAAAATTGAAATGGTGGCACTGAGATGCTTTTTTTAATTCTAGTTTAATATATTAAAGTTAACAAAAGCTAGAGAAAAGACTAAACAAACATAAAAGCCAAAAGTATAGGCATCGATTGTTCTAAAGAAACACATTAAGATCACCTTAAACAAACCTACGCCAGAGAAGGGTATGCAAAAAGAAGATAACTGGGAGGAATTAAGACCCAAAACAATAAAGTGTGCAAGCTAAATAAAATACTATGGTAGAGGAATTCGATCACCCAGCCTGCCATACCATTGGTTATGAACAAGAGTGAAATTTCAATGACAAATGAAGAAAAGAGGCAGAGGAATGCGTCTAAATAAGGAATGGAGGAATTCATCAATGTTGTTGTAGAGGAGCTTAAAAAATATTACATTCAATTTGGGGAAAATTACAGAGAAAGCAATGAAACCTCAAAGTATTCAAAAAGAAATGAGCTTTCAATACTTGAAAGCAATTTTTATAGAGTAAAAACAATTTGATTTCAAGAGAGACTTTGCAATCTTCAAGACCATACTCTTATTAAATTGCACACTCATAATTTTAACAAATAATTATTTTCTTCAGGTAGCACAATCATGCAATATTTATTTCTAAACAAACATTAAAAATTGGGGAGGAATTGTGGAACCTGGTTTAAATCATGGGACACAGCTGAAGATTCGATGCCAAGCTTCAATTTCTCAAGATTGTAGGTCCAGTCACCTCAAATTCCCCAACAATTTCTTACAGGAAATTTTTTTCCTATAGTGAAACTCTCCAAGAACCAGAAAACTCACAACAAGAACAAAACAAGATTAGTTTGCTAGATATTCCCCCAAAATCCTCATTCTTTTTGCAAAATAACCAATTTTTTTACCACTTTCCCCAATCTTTGTTATTGCCTGCACTCTCCTTGATTTAATTTATTTATTTTATTTCCCCACTCTTGTCACTACCTCATTCTTAGTATTTTATAATTTAACCATGCCTTACTATCTGCACAAAATAAATCAACAATTAAAATATTTAATTTATTAATTTAATCTTTCATTTTAATTTTGTTTACACAATTCCATAATTAATATATTTATTTTAATATTTCTTTATTAAATCATAAATTTTAATTTATTTAAACCAAATAAAATATTAATAATATTTTATTTATCAAATCCACAAATGTATTAAAATATTTATTTAAATTATCAAAATACCTTTTAACTACAATAATCTTTATTTTAATATAATAATCAATCAAAGCACCAATCAACCAAATTAACCAAATGAATAGAATACCAAGAAATACCTAACCTGATAGTGGCATGGAAGGCAATACAACAACAACATCGACAAACCAACTCGAATTCACCACACAAATAGGGTATGACAAATGGATACTCATCCTCATCAAGGATGATGGCTAAATAAGGGACCTAATGCTATCTCCATCAATGGTTACCATTGGGCTTAAGGCATGCTCAAACTTGGCAGTTCAGGTGGAGGCGATGCCTGGTACCTACAACGTGTGGAAAAAAAAAGTCAACCATGTAAATAGTCATACAGTCAAACACACCATGAGGGGAAAGTTGCAACGTCACAGTGCACTCACAAGCAAGTGATGCGACATTGTTCCCCTTCACAAAAATCCATCAACGCACAATAATCGGATGCTAACAACAAGGTAAAAGTAATCATAAGATAATCACATGGTGCACATAATAAGATTAATCTACATAATCCATTAAATCCATAAACTAGGCATAACATTAGCATAAAACATCAATGATAAAAGTATCATCAACTATCATCATAACTGTGAATCCAATACCAAGAAAAGTGTCATAATTTCCAAATACAAACTAGTAACTATTAGTAACAAAAAGAAAACTGATGGGCACTACATCATCCCCCCTAGAACCAGGCTTACTTTTGGAAGCCTGCAAATAAATATGGGTACAACTCTCTCATCTTGGATGCATCTTCCCATGTAGCAGAAGACTCGTCATTAGGATCCCATTGGACCCTCACCTGCTCAATGTCTTGACCCCTGAGGGTGAGTCTCATATGTTATATGATTCCCATTGGCTCCAAATCCAACTTCATGTCCTATACCTATAAGGCATTCCAATCAAGAACATGAGATATGTCTAGATAATAGGTTCTGAGAACCGAAACGTGAAACACATCATGATTGCATGATATATTGGGCAGCAAAGCAAGATGGTAAGCATCAGGACCAATCCTCTCCAAAACCTCGAATGGCCCAACAAAGCATGGTGCGATATTAGAGCCTTTTTCATAACAAATCAAAATCTTACACAGATGCACCCACAAGAATACTCAGACTCCAACTGAGAACTGACGATCCACCCTATGAGCATCTACACATTTCTTTTGTCTGTCCTGAGCTGCCACCAAATTCTCCCTAATGAGAACAACCTACTACTCCATTTCCTGAATCATCTTTGGACCAAGAAGAACTTTGTCCTCAAGATGATCCCAACTCAACAAGGTGTGACAAGGATGACCATATAACACCTAAAAAGGAGGCATGCCAATAGAGTTGTGGTAACTATTATTGTATACAAACTCCACCAAATATAGGTAATCTCCCAACATGACTATCGATCCATAATGTATATCCTAAGCATATCCTCAAGGATCTAATTAACCCTCTCGATTTTCCCATCAGTCTCTGGATGATAAGTTGAACTAAAGTTCAACTAAGTCCCCAATGCATGTTGGAAGTATTTCCAAAGATTTGAAGTGAACATTGGATCTCTATCTAAGATAATCCTATGAGGAATACCGTTCAATTTGACTATATCCTTGATGAAGATTCTAGCTACCAATGAAGCATTGTATGAGGATCGAATAGGAGAAAAGTGTGCTACCTTAGTCAACCTATCCACGATGACCATGATGGCATCATGCCAATGGGAAGACACCGGAAAATCAACAATAAAATCCAATGAAATGATGTCCCATTTCCATTCAGGAACAAGATGTGGCTACAATAGACCTGCGGAATGTTGATGCTCTACCTTCACTCTCTGACACTCCAAACATCTCGACACAAAATCAGCAATATCCCTCTTCATTCCAACCCAAAAGTATAGCTAACAAAGGTATGTGTGCATCTTCTTGACACCTGGATGAGTTGCATAGGGTGCCCAATGTGCCTTTGACATGATCAAAGTGTGAAGATATCCTGAGGAAGGGACATAAATGTTACCCAAGTGTCGTAAAAGGCCATCTGACTCAAGGGAATATCCTGTAAACCTACCCTATAAAACTTTGTCTGACTCAACCTCAGACCTCACCTCCTAATACCGACTATCTGAAGGAAGTGTTGTAAGGATATGAATCCTCATGTCCACTCCAAGATTCACTCCTGAAAGCTCATGTCTTCATCGCCTAAGAGCATCTACCACCACATTTTTCTTTCCTTGAATATACTTCACCTCAAAATCATACTCACATAGGAACTCCATCCACCGTCTCTACCTCACATTCAAATTTAGTTGCGTGAAAATATACTAAAAACTATGGTGATCACTATGCAGCTCAAACTGATGCCCCAACAGTAAATGCCTCCATCTCGTCAAAGCATGAACCACAATGGCTAACTCCAAATCATGTGTAGGATAGTTCAACTCATGATCCTTGAGTTTGTGAGACTCATAGGATGCATATGTACACACCACAAAATCCCTAGTAGGATTAGGAACTACCAAGATAGGTGCACTAGTCAACATCTCCTTAAGAATTTGAAAGGCTTCTTGACACTAATTTGACCAAATATAATTCTTCCATTTCCTCTGAAGAGAAGATATGGAGTGGGATATCCTTGAAAAACCCTATAAAAACCATTGGTAATAACCTATTAAACCCATAAAATAGTGAACCTCAACAACATTAGTGGGGCGTAGGCCAATTAATAATGGCTTGGATCTTTGAAGGATCCATGGAAATGCCCTCACCAGAAATGACATGACCCAAATACTTCACCTTTGTTTGGAAGAACTCACATTTTCCATAGTTGCATACAACTGGTTCTCCCTAAGGCACTGTAGTACCTACCGGAAATGCTCCTCATGATCCTCTATAGTTCTCGAATAGATCAAAATGTCATCCAAAAATACTAAAACAAATATATCAAGGTAAGTACGGAATACACCATTCATCAAACTCATGAATACAGATGGCACATTCACCAACCCGAATGACATAACAGTAAATTCATAATGCCCGTAATGAGTAAAGAATGTGGTCTTATGGATGTTTTCCTCAAAGATGCACAACTGATGTTACCCTGACTTAAGATCAATTTTTGAAAATAGCCTGACTCCCTTGATCTGGTCAAAAGGATCATCAATCCTTGGTAAGGGGTATTTGTTCCTCATCGTCACCTTATTCAACTGTTGGTAATCAATTCACAATCGAAGGGATCCGTCCTTCTTCTTCACAAAAATAATTGGTGTTCCAAAAGGAGAGACACTAGGACAAATAAACCCCTTCACCAATAAATCCTCAAGTTGTAACTAAAGTTCCTTAAGCTCCTTAGTGGTCATCTGATATGGAACACAGGAAATAGGCTCTACTCTGAGAATCAGGTCTATCTTAAAATTGATGTCACGATTTGGTGGAATCCCTAGAATATTGCTAGGAAAGACACTAGCATACTTACTAAGGATAGGATGACTATCAAGGGACTCTTCTTGGCTCTCCCCTAACTCCAAATCATTAACTAACACTGCAAAAAACTGACATCCCTGACGCATACACCTCCTCAACTACATGGCAGAGATCATACACAAGGAAATAGGCCTTTGAACTCCAACTACCTCCTCCTCCTTGGCTGAATCACCTACACATTGCATTGACTTACACTGACAATGTATCACTGATCGGTGAGCATCCAACCAATCCATGCCCAAAACAATATCATAAGACCCAAGGCGTATAATACAAAGGTATATTATGGTGCAAAGAGAAACAATAATCAAACCACAACCACAAACAAGAGACTAAACTATGACCTTAGCATTGGAGGCCAATTCGACCTACCACCTATCATTCTGCTTCGCTACCACTAGTCCACATCGCACCACTATGGAAGGAGAAATAAAAGAATCAAAATCACTGGAGTCAAAGAGAATATATAATCTACTACCCTATAACACACGTGTAGTCTCGACCACTATACCCTAATGCTCAACCCGACAGTTATCAACCGCTACAAAAACTATGTGTAACCTATCAACATTGCCTATTGTTGGCTTTGAAGCTCTTGACCTCTGACTGGATCTTGATGTTCCCTTCTAAGGACACTATCTAACAATGTGACCTTGCTGGCCACAAGAGAAACACCCTATACCTCTTCTGAATACTCTACCACCTGGGGGTACACTAGACTATTGAAAACTACCTCTACTAACAGCAGATTGTGAACTATAAGCAGGCTGATCATAATGATAATGCTAAGCTCACTCCCAACTCTGATTTTTCCTAGACTAAAATCTATCACCATGTTGGGGTTGAGAGTTCTTATGTTTGGATTGAGAATTTTTTTGATGTTTCTACTAACCACCCTTAGCGGGTGCATGGTGGCTCCTAGTGGGACATATTTTATGAGTCTCACCACCTCAAGAACTGACATTTGTTGGAGGTGCACTACTAATCTATACACCTATATGACCACCTAGTGCCATGGACAAATTCTCATCTACTATATGAGCCTTCTCTATAGCCACCTCCATGGTTTTTAGCTCAAACACATGAACACCCCCACTGATAAGAGCATTCAAGCCCCTAATAAAATGTTGCACCAACATACCCTCATCATCACCTATGCCTACATATTTCTTAAGCTCATAAAATCTTTGCTCATACTTCTCAACTGATATGGCCATCTACCTCAGATCATGGAACTCATCCACACAATGTTGCCACCAATGATCAGACAAGAAACAAGCTTTGAATCTCTCTAAAAACATCTCCCAAGAGACTGATTCTATATCCAAATGTAGCTTATGCTCCTCCAAATGCCACCATGTGGAAGAAAAACCTCTAAGGTGCATGATAGCACACATAGCCTTGGTGTTTCTACCATACGAATGCATGGTGAAACAATTTCTCAATTCAATTAACCATGTCTTTTCCTCCAACCCACTACTAGTCCCATCAAAAGTAGGAGGACGTGCTCTCAAAATATATCTCATATGACTAGCTAAGACAAACTCTTGCTCCAATGTAACCTCTCTCCTCTTGGGAAACCTCTCTCTCACCCTAACCACCAACTTACCACCATCCTTTCTAGGAGCAAAGTGAGCAAGAACCTCCTCAATTAAATGACGCAACTAAGCGCCTTCCATCTCTAGCTGACCCGAATTCAAACCCCCACTCCCTTGAGCATTCTGAGAACTTTGTTGTTCCTCATGATCACTCTCATGGGAAAATTGAGATGGGGTACACTAGTGGTTGACCCCATGGCCACCACCATGACCTCTACCACATCCCTGACACCAACCTCGACCTCTAGGAATTTTCCTACACAAACACCACCCAAAGGACAAGTTTCAGGGTGTTAGGCAAGGATAACAAAGGAAGAACATAACCTTCAAAATTTATGCAACTAAGACAACATAATTGACTCCTATATATACCCATAGTACCCAATGTTAGAACTTGGGCTCTGATACCATGTGTAATGCCCCGCTATAGAACCCTAGAGCACAACACGCTAAACACTAAAAGAAAAGAAAACATTTTTTTTTAAAGGTGTAACATATTAAAGGTTACGAATTTTACAATAACTTGCATTCTAAACCTAAGTCCTCTAAGGTTCCATGACTATGCTATGAGAATCCCATTAATCAAACTAACAAGAATAATAAATCATCGTTATCATCTCTTTAAACAAGATTCATCTAACAATATGAATTTCATTTTATCCCTCACATTTAAATGATCAACCAACATGAATTTACCATAACATGTCATCAATAGATACCAATCAAAATTAGTTTAATTAACTAACATAAATAAGGTACATCATTAACATTATTAATTACAAGAGAGATTTCGACAATGCATTACAAAATTGCATCATTACATCCATACTTCCTGAGATAAATTGGGGAAATTATAAATCAAAGTTATGATACATAGTACAACTAATTTCAATTTAGTAAAAGAACATGAAGATATTCCACTTGAATTGAAACAAGTGCAATATTTTGCATCATCAAGAGAAGTTGCCACGAACCTAAACCACAATAAAGGAAACCCAATGGAGTACAAGGCACATTCCACCCAACCACATGGAACCCTAAGGTCCACTCCTCATGCTATGAGATAGCATTAAGGTCCCACCACAACAATACACAGACAAGAAGACTATCAACTAACATAACAATATGATATAGGACTTCAACATACAAGTACAATACTACATCACAAAATAGTGACACCGATTCCAAATGCACACAAACATCAAGGGAAATACAAGCCAAGGGAACTAAGTTGTTGCAAGGGAGTGTTTCATTGCATGGTCTAGGCATGGGTTGTCCTGATAGTCTCTCATTAGATGTCGGCCCCCATCTATGGTTGTCCTGATAGTCTCACACTAGACGTCAGCCCCATAGGGTGACACATGTGGAACCAACTTTCCTTTCATGAGGACAAAGAAGTTGATCTTTCCAACCAAGCCTTCTCAACCCATCCTTAGCTTGTACAAGCACTACGACATGAGTGAGGCATCCAATTATCTTAATTAGAGTGAGATTCTACCCAACCCCCTAGTTTATTTATTGGGTTATCATTTAGTTAAGAAACTCCCACATGGGTTGTCCTAGATTCCCCTTTGTGTGTCGCCCCCCATTGGGAGCCACTCACCCTACTAATAACTAGAAGACCCCCACTCAACCAACAAGGGAAATCCAACTTGCACAAATCACAAAACTTTAAGAACATATACGCAAAGGCGAGGCATAAACCATCTCGCACACAAATCCCAATCAAAAAGGTGAATATACCGTGCAAGGCTAATGACCCTCATGTATTCATTCAATACATAACAACCATTCCAAAATGAATAAACATAGAATCCATCAATAGAAAATCCCCCCTAGCCTTTGGAAGCCTAACTAACCATAGCACAGGAATCTCTCCACTTAAAAACTATATTTTAAAACATCGCCCTTTCCATAATTACCACCTACATGAACACTAATTCACCCATAGAGAATCTACTAGTACTGAGTACAAGAGAAATACATCATATAAAATTTTATCTAATTCATCCATTCCAGTAATTTTTGAATTATTTCAAATGTTCGTTTATGTTATGGATCCTCCCATAATCCAAAAAACAACACATAATACATCTTGTAACCATTAACACATAGTGGAAATTAAATTTAGTTTTTATTAAATAATTACAATGGAAATCATTGTTCGACATCAAGAAAAATTATCTAATTTCTTATTTAATAGATCAATCAATTTGAAATAAACTAACTCATGCAATATTTAAATACATGAATACATATACATATATACGTATGTATATATATATACATACATACATATGTACATATATTTAACAGAACGAATATATTTATAACCTCAGCCTGGTGTTAACAACAACAATCAAAAAAATTTATAAAATATTACACATCTAGATATACATACACACACACACACATATATGTGTGTGTGTGTGTGTGTTTGCAATAACAAGTAACAAATACAAGCGTATATGATACAATGAACAAATAATAGTTACATGCATATATAATACAATAAATAAGTAACAGTTACAGGTGTATATAATATTGGACCAACGCCTATCCACATAGATGCATATCTTAAAGATTCAAACTCAAGTTTAAACTCCTATTTCAATATTCCCATACTAATGATTACAACACATAATGTATACCTATCGACTGCAAACACAAACATTTTAAGGCCATCGAACCTACAAAAGGGATGAAGGAGAATATTAAGTAGGATGAATCGGCTATATCAAGCTTACCTATTGTTTATAATTCAATGACTCATACATGGCACAAGAATACAATTGCAATGGTGGCACCAGGATGCTTTGTTTAATTCAGGTTTAAGATATTAAAGTTAAAGAAAGCTGGAGAAAAGACTAAAAAACACAAAAGCCAAAGTACAAGCATTGATTGTTCTAAAGAAACAAATTAAGATCACCTTAAAAATTTTATCTAATTCATCCATTCCACTAATTTTTGAATTATTTCAAATGTTCGTTTATGTTATGGATCCTCCCATAATCCAAAAAATAACACATAATACATCTTGTAACCATTAACACATAGTGGAAATTAAATTTAGTTTTTATTAAATAATTACAATGGAAATCATTGTTCGACATCAAGAAAAATTATCTAATTTCTTATTTAATAGATCAATCAATTTGAAATAAACTAACTCATGCAATATTTAAATACATGAATACATATACATATATACGTATGTATATATATACATACATACATATGTACA
Organism: Sequoiadendron giganteum; assembly: GCA_007115665.2. Taxonomy (NCBI): domain Eukaryota; kingdom Viridiplantae; phylum Streptophyta; class Pinopsida; order Cupressales; family Cupressaceae; genus Sequoiadendron; species Sequoiadendron giganteum. The sequence continues at coordinate 124,816,491 of CM021109.1, read as the reverse complement.
TATATTTAACAGAACAAATATATTTATAACCTCAGCCTGGTGTTAACAACAACAATCAAAAAAATTTATAAAATATTACACATCTAGATATACATACACACACACACACATATATATATGTGTGTGTGTGTGTGTTTGCAATAACAAGTAACAAATACAAGCGTATATGATACAATGAACAAATAATAGTTACATGCATATATAATACAATAAATAACAGTTACAGGTGTATATAATACTGGACCAACGCCTATCCACATAGACGCATATCTTAAACATTCAAACTCAAGTTTAAACTCCTATTTCAATATTCCCATACTAATGATTACAACACATAATGTATACCTATCGACTGCAAACACAAACATTTTAAGGCCATCGAACCTACAAAAGGGATGAAGGAGAATATTAAGTAGGACGAATCGGGTATATCAAGCTTACCTATTGTTTATAATTCAATGACTCATACATGGCACAAGAATACAATTGCAATGGTGGCACCAGGATGCTTTGTTTAATTCAGGTTTAAGATATTAAAGTTAAAGAAAGCTGGAGAAAAGACTAAAAAACACAAAAGCCAAAGTACAAGCATTGATTGTTCTAAAGAAACAAATTAAGATCACCTTAAACAAACCTACGCTAGAGCAGGGTACACAAAAAGAAGATAATTGGAAGGAATGAAGACCCAAAACAATAAACTGTATAAGCTAAATAAAATACTATGGTAGAGTAATTCGATAACCCAGCCTGTCATACCATTGGTTATGAACAAGAGTGAAATTTTGATGACAAATGAAGAAAAGAGGCAGAGGAATGCATCTAAATAGGGAATGGAGGAATTCATCAATGTTGCTATAGAGGAGCTTGAGAAAGATTATAGTCAATTTGGGGAATTTTATAGAGCAAGCAATGAAACCTCAAAGTATTCCAAAAGAAACGATCTTTTAATAGCTGAAAGCAAATTTTATAGAGTAAACACAATTCGATTTCAAGAGAGACTTTGCAATCTTCAAGACCATGCTCTTATTAAATTGCACACTCATAATTTTAACAAATAATTATTTTCTTCAAGCAACACAATCATGCAATATTCATTTCTAAAAACATTAAAAAATGGGGAGAAATTTTGGAACCTGGTTTAAATCGTGGGACACAGCTGAAGATTCGATGCCAAGCTTCAATTTCTCAAGATTGCAGGTCCAGTCACCTCAAATTCCCCAAATGTTTTTTACAGGCAATTTCTTTCCTATAGTGAAACTCTCCAAGAACCAAAAAACTCACAACAAGAAGAAAACAAGATTAATTTACTAGATATTCCCCAAAAGCCCCATTCTTTTTGCAAAATAACCAATTTATTTACCACTTTCCCCAATCTTCATTACTTCCTACTCTCTCCTTGAATTAATTATTTTATTTAATTTCCCCACTCCCATCACTACCTCATTCTTACTATTTTATAATTTAACCATACCTTACTGTCTGCACAAAATAAATCAACAATTAAAATATTTAATTTATTAATTTAATCTTTCATTTTAATTTTGTTTACACAATACCATAATCAATATATTTATTTTGATATCTCTTTATTAAATCGTAAATTTTAATTTATTTAAACCAAATAAAACATTAATAATATTTTATTTATCAAAACCACAAATGTATTAAAACATTTATTTAAATTATCAAAATACCTTTTAACTACAATAATCTTTATTTTAATATAATAATCAATCAAAGCACCAATCAACCAAATTAACCAAATGAATAGAATACCAAGCAATACCTGACCTCACAGCGGCATGAAAGGCAATACATCAACAACATCAACATACCAACTTGAACTAACCACAGAGATAGGGTATGACAAAGAGATACTCATCCTTGTCAAGGATGATGGCTAAACAAGGGACCTAATGCTATCTCCATCAATGATTTCCATTGGCCTTAAGGCGTGCTCAAACCTAGCAGTTTAGGTGGAGTCGATGCCGGATACCTGCAAACTACAAAAAACTAATATAGTCGATCATGTACATAGTCATATAGTCAAACACACCGTGAAGGGAAAGTCACAGCGTCACAGGGAACTCACAAGAGAGTGATGTGACACTATTTCCCTTAACCAAAATACATCAACACACAATAATCAGATTTTAACAAAAAGGTAAAAGAAATCATTAGATAATCACATGGTGCACATAACAAGATTAATCCACATAATCCATTAAATTAATATACTAGGCATAACATAAGCATAAAATATCAGTGATAAAAGTATCATCAACTATCATCATAATTGTGAATCCAATACCAAGAAAAGTGTCATAATGTCCAAATACAAACCAGTAACTATCAGTAACAAAAAGAAAATTGAGGAGCACTAAACTCATATATTCACATGTTTACAATATACACTAAATTTATATCTAATCTGGAGGACATTTTCAGCTTGAGAGGAGTTTGTGCTTCTTCACCTTACATTCTCCTCATATTACAAATTTGGGTTGTCGATACATAAATTCCTCTTATTTAAGACTAGAATATCATGAAAATGTATAGACTTTTGGTCAAGTATAAGATAATAGCATAATCAGAAAATATATATATCACTAATACATTTTTCAACCCTATTGTTGAATATCAATATAGTCATATTCAAGAGTATATCCTAACCCTAGGGAATAGACTATTGTCCTACTTTCAAGGAAATATGAGGAACCATTCAAGAATAAACTGCAAACAAGGTTTGAATAGCATCATAACCTACCAATGATGACATATCTAACATGATATCAGTCTCGTTGCATTACTAAAATCATAATTCATGCAAACATATAAGTAACATGTAAGACCCCTCCATTTTTCTCTTTTGATTGAACAGTGTCTTGTTGGTTATGCTGTGTTTTCTGTTAGTGCTTGGACTGTGGTACTTGATTTCTAACTGATCTTTGTCTACAAAATGATGTGCTTGTTATATTTTGACGTAATGGTGATTTATTCAGGTGTTATTATTATGACATGCTTTGAGATTAGCATTGTGAATATTTGAATTAATGATGTTTTATGTTTGGATTATATTATTGATGTTAGATTCGTCAGTTGATAGTACTGTATTCGTGAAGGGGACGAGAGTGCATCACTCACTTGCGAGTGCCCTGCGATTCCGTTATTCCCTCTTCACGGTGTGTTTTCTATGATGCAAATATACATGTACGATATTCTATTGTTCGCAGGTTGATAGGTACAAGACACTGACTCCACCTGGTTTCACAGGTTTGAGCATGTCCATTGCCAATAGCATTTGATTGGGAGATAGTAGCTAGGTTTCTCATGTCAAGCCATCACCCTAGTCTTGTGTGTGTCATCGGTTTTGTCTGGTTCTGTTGAATTAAATGTTATTGTTCTCTTGCTTTGATCTTATTATATTGCAAGTTAGAAAAGTTAAATAAATGACCTATGTGGTTAAATTGTTGATTTAATTAATCCGGTTATATTATGAAAAATGTTATTTTATTTATGGATTAATTTAATGTAATTAATTAAATAATTAAATCTTGGATTTGATTTATTTTATTAATTTATTTAAATTAATTATGTTGAAATGAAGTTATTTATGCACTTTGGAAATTATAGTTTTTTTGGAATTGAAATTAAATTGAAAATTTAAGAAAATGTTAAATGTTATTTTTTGGAAATTAGAAAAAGGCAAAATTGGAAATTAGGGATATTTTCAAAAGTTTGACTTTAGGGTTTGAGGAGATATTTTCTATTTTGGCTATTAATTGGTTTTTTTGGGGAAAAATTGGAGAGGATGAAAAAATGAAAAATGGAGAAGGGAAGAATTTCTGGTTTTGGGGGTTTTGGATCTGCATGGAGGAACTGGATTTTGAAGAGGAATCATGGCACCCTTTTTGGATCTTATCAAACTTTTGGAACCAGGTTGTCCTTTTTGTTAAAATGAATTGCATTTTGAAAGAATTTTCAATTCTTGTTTGTTTTAGAAATTATATAAATCTTGTTTGAGATTTGCATGAAAAACCCATCTTGAATTTGGATTCCAAACTTTGAAAATCTGTGTGAAAATATTGTTCTTCAAGAAAAAATTGCATCATAACTGTATTTGATCAATCTTGCTATTGTTTGTTCAAATTTAAATTGTTGTAAACAATTATATATATATATATATATGGTCAAACATATATATATATTCTTACTTACCTATTTATCCCTTGTTCTTGGGTTTTAACTATGTGATGTTAAAATTAAAACAAAAGCAAAACCCTGGTTTTAAAATTAATTTTCGGATTTCTTTTAAAGAAAATCTGCAGGGTTATGAAAATATTGAAGTTAAAACAATAAATAAATAAATAAATAAAATAAAAGGAGGGTTTGGGGGGACTGTGGGAGGCGCTGCCCCCACCGCCGCCCCCATATAGGGGACGGTTGTGGAGGCCGAGCCTCCACGTAGCCCCCACTCCTTTCGCCCTCACTGGTCGCGCCTTGCTTGGGATCGGCTATGTGTAACACAGCCGGTGCCCTTAGGGGAGCCGACTGTGTTACCCACAGTCGGCCCAAGGCTTGGGTTCGGCTGTGGGTTGAACCAACCACGCCCAACACAAAAAAATGCAGTCGGCCGACCCTTCACAGGCGCGCGGCCCGAAAAACCCTAGCCACCCCCAACCTCAAACGTGTCGCGCTTTCCTATGAACGCGTTTGGATTTCTTCAATTCGGGTTTTTTTTTTTAATATTAGATATATTTTAATAGCTTCAATATTATATAATATTAAAATATTATTATATATATATATCACTTGAAAATATATATATTATGTATATATATAAAATATATATATAATATTATATTTTTGATGTGTTATTTATTTTGATATATGTATATGTATTTTAAATATATATATACATGTATTAGAATATAGTTTTAAATGATGTTTGTTTTTAAATGAATTGTGGAATTTAAAGTTATGGGCTTTAGTCCAATTATTGAATTGATTAATATCATAATTTTAATGCAATTGGAAAATTATAAATCATTGTGCAATAATCGAATTATTGGATTGAGGTTAAAATAATATATGTGGGAAAAAACAATTATTCAAATTACAGATAATATGTTTGATGGAGAAATTGATTGATTTTGAAATGATTTATTTTAAAAATAAGAAATAGATGATTTTGGAAATGGTATGTTTTAACCCGACGAAATAGATAATTATTTTATTTACAAGTAATTGAGGAATTTGAATTAGTGGGTTCTTAATCAAATTATCAAGTTTAATTCTAAATGATGTATTTTAAAACGAAGTGAATGGTTTATTTTATTATCATTAATTGCAAACATTGGAGGATTAAATACTTGATTCTGGATTAATAGTTGAAATAACGGAATTAAGATGATATAGTTTGGAAAAGAATAAATTATGTTAACATAAGTTGTTAATAGACGAATTATTAGATTTTTAAATATTTTGTTGTGTCATTTATTTTAATATATGTGTATAGATTTTTTTAATACATATATATTAAAATATAGTTTTAAATGATGTTGAAGTTAAATGTAATTGAGAAACTTAAATTTAAGTTCAATAGTTCAACAGTTCAAATTATTGATTTGATTTAGATTTAAATGAGAAAATTATAAATCAGGTGTAATAGTCATATTAGTGGGTTGAGTTAAAATATTATATTTGGGAAAGGACAATTATTTGAGTTACAGATAATATATTTCATAGAGAAATTAATTAATGTTTAAATGAATTATTTCGGAAAGAAGAAATAGATGATGTGAAGTAGTATGTCTGAAATGACCAAGTAAATAATTACTTTAATAATTACCAGAGATTGAGGAATTAAATATTAGTTTAAAGTTCACCTTATGTCGAAAAGGGACATTAGTAAATCTGTTTTATTATGGAAACAATCTATTGAATTTTATTAAATGAAGTGGATTTAGGAAATCCGAAGAAGATGTAATTATGATTAAATTGCTTGTTTAAAATGTGGATTTTCTTATTATTGAAAGAGCAAATTATAGGATTAAATATTGGGTTTAAATTTTGGCATGTATCTGAAGGAGATAAAATTAAATTAGCTTTGTTAAGACTATAAGCTATTGAATTTTATAAAGGGCAAAGGATTATGTTGGTTTTTAAAGTAGTCGAGGGAATTGATTTAGTTATTAAGTTAGTATTTCCCTTCGCTACAACTATTGAACCAATTGATTGTATTAATCAATTAATCTATTAAGACAATTAGTATCTTTGTTGTGAGATCTTTTTGAAAAGAAAATGGATTTAGAATATCCAAAGGTAGATATTTCACTTGCGTCAGTGATTACTTCCTTCATGTTCTTGTATTGGCAATTGGGTTAAATATGTCATTTGTTTGTTAAAATCTTTCGGAAGGAGTTTAAATTAGGTGGGTTGTTGTACCATGTTGTCAATCTGCTTGGAATGGTTGAAGTAAATGTTGTTTTTATTATTATTGAAAAGGCAATTAAGGAGTTAAATACCTTGGTTAAATTGTTTTCCTTTGCCTGAAAGAGGAGTTGTTTAATCAGTTTCTTTGCGTCATTAACTACTGAGTTATATTAAGGAAGTGGATTTAAGGTATCCAAAGTTAGTTTATTCCTCGCAAATGCTTGTGTGATTGATTCCTCTGTGTTCATGTTTGGGGTAGTGGGTTAAGTGTCATTGATTGTAAGTCTTCCAGTGAACCCTAGAGTTTGGGAGTTTTTGTTTGTGAGGTTAACCTTTTGTGATTTCCTTGGTTAGTACTTGAGGTTGTGTCAGTGTTCTTACCCGATTTCCGTGAACGGGGATGCGTTGTGCCTCCTGTGAAAGGAGTGGTTTATATGAATAGTGGCTCCTTGTAAGGAGTGGTTTTGTTATGCTTATTTCCTCTAGTGTTTGGAGAGGGCTTGACTTATGTTCCCTCCTAGTGTTGGAGTGATCGTCTTATCTATTTGCTTGTTCTTGAGCTTTCCTTGGTATTGTTTGCATCTGTGTTGTAAAGTGAAAAGTGACTTCCATTAGGGGCCAGAGCCATGAGAGGTAAACTGGGTAACCTTTGGAAGGAGTTTATTCGAGTGTCATCTAAAGCAATGTGATCCATGTCAGTGATGTTATAGTGTCCCTGTAGTTGGTACTTGATTATTTGTGTAGGGTTTTCCTAACATACCTAATCTGTTATACTTGGAAGCAATGTAACCCTGTTAGAGTTGTACTTGGTGTACTTGTGATGTAGTTGAGTTATACGTGCATTGAGCTTGAGTTGTACTTGTGTGATTCGTGTGTCAGTTTGGTTCATGCCTGTGTCTAGAGGTAGTTGGTCTTGTCATGGTACCTTGTTACTATCTCCTAGCATGGGGGGTGGGCCTTTGGGTTCCACTTGGTTGGGTGGTGTGCACCTTACTCCGTTGGGCTTCCTTCTTGTTCGTGTTGACGAGGTTTCCAGTTGGAGAGCTCGTGGGATCCAGTCATCTTTATGCCTTATTCTTTCAGTTATTCGTTTAATTTGTTACCCCTCTTTGTTATTGAGGTGGTAATTGTAATATGTATTCATGCTTTCGGATTTACCTCATTCGGGGAATGAGAGTTGTAATCTTATTGTAAAAGAGATCTCATGACATCTTTAATTTTCTTTGATGAATTTATCTTGTATGGAATGCATGTGCTATTCATTTCATAAGCAATTAAATGTTGTGGTTTCATTTCCTTGATTTTGTTCATGGGTAATTAAGTAATCTCAGTCTAGTAACTTTAGAGGTTGTTGCAATATGTACCGAACTTGCATATTAATTATACTTTTAAAAAAAAAAAATTAGTTCGTTTGTTTAGTAAATTGTAACTTCCTCTAGGGTTGTGTGACGGGGCGTTACATAACATGCAATTATCCCAATATCATATACATATACCTTCTAGATAGTTTAATATAACTACGTCATACAATCATGACAGTCATTATAACTATATGTGTATTATACTAATAAGATACCACAAAACTACTTATATCCAATCTAGATTTATGTAAAATCTTGATTCAATATCTATGATAACAACCAATATCTTGCAGAAGAACTAAAAATCAATCATCAAAAACATAAATTCAACATAGAAAGGAGTAATGGATAGAATAACTAGAATTCCTAGAAATTTAGCTTCCAAAGAAGAATTTGCACTCAATGTTCAATGTCACAAACTCCACTTTTTGCTCCTTTCACTTTCACCTTATCTCCAATTCTAACCTCTTTCCCAACACTCAAAAACTCACAAACAAATAGCTCTCCAACACAATGAAATCTCTCTCACTTATCGCAACTTGCACTCAAACACTACTTTGCATAAAGAAAAACTACAACAGAACAATAACGATGGAAAACAAATGAATTCCAATTGAATACCAAAAACTAAGAGGTTACCCTCTATTTATAATATATTCTAAGAAACTTAATTCTATAGATCAACTCCTTCAATCACCACCTCTAAAACTAAAAATACAAACTCAAAACTAATTTTTCCTCTAAGCTAGTCAACTAAGGAAACAGGTTAAAACATGGCAACTGAAAGCATTGAAAACTAAACACATATATATTCCTAAATATAAATAGTTCCAAACACATCGTTGGGTCACCTCATTTTAGCTAGATCGTGGTTATTTTACCTGGTCAAACATTTTCTATGGTTTCACACTATCTTTCTACTTCTTAGTGTGGCTCTTGTTATGCCAATTTTCTGCTCATCAGACCTACAATGGAGGTTGTCTTTCTAAAAAAAAGAACTCTATTATTTTCCATGCCAACTTGTGGCACATTGACTAGGTCCAATTTAACGCCCCACCACACAACCCTAGAGGAAGTTGCAAGGAACTACTTTTAAACGGACTAATTTTTTTTTTGTTTAAGAACAATTAATAAGTAAGTTCACTAACTAATGCCAACAACCTCTAAGGTTATGAGACAGAGAATATATAGAACCTCAACAAAAACATGACAATTATCTACTAATAAAAATAACTCATACATTCCAAGTAAGATAATTTTACAAGTAGCATAAGAGGTAACTTTCAAATGCATCAATCCATTTATTAACAATAAGGTTACAACACTAATTCCCTAAATGAGGCAAGTCCAATATACATAATTACAATTACAAATTCCACCTCGATAACAAATGAGGGGTAATAGATTATAAGAACAACTGTAATGAAATCAAGCAAGAACTGCAACTGAAACCATGAGCTCTCCAACTAGAAGTCTCATCCACACGAACAAGGAGAAGAACCCAACTGGAAGACTTGCTAAATGTTAAGACCCACATTTTCCAAATGACCATACGAACAGATCATAACAAGGCAAGAATCAAATCTACTTAGGGTTCACTAAACCCATTTCCTCTCTAACAATCAGTACTCTAAGCATTAAATAAATTGAATTAAATACGTCATTTCAAAATCATTTTATTTCTACATTAACATTTAAATACATGAAACATTAGCCCGTATCTCAACAATTCAGATAGAGCAAAAGCCTATTTTTAAATAAAATATTATTTCCATATTTAATAAAACCCATTTATTAAATTAAATATTCCCCTTTAAACAATATAATAATATAATGAAATTCTCATTTTCAAAATGTTAATATTAAAACATTTATATTATTACTATTATTCAAATTTTCTCATAATATTATAAAGGTCATAATATTAACCCACTAAATACATTTTAATATTATAATGAATCATAATATTATATTATTAAAATCATTTAATATTATCATAAAACATAATATTAACAGGTAATATTATATTGTGATAGTAAAATATTATAATAATTATAATATTAAAATATTATAAAACTTATAATATTAAAATGTGATAAAATATTATTATATATTTTTAAAATAAATTAAAAAGGCAATAGGTACGACCTCAGTTCACGCGCCAAACCTAGGGTTGAATCACATGAACCTCGGATTGCGTGTGAAGGTGTTAGGGTGGAGGTCGGCCACGGTTTTCCTTTGGTCGGCGGCAGCGGTCTTCCATAGGGGTTGCAGGCGGCGTTCGAAAGCGAGGCCGACACGGGGGTTGTCGCTGCGGATGGCAGAGGGAGGTCGTAGGCATGGGCACGGGCAGTGCTAGCAGTGTCGGCCACCAACAGTGGTGGCGCGAGTTGCGCAATGTGTAGCCGACCACCACTGTTGGTGGTCGCAGGCTGCATAGTTCGCACGGCCATGGGGTTCAACTGGGTGCACTCCCCCATGCAGCTTCCCATGGGGGCGGCGGTGGGGTGAGCCCTGGCCCCACAACAAAAAATAAAATTTAAAATTAAAAAAAAATTAAAAGAATTTCGAACTATCATTTTTTCTAAAGTTTTTTTTTTTTTGAAAAAAAACCAGAAACTAAAAAAAATTACATACCTTTCAATATTTTGAGTTTTTCTATAAAAAATTGTCAGCATAACTTTATAAGGAAGAAATTGTAAAAATAATAACACAAGCATATATATATATATATATATATGAATATATACATATATATATACATATATATATATACATATATATATATACATATATATATACATATATATATATACATGAATATATACATATATATATACATATATATATGAATATATACATATATATATACATATATATATACATATATATATATATATACATATATATATATGAATATATACATATATATATATATGAATATATATGAATATATATATATATATATATATTTACACATTCTTCATTCATCCAAGCTTGAAATTTCAACCAGATTGAAGGACAAATTGAAAACAAAACAGAATTAAAATAATACTTTGCAACCAAGAATTCATGTCCAACTTGAACAATCTTTCCCAAATCATGAAAACAAGGTTTCAACAAGTTTTGCCATCCACACAAATGCCATTGAATTCCAAAAAAAATTAACTAATACAAGATGAGAACCTGATTTTTTTGAAGTATGGTGAAGATTATGATGGTGCCTTGAATCCCTTTTAAGCTCCATGGATTCTTTGAGCTTTTTATCCAAACCCACAAAATTGAACAATTCTTCCTCTTCTCTTTTCAATTTTTCTCCAAAAACTCCATTAACAAGACTTGTGAAGAAAATTCATAATAATGCAATTTTTTTTTCCCAAAAATCCTACAACCACCCTCATAAATTCTAGAAAACAGAATAGGAAATATCTCATTTTTTCAAATTTTCAAATTTTCAAATTTCTAAATTGACTTTTTAATTATTTTCTTAATTTTCAATTCCAACTCAAATATGCATGCATTTCCAAAATGAATAATGTAATTCATTTCAACACAAATAACTTAATCGATTAATAAAATTAATCTACTACAAGATTAAATTATTTATTAATTAAATTAAATTACTCAGTAATTTAAATCACATTTCTAACATTATTCTAACTTCCTAAATGAACTGAAATCAGGCAAATTGAACGAAATGGAACAACTGGACCACACTAGGACCGATGACACACTATGACCAGGGTGACGACTCAGCACAAAAATCCTAGCTACTATCTCCCAATCGAATGTCATTGGGCAATGGACATGCTCGAACCTGTGAAACCAGGTGGAGTCGATGTCCTGTACCTATCAACCTGTGAACAAAGAATATATCCACATGCAATAATATGTCATAAATAAGGCACATCGTGAAGAGGAAATCATGAAATTGTAGGGCACTCACAAGCGAGTGATGCGATACCGTCCTCTTCACCAATACAGTAGTACTTATTGATGCATCTAACATAGAAGCGTAATCGAAAGCATTAAACATCATAAATTTAAATATCCACTTATACTAATTCCAATCATGCCATAATAATCACATCAAAATATAGTATCATCACACCAAGATACATCATGATAAAACAGTGATCAACTGTAACCAAGTACAAAGTCAAAGTACAACACAATACTAAAGCATAAAAGAGGAAACAACATTGTTCGCACAATAGAGAAAAACGAAGGGGTATTACATCCAACGCCTCTTTTATCTACCTTTGCATGACTTTCAATACACAAAAAACTTAGCATTTAAATGTATTATCACTCCCTTTATATGGAATAGAAAATATAGATGCAATGCTTATTGTTTTAACTTATTAAATGACTATTGTTACATAGTAACTCATGTGCCTCATATCATGCACTTTAATGTAGTTTTTCTATGTTTATTACATTGCTTATATATGTGTAGCATTTAGTTTAAACATTTTTTACTTTGCTCGCATTATATATGTGTTGATGCCTTATAATATCTTTCATTATATATATATTATAATGATCTACCATTATAATATATATGTATTAACATATATATTAAAATTATTCAATTGCCAATCATATATACATATATTAATATATACGTACATGTATGTATGTATATATTATTTAATACACACATATATACATATATATTAATATATAAAAAGTGTATATATATATATATATGACCAATCAATTTCCCATATATATGGTTTATCCATGTATGGGTATACATAGGTATTTCTACCTACGTATGCTTACACACATATATGCTCATATACATGATTTATCATAGATATAAATATATACATTTAATGTATATACTTATCCATTCATTTATATATTAAATATATGAAGTAGAACATATACCCAATATAAATATTTAGTCACTTTATTACAAACCAAGAAACAACTAAAGGAAATCAAAGACAATTACTCAAACATTCTAATCACACCAAAAAGCTATGACCAAGGGTTTACTTATCAACACATATCTTGGAATGACTTGACTTAAACTTTCCTAATCTAGGTCGTGAGTGTGTGATAGATCAAGTAGGTACATTAGTGGTTGTCATACCAAACTCCTCTCCTAGGTGATACTCTCCCTCTGCTCACTGGAGGGCTTGATTCTTTTTGACATCCAACTTAGGGAATCCTAAATGTACTTAGTTGATCACATGAAAATCATATTCATCATATATCATTTTCATCAATAAAGCATTAAAAATAAATAACATCATATTATATATATATATATATATATATATATATATATATATATATATATATATATATATATATATATATATATATATATATATATATTCATATATTTCATTCATCCTTTGAACATATTAAAGTCATAATTTTGCATTCAATATCATATTTACTCATAAAGGTAAAATTAATCTAGTGACTTAGAAATGGGTTGTAACATACTTCCCCTTTATGAATCATCATCCCCGATGATTTAAAGAAGCCAATCATATAGATAAATTCAAATAAATGTTTTACTATTATTTTTTCCTAATTCATGTAGGAAATAAGTAAATTTATATTAACCTTAAAAGTAATCTTCCCTTGTAGCACTGCCCTCTGCAATCTCATCCTTACTGGACCTTGCACTAAGTGACCCTACTATCGTATTGGAAAAACTTGCATGCTTCAAGAAAACTCTCTCCAAAGAACTATACATCATAATCACATTGACTCATATGTACATCATAAGTACAATTAGTGACTAACTTGTACATGACACATATACCACAATGACTATAAAAACACGTTCTCATTGGCTAACACACAATTACCCTTATTGTAGACCAAATAGGAAAGGAATGTCAGTGCTTTGTGCACTGCATCGTAGGTCCCATCCTTTCTCTGGTCTTTACACTATTAGACAATTCAGAAGTGAAGAATTTCCATCAGTGATACTAATACTCATCTCAAACATAATAGTACTAGCCCTTGACTATTGTCCATCTCGAGCATAATATTTTCCTTAGAAACCTATCAATTCCAAGCATACATTCAATTAAATTTTCAATAAGGTTATTATGGTTTACTCAAAACCTTAACATTTCTTGTGTGTCCCTATCTGAGATAACTTTCTCAAGAACACCAAGCAATCAAACACTACTTCACAAAAATGTATAGTTATGAATGGTACCCTACAAATAAAATTTTCCAATAAGAAATTGGTTACCTTGGTGAGTCTATCCACCATAACATTATGGCAAATCCATTGACATAGAAAGATCAAGACTATTCTAATGATCTGCCACTTCCTCTCTGGAATTTCATGAGAATAGACAAGTCCTATTGGTGATGAAATTTTGTCTTCATCCTCTAGAATTTTGTACAACTTGCTACATACTTTGCAGAATCTCACTCTATTTCCTTCTAGATTATAGTGGTTTCACATCAGTCAATAATCTTGTCATTCCAGTCTTCTCTAAATATGACATCAATTTATCTTACCTACTTCCTTAATTCTTGAAAATTTGGTACTTAGGTTCTCCCTTTGATTCATAATAGCCCATTCAAATTAAGTAAAACATCTTGCTTGGACTTATACCACATTTAATTCTTGAAAATATAATGATTATGTATTATTGAGGAGATATAACTCCATCTTAGGGCATCCATATTTTGACTTTCTTTTGCCCTCTAATTATTTCCAAAGTTGTAGTTTCATTTCAGCTCAATCTATCTCTTATGATGAGCATTTAAATTGGTTGAATAACTATTCTCGTTAGATCGTGTTGGTTTGATATTATCTCCCAAAAGATGTCCAAACAATTAATGTGTAAATAGTTACCAAGAATGAACATTTTTTGATAGCTCAAAATACGTGGAGCGTGGTTTCATTCAAAAATCTTAAAATTATAAAATTATAAAATTATAAAATTGATTTGTAATTACTTCTCTCTCATTTGGTCAAAAGTCTCTAACTTTTCTTGACCATTCCAAATCTTTCACTAATAGTTCCAATACATTATCCTTTAACTTCAACAACCTTGTTGTGTTCATTGATTACGAGACTTTGGATATAGGTTTTTTTGAACCATGTCTTATGGAGAAGTCAAAATTTCTCTCAGACTAAAAATACATCATTAAACTTCATTGAATAGGGTACTTATCTGTATCCATATACTTTCCTTCTTCCCCTCATTGGTGTTTCCAAAATGTTAGGTCAACTTAAAGGTTGAACTCTTAATAATCATATATTTTCTCCAAATCGATCGAATTGATTTAAAATTCCTTTTTTGTTGGATTTTTACAGTTGAATGACTGTTACTCACCTTACTTACCCTCACTAGGTATACCTTGCAAATAATTTTTGTTCCCAACATAGTATTCTTCCATATCTAATTTATCTTTGGAACATCTTCAAATAATATTTAAAAGGTCTAAACATAAATTTACTTTCATTGACAAACTTGTAAGTTATATTTCAGCCATACTATGCTCTATTTGAGCCCTTGTTGGAATAGTATTTTTTACCATCTGAATTTTGCACTTGTAATCCACTTTTTCTATGAAATTTTATCCAAAATTCTTGGTGATTTAATTTCTCACATAACCCTAAGCACTTCAAGTGCTGTTTGGTTTATTTTTCTTATTTTCAAGTCCTAACTCCAAATTGACCTTGCCCATTTTGGTTTGTGGGATCATGCCATTTTTCATCTTCACCTTTGTGAACTGTTTCTTTTTCTAACCCATTATCGTCTTTGGTCTAAACACTAACAAATCAACTCTCACTCTTTATTTCAATTATCATAGAAATATTTCAATCTCGTTCAAGAATCAGTATTGTTAGAAGGTTCTCTCTAGTTGATTTTGATTTGCAACAAGTTGACTTTTCTACTTCATCTGAAGTTTCCAATTATGCTAACAATTATTTTCTCCAATTAAGAATTTGTACCAATAGACATAAACCATATTCATAGATTCATATTATCCTCATTTAATCCATAATCTTTGACTCTTTGCAACTATAGGTTTCTATTAGAAAGAGGGATCACTTTGGTTCTTTCTCACCCTCAAAGTCATTTAAACAATTTTCAAGGGTGGAGGTACTCATATAGGTAATCCTCCATAACCTTCCTACTAAACCTAGTTGCATAACCTCCACAATCTAAGGGTGTCTCTCTATGAGTTGTTGGTTTAGGAGTTTCAACCTCCAGAAATGATTCTTTCCTAGTCCCAAAGTTAGCCAAGTTTTAGGAAAATTGACTTTATTACTGTTTCCCTTGTTCTTCTCCCTTCCATTCTAGCATAAGAACTTATTAACCAATGGTAATGTTTGCAGGTGCTGAACCTGGTAGCTTTGATACCACATGTAACATGCCCAAAGTTTACCTTATTTTTTTCACCTAAGTTTTACCTCATAAATGTAAAAAAAATAAGTTCACCAATACATAGAAAGGAAATTTTCCATTTCAATAACACATTACACATTTGAAATAAACCCATTCCAAATTTCATTGCATGAATAAAATAAAATTACATAATCCCATGAAATGAATTCATCTTTCAAATATAATTTCCAAATAGATGCATGATCATAATTATAAAACATAGCTTACAAGAGCTTACATGGCTTACAAGAGATGAATGGGTCAAGAGTAAAATTGGTTGATATGTCCCCTATTGGAGCATACATCCTCAAGTTTTGGTCACCAACTGTATGAGGGATGGCATCACCCAAGTGCTTTTTTTCCAACCACAAACTTACTATATTCCCCTGCACATCTTCCTAACTGGTAAGATGACCCTCTCTTCAACAAAGATATTGGTATGGTAACCCTCTAATATAATCCTACCTAAGCAGGGTGTTGTTTCCTACATAACTAGTGCTTTCATATAGTGGATACCTGCCTACATCCATGACACTCCCTACTAGCTATACAATATTGGCTCACAATGAACCAACAAGTGTATGCAGTGGCAACTTACACTCACTTTGGCCAAAGATTTGATATTAAATAAAGATTCAATATTAAATCAAACTCACTTTCTATGAAGTGGTGTCATATATTCACCCACCCCCTTTCTCAAACTTGTTAAATATAATGACCATAAATAACTCTTGACCAATTTTTTCCACACACACATAACAAGAATTCCATTCCCAAAAGATATAAAATTCAAGTGATCTGGCTGACCAATTAGGTTATTCCCAACCTTGGTATATCCTAATCCCATGAATAAACCTCATTACCAACACAGGTTTACATAACATCATAAACTAACAATCTCAACATAACACTTCTATATCATACCATTTTCCAACATCACAATTCATGCAAGCATATATTTGGCTTATAATATCCTAGATATTATGATAATACCCTCTAGTTATCACTATTTGAATATTACCATAAAATGCTACAAACATGCATATCAAACTAATATGATTTTTCTCATCAACATGCCCTTTTGATTATTCTTCATTTCTCATGGTTCTTTCCAAGTTATCCTATACTTGTTTCTATGTTTTCTTCATAAACAATCATAAATCCTTTTCTTTCAATATGACTCATATATTCACATGTTTACAATGTACACTAAATTCAAATCTAATATGGAGGAAATTTTCATCTTAAGAAGATTTTGTGCTTCAACGCCTTATAGTCTCCTCACATTACAACTTTAGGTTTTCGAGATCTAAAGTCCTCTTCTTTAAGACTACAATATTGTGAAAAGGTACATACTCTTGGTCAAGTATAAGATAATGGCATAATAAAAAAAAAAATATCACTAATACATTTTTCAACCCTATTGTTGAATATCAATATAGTCTTATTCAAGTGTATATTAGGTAACCCTAGGGAATCGACTACTGTCCTAATTTCAAGGAAATATGAGTAACCATTCAAGGATAAACTACCACATAGTTTGTATAACATCATAACCTATCAATGATGACATATCTAGCATGCTATCATTCACATTGTATTTCTAACATCATAATTCATGCAAACATATAAGTAGCATGCAATCATCCTAGTATCATATACATATACCTTCTAGGTAGTTTAATATAAATACGTCATACAATCATGACAATCATTATAACTATATATGTATCATACTAATAAGATACCAAAAAACTACTTCTATCCAATATAGCTCTATGCACAAGCTTGATTTAATATATACGATAATAACCAATATCTTGCACAAGCAATGGAAATCAATCAGAAAAATATAAATTCAACATAGAAAGGAGTAATGGATAGAATAACTAGCATGCCTAGAAATTTAGCTTCTAAAGAAGAATTTGCACTCAATGCTCAATATCATAAACTTTGCTTGTTGCTCCTTTCAATTTCATCTTATCTCCAATTCTAACCTATTTCCCAACACTCAAAAACTCGTAAGGAAATAGCTCTCCAACACTCAATGAAATCTCTCTCACTTCTCACAACTTGCACTCAAACACTACTTTGTTGAATAAACTAGATATTAAGGGGGGCCTGAATCAGTATCTACTAACTCTTATTGAACAATCACCATTAATTTATTTCATTATAGAATAGAAAAGATAAATAACACAACATGACATTCATAACACTGAAACACCAGATTTTACGTGGAAAACCCAATGAGGAAAAAACCACGATGAGGATTAGCTCACAATATATAGTTATATTAAAAGGACTGGCTCACTGCCAAATACAAAAGCTCATTGCTTATAGAGGACTTTCTATCCAAAAGGGAGGCTCACTGCCTACAGAAATGTATAAACAAAATTTGGCTAACCACCAAAGTTGAACTGATGAAGATACACCTCAAGTGTTGATTCAATTCCCTATATGCTCATAGTGTTCGCTCACAAATTGATCTCCAATTCACACACTTATACTTCTTCTCTTTTTCACATTCACATCATGCATCATAAAACCTTGCATGTCTCTCTCTCTTTTCTCTATATTCGGATCTTCTAAACATCTTGTATATTTACTCATATGCAATAGTTAGGTCAGCATCAAAAGATAATTCAATCGTGTCAAAACATCATGAAGTCAATTGGGACCAAGGCTAGGTCTTCACATATAATTCACAATCCAATCAACTAGATACTAGGTCGGCCAAAACTTAATACCGAAATTCAAATACAAAGACTAATGCTAGCGCATCCCCCAAACATCTAAGAATGCATACATACACACTTCCAACTGTTATAAAACTTTTCCCAAAACCTTAGATCATACTGAATACTAGAGAGCATATGTGGACAAAAAATACCAGAATTGCCAGATCAAATACCAGATGGGATAAAGTGGTTTTGCACACTGGTATAGGGTACTAGACCAACATGGTGACATCAATGACAACCTAAGACACATTTCCAAAAATCTCCCCCTTTGTCATTGATGGCAACATAAAAGAAAACCAATTCAAAAATTCATATCTCTCCCAAAAAAACTTAATCTCCCCTTATCCATATCTCTCCTCAAAACTCCATATCTCTCCCCCTTTGACATCAATGGCAAAGGGCACCAAAAAAAGAGAGAAATGACATGGTGACATTCAAAATTCCAAAAACTTTAAAATATCCAATTCTTCAAATAAAAATAAAAAAATTTACTTCAAATACCTTTTTGTACCTTTCTTTGATCACTAGAAGCAATTTATTCCATTCCAGAATAGAAAAATCCATTCTTGTAGACACACTTTCCAACACAACCAAAAGTGTGAAGGAGGAAGACCAATCTGAGGATGAACTTTGTTTTTCATAGTCTTCAACATCAAAGAGTATTTTGGCAAGATGGTCTAGCCGGACCTCAACAATCTCCTTTAGAAGCAAGAAGTTCTTCACAACGTCATCCCTCTATCTCTGCATAATAATCATTTCAACTTGCAACTCACCAATTCTCAATCTTTGTCCATAAAGATGTCAAATTTCTTCCCAATACTATTTACCTCAGATTCTATTGCTTCAATTTTGCTTCAAAAATTATCAACTACTGTAGGCCACCAAAGGCAATACTTGTAAATAACAGTCATTTCTTTCATGCACTCCTTCATTTCCAAAAGACTCTCCAAATGTCTGCAAAATTTTTTTGCAACGGGAATCCTAGATTTCCACACAACATCCTTCTTTCCCAGTAGGGATTTCAGAAAATAAAGATCCAAACATGTAAGAAATGATCCAAAATGAAATGGATATCCTTCTTTCAATGACAATTGAATGTTCTCGACTAGATTCTCAAGAATTAGCTTATATAAATCAAATTGCATGTTCTCCTTAACCATATTATACACCAAATATACTGCAATAGCCGAAGTAGAACTTTCTCTGTTCCTGAAAAAGATTTTATACAAAATATCGTATGCAACATACCTAATCAAAGAATCAGAAATAGTATCAATCACCAATGCACGGGGATCCTTTTCGACTCCTATCAATTCCTCTACTTCCTTGTATTTAATCATCTTCTATCCAAGAAGTTCTCCAATATTGCACAGTCTGGTAATTGCTTTGATTGCATCCTTCGAAAAAAGATAAGATTTATCCAATATAATGCTATCATCCTTGAATTTTCCCAAGAGAAACAAAATAAATTCTTTATCGGCAAACCAAGGGAATTCTCCCCATATGTCCAAACATAGGGTTTGCAAGTTCTAAAATTCACTCGGTTCCAACCCTAATTCCAATTTCTTGATCTTTCGATTATCAAATTCATCTAGCTCAAGTCCTTTCAACTTCAGAGGAGTATTCCTATTTGATCCTCGGATAGAAATTTCCATTATAGCTCTTAAATAACAAAAATTATTCTATTACCACCTTCTACTGTCGCGAGATAAGGAGACTTCCAACACTTGCTTTCGAATATCCACAATGTTCTCTTTGATGTTCTTTGACTCGCTTCAGAAATTCTTTGAGAGAATTCCAAATCACTCTACAATTCCTTCAAATGTAATGATGATCAAAAATGATTTGAGAAACTTCCTTTATATTCCATCATTTTTCCCTAACTCATATTAAATGTAAAAAAAATTTCAAACTTTTCTTTCATTTTGACTGAGAAATCCTAATTCACTCCGCAAAAGAACATGCTTGCATCTTTTCTATTGGTTCCTTTTGCAACATCTTAGTCTTGAAAAAATTCATACCATATCCACATGCCAACACCTAACACATCATACTTCTAGGGGTTTAATTGATTTTTTGATAATGCTCCCCTAAGACCAGGCTAGGTCTAGTTCCCGGAGGAATCATCTACACCGGATGAAGGTATAGACACATCAGTAGTCTTTGATTATTCTTTATTTTAACATATCTTTTTCATTTCCTACTTAACCTCTTCCTTGTCAATATTTTTGACCGGTTTATCATTATTCACTGAAGCAGACTAATTTCCCTTTTTACTTTTGCAATCTTTCAAAATATGTCTCGATTTCTTGCATTGATAACAAATAATATTTCTCTATCCAGTTTGATTTCCATTCATTCCGGTTCTACATTGATTGTATTTATGTCCAAACATGTTATAGGTATAACAATAGCCATCAAAGGATTGATTTATCCTTCCTCTATCAAATATATTCATCATCACTCTACTAACCATCCTTACTTGTGATCTGCATTCAGTAACTTTATGTCCTATCTTCTTGCATGTATAAAATTATCCAGAGAAGGGGCCAGAAAATTGATGCAATCTACTCCTACACTCAATTGCCTTATGTCCAAATTTATTACATGAAAAACTTATACCGTTGAAAGATAACATTTGGTTGTCTAATAGGTGGTTTCCTTCCAAAATTTATTTTTTTCTTTCCTTTATCCTGAGTCTTCTGATTATCTATTGGATTTGAATTATGCATTTTTCCATCAGCTTCAATTCCTAAGCCACTTTTGTCCTTAGAGGGTTTTTGTCCAGCTATTAATTCATCAAGATTAGTGGAGCTTGTCTTAAATTAATCTTCATAGATTTTTTCTTTCTCAAGATCTGCTTTCAGATTCATCACTTCCCATTCAAGTCTAGAGAAAACATCAGCTTTGCTTTGTATCACTATCTTCAAACATTCTTCAACTTTAACCTTTTCATCTATCTTCAACTTCAGTATGATATTCTCATCATTTTCTAGCTTCAATTCTTCACTCACTTCTTTGTATCTTTCTTTAAATTTCTTTAACTGCTCTTTCAATTTACGTACATAGTCATTAGCTTCATCAAGATTCTCCTTCAGATCTCTATTCTCGATTTCAGCCTTGTCAAGATCTTCAAGGGTAATCTAGAGCTCTTTTTTATCCATTGTTGAATCTGTAGGATCTCCCTCAAGCTGTTAAACTTCTTCAAAGGAACCAAAAAGCTCTGATACCAATTGTTGAATAAATCAAATACTGGGAGGGGGGGTGAATCAGTATCCACTAACTCTTATTGAACAATCACCATTAATTGATTTCATTATATAACATAAAAGAGAAATAACACAACAATGAAACACAAAATTTTATGTGGAAAACCTAATGAGGGAAAAACCATGGTGAGGATTAGCTCACAATATATAGTTATATCAAAAGGACTAGCTCACTGCCAAATACAAAAGCTCACTGCTTATAGAGGACTTGTTGTCCAAAAGGGAGGCTCATTGCCTATAGAAATGTATAAAAAAATTTTGGCTAACTGCAAAATTTGAACTAATGAAGATACACCTCGAGTGTTGATTCAGTTCCCTATATGCTCAGGGTGTTTTCTCACATATTGATCTCCAATTTGCACACTTATACTTCTTCTCTTTTTCAAATTCACATCACACATCATAAAACCTTGTAGGTCTCACTCTATTTTCTCTATAGTTGGATCTTCTAAACATCTTGTGTATATACCCATATGAATAGTTTGGTCAGCATCAAAAAATAATTCAATCATGTCAAAACATAATGAAGTCGGTTGAGACCAAGGCTAGGTCTTCACATATAATTCATAATCCAATCAACTAGATACTAGGTCAACCAAAAATTAATACCGAAATGCAAATACAAAGACTGATGCCAGCGCATCCCCCAAACATCTAAGAATGCATACATACACACTTCCAACCATTATAAACCTTTTCCTAAAACCTTAGATCATACTGAATACTATAGAGAATATGTGGACCAAAAATACCAGAATTACCAGATCAAATACTGAATGGGATAAACTGGTTCTACACATTGGTATAGGGTACCAGACCAACATGCTGACATCAATGGCAACCTAAGACACATTTCCAACATGCTTTATATAAATAAAAACTACAACAAAACAATAACAATGGAAAATAATGGATTCCAACTTAATACCAAAAACTAAGAGGCTTCCCTCTATTTATAAGAGATTCTGAGAAACTTAATGCTATAGTTCAACTCCTTCAATCACCATCTCTAAAACTAAAAACATAAACTCAAAATTGATTCTACCTCTAAGCTAGTTGACTAAGCAAATAGGTTGAAATATGGTAGCTAAAAGCATAAAAAAACTAAACACATATACAGTCCTAAATAGAAATAGTTCCAAATACATGGTTGAGTCACCTCATTTCATCCTGATCATGGCTATTTTACTAGGTCAAACATTTGCTATGGTTTCCCACTAGCTTTTTACTTCTTAGCGTGGCTCTTGTTATGCCAAGTTTCTGCTCATGGTGCCTACAATGGAGGCTACATTTCTAAAATAAAACAAACTCTATTAGTTTTCTTTCCAACTCATGCCACATTGACTAGGTCCAATGCCTCTTTTATCTACCTTTGTGTGGTTTTCAATACACAACAAACTTAACATTTAAATGGATTATCACCCCCTTTATATGGCATGACAAATATAGGCGCAATACTTATTGTTTTAACTTGTTAAATGAATGTTGTTACATAGTAACTCATGTGCCTCATATCATGTGCTATAATGCAATTATTTTATGTTTATTTCATTGCTTATATATGTCTAGAATTTAGTTTAAACATTGTTTACTTTACTCACATTATATATGCATTGATACCTTATCATATCATTCATTATATATACCAATATATATATATTATAATGCTCTACCGTTATAATATATATGTATTAACATATGTATTAAAATCATTCAATTTCCAATCATACACACACACACACATATACACATATATTAATGTATATGTATGTATGTGTGTATATATTATTTAATATATTAGTATATACATATATATTAGTATATACATTTTAATATCTAATAATAAGTATATATATATTTATCGATAAGTATATATACAAAGTTTGTATATATATATATATGATCAATCGATTTCCCATATATGATGTATCCACGTATGGGTATACATAGGTATTTCTACCTACATATGCTCACACATGTATATGCTCATATACATGATTTATCCTAGATATACATTTAATGTATATACTTATCCATTCATATATATATTAAATACACAAAGTAGAACATATACCCAATATAGAGATTTAGTCACTTTAATACTCACCAAAAAAACAACCAAGGGAAATCAAAGATAAATGCTCAAACATTCCAATCATCTTGAAAGCTATGGCCAAGGGTTTACTTATGATATTGCTATCAGGATTCAACCATGCAGTTTTCGAGTCAAACTCATTGACCCAAGATTCATGAGTAGTGGTTCACAAGAACCCATCTCTCATGATAATGAATGGTCCACTTAGCACTCATTGCATCTAGGTGATGCTCACAGAGGTGAAGCATTGGTCCATCCCAAGAGGTCACCCATCCCAATACTGCTCTAGCTCAAGAATGCTTAACCACAGAGTCTCCCCCAAGGTTAAGCCCACTTAGCTTGCTACCCCATTTGCAAAACCTTCAGCAAGTGTTATGCCTTATGAACCATTCATTATAGAACCTCCTACTTATCAAGGGTTTACTTACCGACACATATCCCAGACTGACTTGCCTTAACTTGCCTAACCTATGTCGTGAGTGTGTGATAGCTCAAGTACATTAGTGGTTGCCATACCAAACTCCTCTCCTTGTTTATACTCTCCATCTCCTCACTGGAGGGCTTGATTCTTTCCTACACTAACTTAGTGCATCATAAACATAGTTAGCCGATCACATGAAAATCATATTCATCATATATCATTTGCATCATTAAAGAATTAAACAACAATAACATCATAATACATATTCATGTATTTCATTCATCCATTAAACATATTAAAGTCATAATTTTGCATTCAATATCATATCTACTCATAATCTTTCATTCAATATCATATTTACTCATAATTTTTCATTCAATATCATATTTACTCATAAGTCTCTCCCTTCAAAAAATCAACCACAACCTCCTTTTGTTGTCACTCCCATCTACCATGCCCAACATGGAAAAATCATCTTAAATATATTAAAAGAAAATATTAAATGCTCAAAAAGCATCTTCAAATCCACTTATTGGAAATCACCAAGTTTAGGTGACAACTTGGATTCCCACTCCTAAAAAATAGGGACCCAAATTAGAGAAATATATTCACTCAATATGGGTGCCTAGATTCTCCATTGCTATATTTTAGGAACATTAATGAGTTGTAACAAGTTGAAACTCCCAAAAATCCATGCCATAATTTTTTCCTCCTAAATTTCTGATTTAGAAACTACACTCTTCACCACCTTCCACTACAACATTTGCATAATAATTAAGCCAATTTATTTAATAATTTTTTTGGCTTAATATTGTAATCTTATTCAAAAAAACATTATTAAAATCAAATCAACACAAAATTAAACATTTTTTTATTGATGCAAGATTGTCATTCAACCATGGATGCTCCTACATCAAACACCCAAGGTAGAAAATTTTTGTGAGCTTGGTCTCACAAAATGGAGTTGAATGGTAGGACTATCCTTTTAGGTTGTAAACAACCTTTAGCAAACTCCATCACTGAATTAGATAGAATAATTTCTTCCTCCGCCTCTTCCAACACTTAGCCAAGACACTTGTCATCCTCCTCCACCAAGTGTGCACCCTATTCCTCTTTCCTCTCATAGACTCGCATCCACCATAGATCGTCCTCCTCCTCCAAAAGCTTCCTCTTCTCCTCATCTCCTTTGTGCGATCCAACCCACCACAAACTAACCACCTCTAATAGATCTCTCTTGTAGATTCCTCTATAGCCTCTACCTACGAGTATACATCTATATACCACTCTGCATCCTCACAATATTTTTTCTTCTCTAAACATTTTATCATCTCACAATGCAAATTTTTTACAAATTCAACATTACAAAACTCATAAAAATCATATTTTACCTCGATGACTTCTTTTCTCACAATACCTTCTTCCTCATTGTTGAATTCTATTGTCCCTATTGTTGCACTAAACAACTTCTCTGTCTCCATGATCTCTTCCTCAAGAAACTCTTGGTCTTCATTAGGTTCCTCATCGAACACTAGATCCTCATACATCACTACATACTTTGTTTTAACTACAACATCCTCAACTATTGCAACTTTACTCACAACAATCTCCTCCATGCTCACTTCTGGAACTCCTACATCTTCATCCAATGCTACAACAAACTTATCTTCTTCAATTTTATCATTTTCTTTCATGCTCTCACCCAATTATACTATTGCAACATCATTTTCCTCTTGAATTGCTAAACTTTCTTTTTTCTTCTCATCCTCCGCTACAATCTCACCATCTTCCTTCACGCTATCCTCAAAACATACTTCTACAATATTTTCTCCTTCCTGTTCACTTGCATTCACAACTATGAAAAAGTAAATTCCTTTCTTCTTTGATATTTTCAAGGCATCAAAAAACCTCAATACAAATCTTCAAACCCTCAAGTTCTTCACATGTAAACTACCTCACATTCAACGATCTATTTACATGCAAACCACACACTCCACCACCACAGGTCTTCGTGCAAACTGCCTCTAATCAATGCTTTTTCCTGTACACTCATGAACACTAGCTCTAACATCACTGATGAAGTGAGGGATTCACACAACCTTCACACAAAATATTTCAACACCAACAACAAACATGAAGCAACAATTTGCAACAATATATTTTAAATCCTCTATATTTAACTATCAACAATGCTTCATAATTTCAAATAAATTTGATTACAAAATTTTGTGCAGCCACATAGGCTAAATAAAGTCATTACAAAACATATGTAAATCTGTTATATGACAACAAACAACTTCACAAACAAACTCCAGATTCTTCTTCTTCAAATCATCTCCCTGCATTGTAAAATTGGCTCTCCAATTTGCAATCTTCAATCACCAACTTGTTGATCTTCAACCATGGATTTCATAATCCATTTATTGTTGCAACACACCTTCAAATCCTACACAAAAATGTATTTTCCACCTTTTCCAAGTAAATCCACGACGAGCCCTTCTCTTCCAAAAATATTAAAAATGATAATCTCCAAAATTGTCAAGTCTCTCCCTTCAACACATCAACTGCATCCTCCTTTTTGTTGTCACTCCCATCTACCACGCCCGACATAAAAAAATTATCTTAAATATATTAAAATAAAATATTAAATTCTCAAAAATCATATTCAAATCCACTTCTTGGAAATTGCCAAGTTTACGTGACAACTTGGATTCCCATTCCTAAAAAATAGGGACCCAAATTAGAAAAATATAATCAATCAATATGGGTGCCCAAATTCTCCACTGCTACATTTTAGGAACATTAATGAATTGTCACAAGTTGCAACTCCCAAAAAATCCACGTCATGATTTTTCTCTCCTGAATTTCTAATTTAGAAACTACACTCTTCACCACCTTCCACTACACCATTTGCACAATAATTAATTCAATTTATTTAATAAATATTTTTGGCTTAATATTGTAATCTTATTCAACTAAACATTATTAAAATCAAATCAACACAAAATTAAAAAAAAAATTATGGATACAAGATTGTCATTCAACCGTGGATGCTCATACATTAGACACCCAAGGTAGAAATTTTTTGTGAGCTTGGACTCACAAAATGGAGTTGAATGGTAGGACCATCTTTTTAGGTTGTAAACAATGTTCAACAAACTCCATCATTGAATTAGATAGAATAATTTCTTCCTCTACCTATTCCATCACTTAGTAGGGACACTTTTCGTCCTCCTCCACCAAGTGTGCACCCTATTCCTCTTTCCTCTCATGGACTCACATCCACCATAGACTGTTCTCCTCCTTCAAAGGCTTCCTCTTCTCCTCATCTCCTTCATGGGATCCAACCCATCACAAATCAACAACCTCTACCAGATCTCTCATGTAGCTTCCTCTATAGCCTCTACCTACAAGTATACACCTATATACCACTCTGCATCTTCACAATCCTTTTTCTTCTCTAACTCTTTTATCATCTCACAATGCAAATCCTTTAAAAATTTAACATTACAAAACTCATAAAAATTATATTTTATCTCGATGACTTCTTTTGTCACAACATCTTCAAATAAATCTATTTTTTGATAAATTGTCCTCAAAGTGGTGCTACATATGCATTTAGCCAACAATTTTAGTTGAAAAAGTTATGGATATATCTAACTTAGCTAGAATGAATCTTACAAGATCATATGTTTGACCAAAATATATTTTTAGTTAGAAATACTTAAATTCACTTGTGTTGATAAGTTGGTTGAAAGTGTGACACAACTTTATACTTTTACCCTGACTTCTTTTGTCGCAACATCTTCTTCCTCACTGTTGAATGCTATTGTCCATGTTGTTGCATTGAACAACATCTCTATCTCTTTGATATCTTCCTCAAGAAACTCTTGGTCTTCATTAGGTTCCTCATCGAACACTAGATCCTCATACATCACTACATACTTTTTTTAAAATTCAACATCCTCAATTGTTGCAACTTTAC
This sequence comes from Sequoiadendron giganteum, assembly GCA_007115665.2. NCBI lineage: Eukaryota > Viridiplantae > Streptophyta > Pinopsida > Cupressales > Cupressaceae > Sequoiadendron > Sequoiadendron giganteum. The sequence goes on along the minus strand of CM021109.1, from coordinate 124,787,794 downwards.
TCACAACAATCTCCTCAATGCTCACTTCTTGAACTCCTCCATCTTCGACCAATGTTGCAACAAACTTATCTTCTTCACTTTTCTCATTTTCTTCCATGCTCTCAGCCAAGCATACTGCTGCAACATCATTTTACTCTTGGATTGCTACACTTTTTTTTTTCTTCTCACCATCTTCCTTCACGCTATCCTCAAAATATACTTTTGCAATGTTTTATCCTTCTTGTTCACCGACATACACAACTATGAAAAACTTCTTTCCTTTCTTCTTTGGAATTTTCAAGGTCTCACAAAGCCTCAACACAAATCTTCAAACCCTCAAGTTCTTCACATGTAAATTTTCTCACATTTAATAATATGTTTGCATGCAAATCACACACACCACCACAGGTCTTGGTGCAAACTGCCTCCAATTAGCGTTTTTTCCTACACACTTAGGAAAACTAGCTCTGATACCACTGATGAAGTGAGGGACTCATACAACCCTCACACAAAATCTTTCAACACCAACAACACACATAAAGCAACAATTTGCAACAATAGATTTTAAATCCTCTTTATTTAACTATCAACAATGCTTCACAATTTCAAATAAATTTGATTACAAAAGTTCGTGCAGCCACATAGACTGAAGAAAATCATTAATAAATCAATGTAAATTTATTATATGACAACAAACAACTTCACAAACAAACTCTAGATTCTTCTTCCTCAAATCATCACCCTGCACTGTAAAATTGGCTCTCCAATCTGCAATCTTCAATCACCAACTTGTTGATCTTCAACCATGGATTTCATAATCCATTTACTACTGCAACACACCTTCAAAACCTGTAGAAAAATGTCTTTTTCACCTTCTCCAATAAATTCCATGCCTCCCCTTCTCTCCCAAAAATCAAGAAAATGACAATCTCCAAAATTGTCAAGTCTCTCCCTTCAACAAATCAACCACAACCTCCTTTTGTTGTCACTCCCATCTACCATGCCTAGCATGAAAAATTTGTCTCAAATATATTAAAATAAAATATTAAATACTCAAAAAACATCGTCAAATCCACTTCTTGGAAATTGCCAAGTTTAGGTGACAACTTGGATTCTCACTCCTATAAAAATAGGGACCCAAATTAGAAAAATACAATCACTCAATATGGGTGCCTAGATTCTCCACTGCTACTATAGACATCCAAATTTGATCACTTCCATATGATCAAAATCGTCTATTATGTTCATCTATTTCATTAATAGTGATTAAATAATTTATTTAATCATTATTTCATTTTCTACCTAAGGTTCCTAAAATATCTAATTAAATAAATTAAATACTTTACCTTACACCATGTTCTTCTCTAAATTAAATAAATATGAAAAATTATTTAATTTAGTCTTTTAACCCATTTGAATTAAAATCAATTTTTAATTCCTCTTTTCTCTCTCCTTGTCACATTCTCCATAACCCTCTTCTAATCCGGATTAAATTAATTAATCTATGATTAAGATGTGCACTACTTAATCTTGAGTAAATGTCACATCCTCCATAATCTCCCACTTGCCTCTAATCTCCCATTAATTACCTTAATCATGTGTTTGCACAACCTTAATCAGAATCATTAGCCACATTTGGCTTACCTTTTTTGGTCAACCTTCCCACTTACCATTTTTGATATGGACTCCCTTCCCCGTGTGAATTTTTAATTCACATTTATTCTACCAAAATTCCTCTCTTCCCCATGTGAATTTTTAATTCATTTTTATCCTTCCAAGGTCTTTCCCATCCCCATGCAAGCTTCTAGAAGCCTTGCCTTGTCACTTCACATGTGTCAAGGGCTTCTAGAACCTTGGACTTGTCACATCTCCCACATGTGACAAATCTCCAGCTTTTTGGAGATCTCCTTTTATCCAATGAATCTTCCATTAAAAATATTCTTCCCACACATTTCCCCTTTTCCCATGGAGATTTTTGAGAAATTCTAAAATTCCTCAAAAGTCTCTTTCATCCTCATTTGGGGACAAGAAGTTCCTTTTTGAGGAAATCTTCTCATTTCCCAAGGTACCTCAAAGGTACTTGTCCTTCATCCACCTCATGTACTTCCCTTCCACCTCTTGTCCTTCTCTTCCACCTAATTTCCACATCACTCCACTTTAGGACATCTCACCTTCCACATGTCAAGATGTGAGGGCTTGTGAGTCCTCAACTCACCATAGCCCTTCATCTTGATCTTTGTTGGATCAATCCCAACCGTTGAATTCTCTAGAGAATTCAATTTGGCCTATAAATACCCCTTCAATTCCTTCATTTTGGGGGATCAAGTCTTTTGCAAATAAACTCTTGCAAAATTGCCATTCAATCTCTCATCTATTTTAGCATCCATATTGCATCAATTCATCTTGCATCCACTTCATTTTTATTGCCATCCAAGGAGCACACAAGACTTCAACATCAAGGGCCAACCAAGGAAGCAACAACATGAAGGTATAATAGCAATTTACTTGTTCATCTTGCTTTCATATTGTTCATTTTCTTAGGCTAATCATTGAGGTGCCCTATTATCTTGTTGTTTCTCTTTATTGCACTATTAGTTTTATCTAACATCTCACATTTTAGGAAGCAGCATTTTATTAGGATCACATTTCTGGCACGCCCGGTGGGACCCACAAAGGGGTCTCTTTCTTTCACGTTTTTTATTGTTTGCTTGTTGCAGATTTAGGTCGCAGAGGGGTGAACTTGCCCTCCCGGACGCTACAGAGGGGCGACCTTGCCCTCTGTTTCTGACTGTTTTCTACAGAGGGGCGACCCTGCCCTTTTCTGTTTTTGACTATTTTCTGCAGAGGGGCGAACCTGCCTTTAACTATTTCTGACTGTTTTCTGCAGAGGGGCGATCCTGCCCTTTCAGGCTGTTTTCTGACTATTTTCTGCAGAGAGGCGACCTTGCCCTTTTTGACTGTTTTCTGCAGAGGGGCGACCTTGCCCTTTTGACTGTTTTCTGTAGAGGGGCGACCTTGCCTTTTTGACTGTTTTATGCAGAAGGGCGACCCTGCCCTTTACTGATTGACTGTTTTCTGCAGAGGGGTGACCTTGCCTTTTTTGATTGTTTTCTGTAGAGGGGCGACCTTGCCCTTTTTGACTGTTTTCTGCAGAGGGGCGACCTTGCCCTTTTGACTATTTTCTGGAGAAGGGCGACCCTGCCCTTTACTGATTGACTGTTTTCTACAGAGGGGCGAATCTGCCCTTAACAACACATTCGGGAAGGTAAAAAAGGGACATTTTAGCTTCGTTTTTGTCTCTTTCTTTTACTGTTTTGTGCTCTAACCCGCTAATCTTGTTTGGTGGTGAGTGAAGTCAGATTTGCTGCACATCACAAAGAAAGGAGAAGATAAACAACTAACATTTCCTTGCAGGACCTTCCTTTTTTATTCTGATTTTTAAAAGTCTTTCCTTGCTACTTTATCTAGGTACTTAGTATAAGTAGGGGAAAGTAATATTTGTTGTTTGTTGTGTCTATTTTACTTATTTTACCTTAAGGGGGCATTAGTTTGTTTTCACCTTTCTCCTTTGCATGTTGTGCGGATCCGGAGGAGGTAGTTGGAAACAATTAGTGTCATCTTCTTAGCGGGACCTGCTTGGGGATTTCATCACCCCAAGGGACAATCCCAACCACGTGTACCGGCGGGGTATATAAAAGGGGGAGAGCCAAAGCTGTACCTCAATCCAGTTGCATCGTAATTGGCAAAACTTCGAAGCTAGGGTGATACCTAGATAGACGTGAAGAGTTGGTCCGAGCCTTTCAGTATCTCGTTGGGGCTCCCGACTCATGCTTGTGATGGACTGGTGTTCACGGTTGTGCCTCACGTACCGAGCGTATATCGAGAACTCCCTAGATACCTTGTTCATCCTAGAGTAAGACCTTTGCCGGCCATACCCATTAAAACGTTAATCATAGGATTGTGCTTGTTCAAAGTGTCTTTTTGTGAAGAACCAGTAAATTTTGGTAAGTCAAACTATCATTAAACCATTTTAAGTCCTTGCCAAAATCCCTTATCCAAACCAAGTTCAAATTTTCACTACAGAGGGGCGACCTTGCCCTCTGTTTCGGTCATTTTCTGTAGAGGAGCGAATCTGCCCTTTGCTGTTTCGGCCATTTTCTGCAGAGGGGTGACCCTACCCTCTGTTTCAGCCATTTTCTGCAGAGGGGCGATCCTGCCCTTTGTTTCAGCCATTTTCTACAGAGGGGCGAATACGCCCCGCTAAACAGCCAGTTTCACCCGTTTAACCTCCGTTCGAATCCTCGAAGCCTCCATTTGACCATTTGATCAATCCAAACCTTCATTTGGCCATTCCAAGCCCCCGTTCACCCCTCCCGACCATCTATCTATCCAATCTGAATATCCGATCACCCGTTCCGAGCGATCGTTTCCCTGTCTTGAGTGGTCAACATTTTTTGAAAATCAACATTTCATCGACCAAACTGCATGAGTGCTTCTTAGAACATCATTGGAGTCCATATCTATCATCAAATCATCCATCCCAATCATCTAGACTTCATTTTTGAAATTTTTTATTTTTATGCCGAAACTTCCGGAGGCCATAACTTTTGACTCGGATGTGGGTTTTGGCTAAAATTTTACGGGTGGTTGCATTAGGAGCTGACATAAGTCCATTGGATCCTCCTTTGACACATTTTCAGAGCTACAAACTTTCATCTTGACCCTCAAAATCACAAATTGGCATTTATTTTTTTCAATTTTCCAGTTTTTGATGAACTATTTCGTTAATAACTCTGAATGCGTGTCTCATATTTCTGATGTTAGTTGGCAATTCATCCTATCTTAGTATTGGGTATTTTGTGGAAAAAATTGGACTCTCAAACGTATGCCTACGAAGTTTCCTAAAATGGCAAAATTTGACAATTTTTGAAAACTGCCAAATTTGGCAAAAATCTAATTGTCAACACCTTACGTCCTCTAGTTAAAACCCATGATCTTGGTTTCAAATCAATTCTATCATATCCTCTGATCCAATCCCAATCTAAGCTCCAATCCAGTTCTAATCTGAACATTAATCCCATCATCCTAATATGAGCTTTTATTCAATCCCAATCTAAGCTTTCATCTAATCCCCATATGAGCTTTCAATTCATCCTAGTTCTCTATCCATCATCTATTCTTTCCTTCTAATCTATATCCATCATGAATCTTTATCCCCCTCTCACACGACCAATAATAGTAGTCAAAGGGAATCCTAACTCCGTTGATGACGATAATGAAAATCTTGTTGATCATGAAGATTGTTATATAGATTCCCTTGACGCTATCATTGCTAGCAAGCTCTCTCCAACCGCCTCCCAAAATCCCACTACTTCTTCAAACTATCCCACCATGCCTTCATCCACATCCAATAACGGTTCTTATGTTACCCTTGACAAGGGATATCCAACATCCTCACCATTGACATATTCATCATGTCCTCTCGTTCAACCTCTATCCTATCCAACATCCACATCCTCTTATCCTCATTTTCATCAACAATTCCAATATCTCTACCTTAATCCCACATCCTAATCCAACACCTACACCTTCCTATCACAATCTACCATCCCAATATTCCTCCTATCCTCATCCACCATCTCAATTCCCTCATCCTAATCTACCATCCATATCCTCCTATGCCAACCCACCATACATGTCCTCCTACAATGGTTCACCACCTCAATCCTCCTATTCTAATCCAACATCCACACCTTCCTATCACAATCCCCCATCCCCATACCCTTACATTAATTCCACATCTCCCCATTTTAATCCTTTATCTACATCTTCCTACTATCACTCCCCATCCCAATCTAATCCAACATCCATATCTTCCTACATCACTCTCCCTTTCACCGCATTATATCTTAATCCCTTCATCTAATCCTAATCCTACATCTCCTCCTAGTCCTACATCCAATCCCATCCCTTCATCTAATCCTAATCCTCCATCTCCTCCTAGTCCTACATCCAATCCCATCCCTTCATCTAATCCTAATCCTCCATCCATTTCCATCCCTTCATCTAATCCTAATCCTCCATCTCCTCCTTCATCTAATCCTAATCCTCCATCTCCTCCTAGTCCTATATCCAATCCCATCCATTCATCTAATCCTTATCCACCAATCCCTAGTCCTCCATCCAATCCTATCCCTTCATCTAATTCTAATCCTCCATCTCCTCCTAGTCCTCCATCCAATCCTATCCCTTCAGCTAATTCTAATCCTCCATCTCCTCCTAGTCCTCCATCCAATCCCATCCCCATGTCTAATCCTAATCCTCCAATCCCCAATCCTCATCCTCCATCCCTGCCAAATGTTTCCCAAGGACTCATGCAAGAAGAGGCACCATGCCCTCCCACTTTATCACTAGTGATTAGGCCCTCCTCCATCCTACACCTATCCCTCTCATCACCCTTCCTACCACCATCCAAATGATTGAGCCGGTCAAACCCATCGAATCCATTGAATCCCCATATTCTACTACTAGATCCACCGAATCCATTGAAGACATCCAATCCCCTCCCCCTAGTCCTAATATTCACAAACTTCAATCCAATGACCTTCATGAATCCTCCATCCTCCTCTCTCCCCCAATTGAGGAGCCCCTCCAACACTCTTCCATCATCATACATCCCACACAAGATGAGTCATGCCAAGAGATTGATCCAAAGCATACAAGCATATCCCCTCCTCCAAATCAATATCACTCCATCCCATCTACTCCATCTCAAGAACATAGTCTTCCATCCATTTCATCTCATGATCCATACCCTCAACCAAGTCCTATCCTCCCATCCACCCCATCTCAAGATCACGCTATCTCCTCCACTCCATCCCATGATCCCATTTTCCTTCAAGATCCAATCACTCCATCTCAGGAGCCCTTATCATCCACTACCTCTCATGATCCCTTATCACTCATTCCTCCTAATGTTGCTATCCCCTCATCCCCATCACATGATCCTTCATCGCCATCTAGTCTTACCATCCCAATGCCACTTTTGTATCACCTTGGTAATATTACATGCGTCCATGGTGGTCTTCTTGCAGGAGAAAAACAATGTCTATGCACCACCTTTCCTCTTCCACCTACTAATGTGCTCGCATCATGCTTCCAAGAGAATAAGCATCCTACCATAAATCACATGCTACAAAATATGAAATATCAAGGAAAAGGTTTAGGCCTTCATGAGCAAGGTACTTTAGAGCCCATCCAAGTCAAAGAACATCCAGGCACACATGGTCTTGGATATGTCTCCCAAAATGTGCACTCTAAAGATGTTGATACAACCTTCGTACATCCTAAATGATCCTCTTCTAAAGGCACAAGAGGTACTTCCCATCATTCTGCCAAGACATATGCCACCATCCCCCCTCCTCCATCATACTATGTAAAAACAACCATCCATCTTCCTCCCTTATCCTCTCAATCCATTTTGGGTCCTTATGTCCCTCCATCCATCATTGCTCATCCTTCATCTACTATGGTTTCTTATATCCCTCCATCAAAACCCGCACATCCTCTATATACACAGTCTATTTTGGGTCCTTACATCCCAAAATCACCCCCTCCATCTTATCCTATTCATCCACCCCCTCTCCCTCATACACAGCATAAAAATCCTACCTTCATAACTCCTAATCAGGCTCAACAAAGGCACATACCTACACATTCTCCATCTACACATAGTCCCTCTAATCCTACCTCCATCGCTCCACATCATTCATCTCTTCACATCTATCCCCTTGCTACTAAAAGCACTTTGGATGCCAAAGCAAAAATGTATAAATCCAAATGTCCACGTGAATCTAAAGCTCCTCATGTCCCCTTCAAAAGACATGTTGAAGAACAGAAAAATCGAGTCCAAAATCCAAATCAATCAAAAAGGCCACAAAGGCCCACCGAAGCAAAAATAAAAACCATATGGATCCCAAAGAAAAAAGGTGCCATACCTTCAATTGAAAAGTCCATAACGACATCCAAATTTGCTATTCCCCCACAAAATCATTCACCTCCTCCATCTCCTAAATCTATTTTGGGTCCCTACATCCCAAAAATCACTATCCCAACTCCTACATTATCGCCACCCTCTCCATCTATTCATCCACCTATCTTTTCACATCCACCATCACATGTGCCAATGTTGGTCCTGAACACCTTCCCCCATCATACATCCACTCCATCATTACATCCATACACTTTCCAACATCCCCTCCACTATCCTCTCTATCTCCCCCATCAAATTCCTTTAATCCATCCTCTTGCATAAACCATCCAGTCTAATAGGGTTGTACCAACATCCGCTAGCCACTTCAAACATGGGCTCTTATTACCTTATATGGAACTTGATGCGTGAGTCCTTCATCCCTATCCTTATCAATTTTCTTCTAAAAATCCGCATATCCATATCCTTATCTTATCCATCTTCGTCCACATCCTAGTCCAAAAAATTAGAAAAAATACAAAAAACAAAAAAATAATAAAGAGAAAATCATTCATCCAATGGTGAAAACTTGGCAAACAAGTGCCTTGGATACGTACCATGATGAAAACTTGGCAAACAAGCATCATGCATAAATTCCCCATCTAGTCTCCTTCCACGATTGGGGGCAACATCCACTTACGTATTCCTTTCCTCCATCTCCTACATCTACCTATCTTCTGCATCCTATCCATCCTATCCCATTTATCCCACTTCCTCCCTCTTCCTTGTGATCTTAATAAATGTAGGGGCAAACCTATATACATGCTTTGGACACCTCTTGGCATATATAACCATCCATACACTATCATATTCCTTATCCACCTCTATCTATCTTCCATTGCCCATCTCACTCCCTTATCCACCCATCTTGCTATCCCTCTTGCCTCATCATGCATGACACATATAGAGTGGGGGCATCTCCTTATTTACAATTGGGTCCTTCGAGACATCGTCCATCCATTCCACCAGGTAATCTTCTCCATCTCCCCATCCTCTCATCCCATAGTCCTTTTCATCCTTTCATCCTTATCTCCCCATTCATCTATCTAAACATCCAATCCATCTCCCTATCCTTATCTTCTATCCACAAATCCTTTTCCATCTTTTCATCCTTATCTCCTCATCCGTTTATCTACCCAGTAATCCATGTTATCTTTCTGAATCCTTATCCTTCTATCCATATATCCTAGCATCTTTCTATCTCCCCATCTTTATCCATCCATCCATTTTCCTTCCATCTCATAGTCCCTTGTCATTGGTCTCTAGCTATAGGCTACCCTCATGCAATCCCCTCATGCAATCCAATGACTTGATACCTCACTATCATCATTCCTCTCTCTTTCTCACATCTTTCCAATCTTCATCACTCATCTATCCATCATCTATCCACCTATCCTAGCATCTTCTTATCCATCCATCCATTTCCATCCATTATTCCTTGTCATTGGTATCTAGCTATAGGCTACCCTCATGCAATCCAATGCCATGTTATCTCACTATCATCACTCCTATCTATTTCCTACATCTTTCTGATATCTTATCACTCTTCATCATTCATCTATACATCCTCTCATCCTCTCAATTCATATTCTAATAATCTAGGTCACTATCCCATCCCTGAGCTTCGCATAACCCACATCCCACATATCGACCATCCAATCCTGTGGCCTATCCTGGCTCATCATATCCTCTCCATCATTTTATCCATTTATCTTGGTCATCTCATCATCCCTTATCCATTGTCTATCGTTGGTCTCTGGTCGAACTACGTTGCCCTTGCGCTTTCACGTAGGAAAGGTCGGTCATTTGATCCACCCCCGGGGTTCTATCTTTTGTCTATCTTGTCTCTTCCATCGTCTATCTTTGGCCTTGTGTCGAGCTACGTGGCCCCTGCGCTTTCACGTAGACAAGGTCAATCATTTGGTTCACCCCCTGGGCATTTTTTCCATCTGATCATTATCCTCCATCGAGATCTTCATTTTCCTCTTTCCGTTTTTACCATGGTCTTTTCCTGAACTATGAGGGCTCTGCGCTTTCACGTAGGCAAGGTTGATCTTTGATCAACCCTCGAGCCCCTAGGTCTTTAGGGTGTGTTAGTCCTGTTGTCTTGTCATCCTGTCATCTTATCATGTCATCAAGTATGTCCCTATCCTAGCTGGTGCTTATCAAACAATGGTCATCTGTATCACACGATCCAATCAGTTTCTGGTATCCTACGTCATATTGATCTTTTAGTTTACTATCCATCATCAGTCTCAACAGGATGCATCCTTCCTAACAGACCTCATCAACCCCATCCATCATCTTGATCCTATGGCAAAGGACATTTGAAATTGATTGTGATATTTTGATGCTTTTGGCTTTTGTTTATCATTTGAGCTCCCTATCATCACTTGTCATGGTCGCCTTGATCCATCATATCATGGTGTGCTTTGACTAGTAAACATAGGGGCATATCTTGCTCATTTCTTTGTTTTTGTCTTCTTGGTTGTCCCACGTAGTACCCACCAAGATCCCTGAGGTCTTGTGTTACGCTGGGGCATCCTTTTGTGCTTGTGGTTATTCCAATACCTGGTCCGACCAAAGTCATCGCGACTTTGGGGTGTTGGGATAGCCTTCTTGTTTGTTGTGCTTGTTTTATGCATTAGACACTAATTCGTCTTGGTTTACATACCTTGATGCCCGGTGTCTTATGCTATAGCAAAAATCAGTGCTCTAAGGATGGCAAATTGCATTAGGATTGCATTTCATTTTCCATTCCATCATCTTGCATATCTCCCCCATCCTCATCCATTCAAATAATCTAATCACACTCTTGGTTTTAGCCTTGCTACAAGCCTTGATCCAATCATCCTCATCATCCTCATCATTCTCATCTCTGGGATGTATCCTTCCCTATCCTTGTGTTGTTTTGGGATGTATCTTTCCCTCATCAACAACGCTCTCATCGGGATGTATCCTTCCCTATCCTTGTGTTGTTTTGGAATGTATCATTCCCTCGTCAACAACACTCACCCTTATCCTCATCCTCATCCGGATGTATCCTTCCCTATCCTTGTGTTGTTTTGGGTTGTATCATTCCAACCATCCCATCTATTTCTTCCTATCGAGAGGTCACCCGGGACCCCTCTCTTTTCCCCCATCGCCCTCTCGAGTGGGCATACCCTTCACATTAATCCATTTTCCCTACCATAATCAACTCCTTCCAGGATTGGGGCATCTTCATCCATTCCCCACTAATTAGACAACTCAAGTCCTATGCTGGGGCATCATCTTCCGGTGAATTCCTCTATAGAGTCAACTGCACTTTCTTTTCTTCGAAGCACGGTTATTCTAACGGTACTTCGAAGAGGGGCAAAATGTAGACATCCAAATTTGATCACTTCCATATGATCAGAATCGTCTATTATATTCATCTATTTCATTAATAGTGATTAAATAATTTATTTAATCATTATTTCATTTTCTGCCTAAGGTTCCTAAAGTATCTAATTAAATAAATTAAATACTTTACCTTACACCATGTTCTTCTCTAAATTAAATAAATATGACAAATTATTTAATTTAGTCTTTTAACCCATTTGAATTAAAATCAATTTTTAATTCCTCTTTTCTCTCTCCTTGTCACATTCTCCATAACCCTCTTCTAATCCAGATTAAATTAATTAATCTGTGATTAAGATGTGCACTACTTAATCTTGATTAAATGTCACATCCTCCATAATCTCCCACTTGCCTCTAATCTCCCATTAATTACCTTAATCATGTGTTTGCACAACCTTAATCAGAATCATTAGCCACATTTGGCTTACCTTTTTTGGTCAACCTTCCCACTTACCATTTTTGATATGGACTCCCTTCTCCATGTGAATTTTTAATTCACATTTATTCTACCAAAGTTCCTCTCTTCCCCATGTGAATTTTTAATTCATTTTTATCCTTCCAAGGTCTTTCCCATCCCCATGCAAGATTCTAGAAGCCTTGCCTTGTCACTTCACATGTGCCAAGGGCTTCTAGAACCTTGGACTTGTCACATCTCCCACATGTGACAAATCTCCAGCTTTTTGGAGATCTCCTTTTATCCAATGAATCTTCCATTAAATGTAAATTTTTAATTTACATTTATTCTTCCCACACATTTCCCCTTTTCCCATGGAGATTTTTGAGGAATTCTAAAATTCCTCAAAAGTCTCTTTCATCCTCATTTGGGGACAAGAAGTTCCTTTTTGAGGAAATCTTCTCATTCCCCAAGGTACCTCAAAGGTACTTGTCCTTCATCCACCTCATGTACTTCCCTTCCACCTCTTGTCCTTCTCTTCCACCTCATTTCCACATCACTCCACCTTAGGACATCTCACCTTCCACATGTCAAGATGTGAGGGCTTGTGAGTCCTCAACTCACCATAGCCCTTCATCTTGATCTTTGTTGGATCAATCCCAACCATTGAATTCTCTAGAGAATTCAATTTGGCCTATAAATACCCCTTCAATTCCTTCATTTTGGGGGATCAAGTCTATTGCAAATAAACTCTTGCAAAATTGCCATTCAATCTCTCATCTATTTTAGCATCCATATTGCATCAATTCATCTTGCATCCACTTCATTTTTATTACCATCCAAGGAGCACACAAGACTTCAACATCAAGGGCCAACCAAGGAAGCAACAACATGAAGGTATAACAACAATTTACTTGTTCATCTTGCTTTTATATTGTTCATTTTCTTAGGCTAATCATTGAGGTGCCCTATTATCTTGTTGTTTCTCTTTATTGCACTATTAGTTTTATCTAACATCTCACATTTTAGGAAGCAGCATTTTATTAGGATCACAGCTACATTTTAGGAACATTAATGAGTTTTCACAAGTTGCACTCTTCACCACCTTCCACTACACCATTTGCACAATAATAAGCTAATTTATTTAATAAATATTTTTGGCTTAATATTGTAATCTTATTCAACTAAACATTATTAAAATCAAATCAACACAAAAATAAACATTTTTTAGTACTTCTTGTTAAGCATAGTACTATTGCAATCAATTCTTCAACTCATTTTGTTAATTAGTTATTAATAACTTGGTTTAGAACCAGTTAAAAACTAGAATTTTATGTTCTTCAAATATAATTTGAATTTTTTAAAGTGAACATGTTAAATACTTTACTTTAAAAATTGTAAAAAATATTTCTCTTGAATATAATTGGCTAAGAAGTTTGGGGTGTTATGTGCAAATTTGTAGGGAAAGCAAGGTAAACTATTTTTTTAACAAATTTTTAGAATTATTTTTCACTTTTTGCTTTATTAAATCATTTCATTAAATCTTTCTAAACTAAATAAAGTTTACTTATTTTTACAAAAAAAAATTAAATATTTTTTTAAATGTATATAATTATTATTTTTTTATTAAAGAAAATCTCACAAAAATCAATTAGCTATTTTATGGAAATTTGGATTCACACTATTAATATAATAAAATAAAACTACTTTAATATTTTTTAGCATCCTTAAAATCAAATTGATATTTTTTACTTCTCAATTTACTTTTGAAGTTACTAATATTGGAATTCTTGTCTCACACATCATTTAATTCTTCAATATTTATTTTTTACTATATTTTATGCTTGTATTTAAAAAATAAAAATAAAAATTTATTTGAATATAGCTTTTTATAAATTGACACTATAATTTAGTTGTTGAAAAAATGCTAAAAATGAACTCACATGAGACGTCAACCCGTAATTTTTATTAATCTCCTTCAATTTTTTTTCTATAACTTGAAACTTTATGCATGATATATTTTTTTCAAATTTTGATAAATATATATTTTTCAATAAATATTAAAATGTGCGCGTATTAAAATATAGTTGTTTCCATTGGACGCCAACTTTCATAATATCTATTTATCTAAAATGGAAAAAAATTATACCCTCTTAATATAGATTGTTTTATCTAGCGCATCATATTTTGTGTTAATAACCTACTAGTAAAAATAAAAAGAAAAATATAAATAATATTTTAATTACTAAAATATATATATTTTTAAAAACTAGACTTATGGATCTACAAAAGAGTATTTTTAGATTTTAAAAAAAATGTTATTTACATGCGTAGAAATTGTGAAAACGTCGGTTTTTTTAAATAAACCTAATTTTTTGATAAATTGGCCTCAAAGTGCTGCTACATATGTATTTAGCCAACATTTTTACTTGGAAAATTTGTGGATATATCTAACTTAGCTAGAATGAATGTTTGACCAAAATATATTTTTAGTTAGAAATACTTAAATTCACTTGTGCTGATAAATTGGTTGAAAGTGTGACACAACTTCATATTTTTATCCTAAAGATTGAGATTACAATTGATCTTTTGTTTATAAAATACATATGTATTTTAAAGGACTAATTAAAATCAAGACATGAACCCTAATTGTCATATTGATTAAAACAAAGGTTGATAGTACATAATTATCATTAGTTTTAAATCTTTATCCTTATTTTTTCTTTTAAGTGTCACATATGTCTAAAGTACCTTACAAAAGAAAAGTGATACAAAATAATGATATCATATACCATGGATGAAATAAAAATAGGACAAAATATATGGTGGTTCTAAAATGGTGTAAGTTAAAAGGCCTTGAAATTTATTTAAAACATGAATTTGGGACAAGTTACTCCTCACATCATTAATGGTAGGGCATATTCAAAAGAAATGTTGATCATCCTTAATTTTATATTGTAAATTTGTAAGGTGTTTTTGGGTTATTTTAATAATCATTTTTATTATGGAGTTTTTTTTGGGTCAATGAATGTAGTTAATAGGGATCATGCTAGTTTGTATTAGTAAAATAGATAGTTACAAAAATGAGATACTTATAGATCTATAATCTTAGGAGATAAGTTTCGTAATGATTATATTCTTTCAAGAATCAATTTTAAACCTAAAAAATATTTATATTGGTCATAAAACCACTAGATTTAGTCAAAAAAGGATGGCACTAATCAAACTATACATTGAAAAAAAATGTAAAAAAATTACAAAGAAAACCCACTTACATTTCAATAAGTGAGAAGAGAAAGAAAGGAACAAATGCATAGGAGACTTCACATTTGTTAGATTGAAGAACCACTTTTCCCTACCACCAAAGAGAAAGCCACATCCCAATCCATAACAACATCTTCATATTTGTTGTTCAAAGGACCACCATTATCTCCCCCATCACATAAGTCTCTAAAGATGAACAAAGAACATTCACTACTACCAAATTTGAAGATGGTGAAATGATGATGGGTTCAATATCAATAACTCTAAATAATGTCTTTAAGCTTTGTAGACCACCTACATATCTATATTTGAGAAAGTCAAATACATGCTTTGTAAGGCCCCTCTCAAAGCCATAAATTTAAATCAACCATAAAATTATCTCTCATATCCATCATTAAAAAGGCTTCAATACATTGAACTTCCTCATATAATGCAAATAAGTGCTAGCAATCACACAACTATCATGACAAAAGCCTTGAGTCTTGAGTTTTACAACATACAAGACTTCATCAGGATCACAAAAAATAAAACATTTAGATAAACCATAACTTCAATTGTAACTATTGCATGCCTCTAATAAAAAATAGAATTGAAAGGAAAAATAATTTGCAATATTAAGATTAACATGGTTCATGCCAACCATGTCTTTCACAAAATCATCCCCTCAAAAAAAGCAAGCAATCTTTTCAAATCTCCTTTCCCACAATTCAAAAGCTCCAACCATTCTAAAGTCAACAATCATTTCATTATGGAGGTTACAAATCTTCTCATATTAACAAATTTTATTTTCTTGTTAAGCTCACAAATACTAAAAAATTATTTTGACTAGCAATACAAAGACCAATAAAAGATTTTCAAATATCTTAACATCCTTTTTATCAAGGATTATATTAAGATTTCATTTTTTATCTTTAAACTTTAAAAGAATCTATTTGATTTGATATTATTAACATTAATAAATAGATTACTATTTTTTTTATATTTTGATTTATAATAAAAAATTGATATATATTTCAAATTTTTCTATTGATTCGAAATCAATAATTCAATCACTAATATTATATCATAATTTTGATGATATTACATCAATAATAAAATTGACAATATTATATCAATTATAAATAACCAATCAATCATCGAATCAATATTTCATAATCTTATCATATCAATCAATATTCTACTCAATATAATTTATGCATTATTGATGATTAAAATCTCGAAATAATAATACTTAATTATATTAAAATATTAAAATATTATTATTTCAAGTGAACTAATTTTGCTAAGATTCTAAATATCTTGGTTTTAACTTTACACTCCAAGTGAAATAAACCTTTAAATCATAAAAATTATAAAATAATAAATGATAAACATTTTTCATGATCTTCTAATTATATTGAAAATATTGAAAATTTCCCTGTTTATCAAGCTTAGATAAGTAGGTATCTAAACTTGATACATGAAATCCTGACCTTGGTCAATGACTACTACCTAGTGTTAGTTATGTAAGGAATAACGTAAGCAAACAAACGTACGAAAAAAGCA
The DNA here is from genome assembly GCA_007115665.2 of Sequoiadendron giganteum. Taxonomy (NCBI): domain Eukaryota; kingdom Viridiplantae; phylum Streptophyta; class Pinopsida; order Cupressales; family Cupressaceae; genus Sequoiadendron; species Sequoiadendron giganteum. The sequence goes on along the minus strand of CM021109.1, from coordinate 124,771,199 downwards.
CATCTATTCTTAGAAGCACGATTAAGATGACTGAAAATTGGACGGAAGAATAAACCAATCAAAGTCAGCGCCGTTCCTTAACTTGACGTTAGGGAGTGCTAGAAGCTTCCGTTTATTGACCGAGAAGATTGCCGTGAAATTCACGTGTGTTGACAGAGTGTGATGGGCGAGAATTCTGTGCGTGTAGGGTGTAAATATGATGATGACGTAAGCATTACTAAATAAATATTTATTTTATTTTGCGTGGACTTTGGAGTAAGGAACTATAATATGCCATGCTGACGTGGAAGATAAGCTTCGTGAATCTCGTTTGCCCTGCTGGCACCGCCAAGTTGGACAAGTTAATTGCAAGCTGTTTCGCCTCGGGCTTAAAGTTCCCCCAAGTTGAAAAACCCGAGTTTAACTAACCCTGGTTTAGGTGTTGCTTAATAATTACAAGTGCGGTAAAGGTTTACCTAATACCTCATTAGATTGGTGTGGTTGGCATATTCAAGTGGCTGCTATATTTAGGTGCATGTCTATATAAAGGATGAGGGAGAAGTTTTCTAGAAGAAAATTGTGTGGGTTTATTTTATATCAACGTTTATTACGATTTGAAAATGATGGATATATTGTACTATCATTAAATACGTTTGTTATTTTTTATTTTGATTTTTAATGAAATAAAGTAAGTCTGAGTTTTTATGTTTTCGTTCAAAGTACAAATTATTAATATAAACATGTGTACAAAATTAAAAATGGGTATATAAATGTGAAGACAAGATAAAGTGAGTTAGTGATTTTTATGGATTCAAGTTTAAAATATAAATTTGTAAAGAAATAAATCATAATACATAAATAATTTAGATTAATTAAATAGATGTAATCAATTAAATATAAATAAACCTAGATGAATTAGAGTTGAGATAATAATTGTAATGGATAGATGAAAAATAAATGTGGTGGATAAATATGCGTAGCTCTAAGAATGATGACGAAAGCATGATGTTGAATTGTGTAATATTTATTCATCCCTCTCAAATAATTAATTGATTCTATATGATATTTATCATAGATTATGTGTCATCTTACAAAACTTCACAGTTCATTTTTTAGTGTTGCAAGTTTGATCTCGAGGGCTATAGGCTTGAGTTGCCACACAGATTTGATTTATGTTGTGAAATCAATCTAATAAAATATGTGCCTAAGAACCTATTTGCTTGCATCTTCCAAATAGCTAGAAACTTGTTGAGGTAGTGTCTAGGCAAACCATTAGGAGCTTGCCTTCTTGATAGGTGATCGGGTTCTCCTAGGTCAAGCCCCTTCGGTAGGTTAGATTAATGTCAATGAGCTATATCAAAGAAAAAATGCATAGATGTAAATGCCCTATATGATGATGGTGTGAATAAGATTCTTTATTGCCTTTTAAAAATTGAAATACACTCTAAGTAATGAGTTATACCAAAGAAAAAATACACATATGTAAATGTCCTATATGATGATAGTGTGGATATGGTTCTTTATTACCTTTTAGAAATTAAAGTGTGCTCTAAGAAATGAGCTACATCAAAGAAACATACACATATGTAAATGGCTTATATGGTGATCTGGTGTAGATATGTCGCCTTGTAGAAATTGAAGTGTGCTCTAATTATTCTCCCATAAGAAATTAAGTACACATTTAATATCTTTAAATACCATGATATAACAACATATTGTACAAACGTCGGCCAAGTCAACTCATAATGATTAGTAGACGGGGATAAGAAAGTTTAATTTTGAATTTAATGATTTGAATCTAAGAATTTTTCCTTCACTCCTTGGGATTAAACTAAGTTGGTCTTGTATCACTCAAATAAAGCTTAGGGCTAAAATGATAATTTTAAGTCAAGGAACATATGTATGGAAGTAAGTGTGAATAAGGAAGAATTGATGGTGAATGTATTCTCTTTAGTGTAAATATGCGTAAAATGAAAGTGGATAGGGACATGGCATAAGCCAAACCAAGGACCCAAAATGTGGAACCCAAATCTCAAATAAAAATCCATTACCCAAATCCAAAGATGAGTCTGCAATCTAAAAGTAATAGATTTCTTAAACTTGTCATAAGCTCATCATAATCCACTAACCAAATGTGGCACTCCATGTTCCATTCAAATATGTCTTGTGATATATCATGATGTGTGTCATAAATTGGTCAACAAATGTAACTCCCTCTTTATAACTCGCTAATGCATCATAGACACTCTTACATTTCTAGTCTGGGGTGATGCAGGAGCATCCTTGGTTCTTGGCAATCTTGCATCAACCAAAAATATTTTCATTTAGTTTTGTTCTTGTTCGATTCTTGTTCTTGTTCAAGTTGGCAGATTCAGTATTTCATCATGTTTTCTCACCAGACCTTGCAGATCTATTTTTTCATTGAGGACATGTTCATTTTCCTTATTCCAAGATTTCAGCTTGATTGGATCTTTTTCTGGCAAGTTATCACTTTCGGAGTAAGTGACAATTTTTGGAATTGGCCCCAGAATAATTTCAAACCTAACAGCTAGTTTGATCACTTGTGGATCTTTCTTGTAGCTTGTGGATCCTTGCGAGGTGTTTCGAATTGTTTTGTGGAGTGTCCCCGGCCTTAATTTTAGGTCCACACTTCATCATATGCACCTTCCATAGAGAAATTCAACTTTGAGGCCGACCTGTTCATGCACACGTTAAATTTCCTTCATCAAAGATTCTAATGATCTTTGGCCAATGCAAATGTTTCTAGATATGCGGATATGATATAAAGCTTGTAATAGATCATTAGGATAGCAATTAATCAAGATCAAGTAGATTAAGAAGAATATAGAATTTGATCTGTAAGATTTTCACTCGCATTAAGGAGCATGTATGTTATATCAAGCCTGTGAGCCGAATCTATAAGCCCGTATGTTGCCGGTTGATTGTAATCAGAAAATTTGCTAATGAAAATGTTTGAATTTGCATTTGCCTCCATATTGTGTGTTCCTTTTGTTGTGTAACTCTAGTTGCATGGTCCATATAATTCACTTTGAGGACCCTCCTACCGTGACTGCACCATGGGGGGCGAACTTTCAAAGACCATAAATTTTGATCTAGAGAGCCAATTCATTCATTCACTTCTCTAGCTCATTTCATCTTGGTGATGGATCATATAGTATGATCTAAAACATTGATGGAAAAATGTTTATGTAGTTAAATCAATAATATTTTAAGGAATTCAATAATATGAACTATGGAAATTTAATGTCTATAATCAATTCCACCATTTTTTCAAAATTGAAGATCTCATAAGACCCCATGACATCATAACTAGTTTTCTCTAGTTAAGGTCCACTTGGATATTTTTTGGGGCCATAATTAACCTCTATAGCCCAACAAGTAGTTTTTTTTGTTCTTAACATTAAGATGCAGGGTTGAAACACCTTTTTTTAGCATTCTCTCAAATTTTCGACACATTGCAAGAGCAAAGGAAATATCAACATTACTAACTATGCTAGGGGTTGAAAGGCTCATAGACTTAATATACCACATAAACGTCTCTATATTAATTTTCTTCATCAATCCATATGTAACATTCTACAAAGTGTCAACTTGCTCTAGCATCACCCTCCTATTCTCTAACATGTCATGAACAAACTGGTATTGGTCATCTATGTGCTTTGTACTCACATGAAAAACTAGGTTCCTTACCAAAGATATGACACTTTGGTTGTCACAAAGGACTATGATAGCTCTTTGAATCAACCACACATTTGAACTCAATTTCTTAAACTAGATGGCCTCCAAATAAGCATGAGTAGTTTCCAATTATTTAACCTCTATAGTGGAAAAAGTGATCATTAATTACCACTTAATCATCACTAATAACACCACTATACAAACTAAAAATATACCAGCTAATGGATCTTTTGTAGTCAAAATCTCATACCCAAACTAAATCTACAAATCCTTGAATATCCACTAAGTGTTGGTCTTATATAAAATTATCATGAATAATAAATAGAGTACTCAAAAGAACCCTGAAAATACTTGAAGACCCTCTTAATTGCATTCCAATGATTTGATTTAAGATTAGCCATAAAATGACTCAAGTCTTTCACTACTTTGGTAATATTTGGTCTAGTATAAATTGTAGCATACACCAAACTCCTAACACTAGCATACAACACATTAATTGTGTTTTTAATCTCACTAGGTGTAATCAGACACTACTTTATAGATAACTTAGTCCCTACTCAAATAGGAACACTTAATGATTTGCAAGCTGAAATGTTAAATCTCTCTAATACAAAGTTCACATACTTACTCTAGCCCAATCAAAGCTTCATGTTTTTTATAACTTTTAATATCCAAACATAAGATATACTTGATAGCCCCTAAGTCCTTCATCTCAAACTATACTAAAAGTTGTGACTTCAAACCACAAATTTTATAATTTGTTTGTTACCAAAAAATAACATATCATATATGTACAATGTGATGGCATGGAATCGATCCATGTCTAATTTTCAATAAACACAATGATTTGATTTGGATCTCCAAAATCACAATCCCAACAAAAATGAATCAAAAATTTGATATTACATTCTATGAGACTATTTGAGACAATATAAATATTTGTAATCAATAAACCAAAGACTCCTTACCTTAACAACACATTATTGTGGCTATGTCATGTGAAACTCTTGCTCTAAGTCACCATGTATGAATGGTGTCTTCATGTCCTGTTATATCTCTAAATTAAAAGTTGTTGCAATAGATAAAATAAACCTAATATATGTCAACTTAGCAATTGAAAACATATCATTAGAGTCATCCCCTCAACTTAGAAATATATTTTTGTAGGATCATGCCTTGTACGTTTAAACACTACCATTTGAATTGATCTTTCTATTAAACACCCACTTACATCTAATATGATTTTGTCCATTAAGCAATGGTACCAAGTCCCATCCATCATTCTTCTTCAATGTAGTATTATTCTCATCTATAATTTCTCTCTAGGACTCAAAATCATCCATAGCCATCACCTCCTTCAAATTTATAGACTAATAAATATTAGTAAGCAAAGCAAAAATATATCTTTAATAAACAAGAATGTACGTGTTTAATTGCTATCTCTATCAAATGAAATTCCTCAAGAACTATGGTAAAGATTATGTGTTCTCTACAAAACTATTAAAACTATCTAAACTCTCCTCATAAACTTCAAAGCCAACCTTCCTATTCATATGTGTTAGTTAAACCACGTACTTTTCTAATTGCAACATTATAAAAAAAAACTTAAATCTCTCTTAAAAAAAACAATAAAACAAATGATTTTATGTTTAATAAAGCTTAATCTCTCTAAAAATAACATGTCCTATTCATATAAAACAAATGATTTTATGTTTAATAAAGCTTAATCTCTCTAAAAATAACATATCCTATTCATATAAAACAAATTATTTCATATTTTTGAAATATTATAGTCTCTAAGTTGGTTGGGTAAACAATACGTTAGGCTTACACTACTGTGTATTTTCGAATGATACATCTTAGTCTAGTTCACACGTGCGACACTTGGTCAAAAAGCATGACTTAAAGGTGGTTTGATTGTTGAACTGACTTAGCGCGTCCCTTCCTATTCCTTACGGTTTTTTTTGTAGGCTATGGAAAACCCACTTCATTAGTTGCATACGTAGTAGTTGATTACATTATATTATATTTTTCAAATCCCCGTATAAAGATGTTTTGATAATTATAATATTTTTGACTTTTTAGGACATTAGATGGTTAACTGATAATGTATTCACACCTTTGTAAGTAATCAAACTTGCATTTTGTGGTTGTTCGTAAAGAGAGCACAAAAAAACACCATCATTTTACATCAAAAGCTACTTTGCTTAGAGCAATACATTTACACCTATCCATTATAAGTTATGTGAGAAAGGAAGAGAAACTTACCAAAGAGTGGGCCCATTCATATTTAAGATGGGAATAATTTTCAATCCTTCAATGTTATGTCTTAGTCATCTTCTAATAATTTGAGTTAGTTTTATATCATTCTAAACTTTTCTAGGCCAACTAATTAGATTATGACCTACCCACACTTTATTTGTATTTATGAATAGATTTAGCTGTATAGAGTAGTTATAAAATTAATTATCTGGGAAAAAAATGAAATAGTCAGTATTATTATAATATTATTAGTTTGTTTTAATATATTAATTGATTAAATTATAAATTTTAATTCTAGATATCTATTAAGAAATTGAAATATAAGAAAAAATCGAAAAATAAAGTTTATCTTTTGATAATAAATGATTACGTCTTAATTTGGATTTTTCTACATTAGACATCTCAAATAAGAAAGCAAGTGAATATATGCTTAGGGATTTATTGAAGAGTCTTCAAGTTTGTAGCTTGAGCAAGTAACTTCTACTAGAACCGATTATGTTGCTTCTTCAACAACTCTATTCTTCCAGTTCACAAAATATTCATCATATTCCTCACATTTGGTCTTCTTGATAACTCTCTTCTACAAAATACAGTTAATCTATTTTTCTACCTTTTCAATATCCTTGCCTTCCATTTCAGTGCTTCTAAACTAGGACCTTCTTCTACTTTAACGTCTACTTCTACATCTATATGAAAGCTATATGGTTAATGCTAATAAAAATGGGTGAGAAGTTTAGATTCTATAGCAACTCAATATCATATGAATTCATCAATACCTTTTACAAAATTTTGCATGGGTCAATTTTCTTCCAACATAACTTGTTTGCTCCTCTTGGGAACCCTTCATAGTTGAGATGTGGCAACGTTATGTAACCTACTTCAAAGTGTTTCAATTTATTCCTTTCAAAATCATGTTGTTTGTATTTCTAATTACTCTTGGTTAGATACTCTCAAATATTTTAATGAACATTTTGCATGTTTATGATAAATATTTTGCTTCATCTCTCTTAATATTGATTGTGATTGTACTCTATAATTCAGCTACCACCCTTGGGCTAATCCATACACTACTTGGAAATACATTTTTTCCAATATTTGTGTTCATCAAATTATTGTAAACGAGCCTTTCTTATGCCAACACAAGGTACTACTATTTTGGTTAATCTCCCACTAAGCATGTAATCAAATTTCCTACATTATACCTAACCACCTCACTATTTCCATTAGTGATATATCATTTCTCAAATCTATTCTTGTAGAATTAGGAGCCAAATAGTTAAAATTTTGTTGTATAAGATTTAAATTTAATGATAGAGACAAAATTTATGCAAACAAAATGAATGCATGAATTTTTATCATGTAAAACACCAAATGGGAAAAAAATAGCTTTGGTAGTGGAAAAACAATTATACCATAATAATATTAAAATTCAATAAAGTATAATGAGATGTCAAGAATATGAATGCAATCTTATCCATGAATCACTTGATTACATACATAATTTTCTAAAGTTTAGCTTCTAATTATAATGAAAATATACTTCTATGTGTAAATTTCTAGTCTTCCTCCACTTCTACCAAATGTGCTCATTATTTATATATATAATCTTCAAACATACCTCTTAGTCTATAGAAGGATTTTCTCAAAAGTGGAAGCACAAAGGTCATGCTTTCATTTCAAATTCCATTATGTCATCTATTAGGTCGAAACCTACATGTTCAACCTTGTACGTGAAGGTTTGAATATACAAGCACATGTTTAACCTTGCAAGTGTGTGTCTAGATCCTCAACTATCTTTATTGTTGATGCATCTTCTATGTTTTATCCTTACTCTTGGATCCAATATGGATCATTAATCATATGGAAGATAAATTAAATTTGAGTTCAATTTAGTTTTCATTAATTTTAATAATGTTCTCTAGAAATGACCTATGAACTTGGTGTTGTGGTTTGAAACAACACTCCTCAAAAAAAATTGTGCAACTTGACAATATCCTTGAAAAATAGAATTGTAATATGTGAAGAATTATTGATATTTTGACACAAAATTAAATATATTTTCTTAGGTCCAACATGTCCACTACTGTAAATATTGAATTATTATTGCATTGGGTTTGAGGCAATTCCTAGACAAAATCCATGTTGATATCCTCCCTTGGCGTATTCAACAAGGGATTATATACTCTTGTGTTCTAACTCACCCCCTTGGTAAACTAAAAAACTTGACATTTATGCATAAACCTCTACACCTCTACTACCATTTGTGGCAATAATAACCTTTATTTAACATTTCTAATGTCTTGTCCACTCTAAAGAGTATTTCCATTCATACACTATACTTTTCTTGGATTAGATTCTTTGACATTCATCCACGTATTTTACACAATTATTTATTTTTAAATAATAATACATCTTAAATAAAATAATCTAGCCACTAAGTTCTATATTTACTAACTAGTTTCTAGCATGCACCCCATGTATCCTTGAAGTTTGTGTCTACAAGATACAACTTCATCTCATCATTTTTTTCTACTTTAAATATCATCTCGATGAATAATGAACTTCTTTTTCTCAATTCATTATCTATGTGGTTGGATCCACTTCTTTGGTACTTGAATGTATAAATGGTTGTCTTTACAAGAATTCAACTCATTTCACATGTATTTGATTTAGCTTATCTTGGTTGTTGATAAATTGTGGTGCTTGGTGATCAAATTACAATATAAATTCCTTGGAAAGTAATTTCTACTTATTTACTACTTGAATGATAACATAAAACTTCTAAACACATATATAAAATATTTGTGTTTTGTGTCAAGTTATCTCTAAAGTATGACACTAGTCTTCGCTCTTGATTCAATATACTCTAATAATTGTACTACTCACATTGTAGACCAATAAAAATACCTTCTCAAAATATAGCAATGTTAATACTTTTTGCTCTATCTCTTTGTGATTCAATATCTCAAACCCTTATCTATAGTAGGCATTCATCTAAATTCCTTGTGATCACCCTCCATCACCTCTATCATAAGTATGCTAATAATTTTGAAGTTTATAATAAATTTTGGCAAAAAATTTCTAATGTATGGAATCTTTAGGCTATGGACATGCTTTACACTATTATCTCATCCACAATTTCCTTCTCCTTTTTTTGGTCCATCTTTAGTCCATATTAGGAAATCATATCCCAAGTATATATTTCCTTCATGAAACTATGTTTGTTCAAGTTGATCAATACCAATGAAAGGATTTAATAACAAATCAAGAGTCTCAAAAATGTACTTGGTGTATTTATTAGGTCAAATGACATGAATTTCCACTTATACATTCCGTCTTTGGTCTTTAAAGTTGTCTTACCTCATTTTCTTCTTTAATGCAGATGTATTGATAACCACTCTTTAAGTCTATATTGGGGAACTATCGAGCTTCACTTAGATAATTATTCAAGTCATCCAACCAAGATAGTAGGAATCTATACTTGAATATGATTTTGTTAATATATATTAAATTATTATCACATCCACTATTTACCTCTTTTCTTTAGCATCAACACTATCGGTACCACACATGGGCTTAATATTCCCCTAATTAGTCCCTTATGTAACAAACCCTACACTTGGCATTTGATTTCTTCATTCTCCTTTGGTCTCAATAATTATACATGTTTAGCAAGATTTTTCTCTTAGTATTAGATACATTAGATGATTGATACTCATCTATCATGGTATTCTATGAGGAATACATTGGATATGATGTTCACATACTCATTCTATCAGGCCATTCGTTGCTAGCAATATCTCATCCATTGTTACTATAATATTTCAAAGATAAGAAAGTAATTCATAACCCACCTCCTTTATTTTCAATATTTTAAGGAGCTCCTTTCTTTAGGTCAACATCAATTTGGATCTACTTTGTACTTCTCTTTTAGATCCTTCAAAGAATTTAAAATATAATCTTTAATATTTAAAAAAGTATATATGTTCACTCTCCTATCATAATTTTTTTCATATCAAATTGATAGGATCTTCCAAGTATAACATGACATACATCCATGGATATGATGTCACACCACACTTCACCTTTGTATGAGATAATATTTAATCTCACAAGATGTTTCTCCCTCATAAAAAATTGATCCCTATTTTGTATCGAGGACACCTTGTAAGAGTTAGGATGGGTTACTCTTTACCTCCAAGTTTTCCACATTTTCTACAAAGACTAGATTGTTTTTATTACTAGTCTACAATAAAAATTTATTATTTACCTTTGAGCTTGCATATAGTATAGAACAAGCGTCTATATTGTACTATTTATTTATTATTATGAGGTGGATTCAATAATACTTGCCTCATCATGAGGATCTCATTGAATTAAATATATTTTATTCTCTTAAGTAATGCAACTGGTTCTTTACCCACTTACACTACATGTGTGCTTGCATCTATATTTCTATAACTTTCATATTCAATTAGTGGATAAGTAGTAGATTAGTGATTATACTGTCCACACTTTAATCAGCTTCCTCAAAATACTATTCTTCAACTTTTGAATTATCCTTAGCCTTCTCTTGGACTCAAAGTTATGTGGTTAAAGTTTGATGATAAAAAAGTATTCACTTATTTCCCTCATTTACCTTGTTATAATCTTTCATCATTGATTGTCCCTTTCCTCTAGTATTATTTTGTTTCTTTCCAATAATGTTTTTTCTTCCCTTAATTCATACTAGATATATTACTCATTTATGTAGAGCCTCAACATAATAATATTGTCTTGGATGGTAAACCACAAGTTATTAATGTACTAAACTACCTTCTTCTAGTCATGTTCATGGTGCCTAACTTGAAATGTGATTTTGCAAAGCTCTTCAATGAAATACTTCATGTTGATCTTTTATTATCTTAACATCTAAATATTCTTCAAAATATCCAATTCGTATTTATTTTTTAGGAATTCCCTCCCCCAACATAGAAAACATTCAATCCAAATGGGTGACCTCCTTTATATGTTTCATTTGATCTAGATGCAACCTATTCCACCATACTGTAGTATGAAATTATAATATTCACCCCTTAAGGATAAGGGATATATCTAAAATTGAATTATTCCTCTATATTAGTGATCTAATTGATCAATTATTTTACATCAAGTACAACTCCTATCACAAGGAAGCATGGCCTTTTGTTTCGATTTATCATTTGTTGATGTAAAAAAAATAGGGATAATTTACATGGAGTAACATGTGATTTAAATAGTTTGTAATTTTGGAGTGAAGCGAGAGCAGGAAGAGGAGCAGGGGGCAAGGGGTAATTTGAAATATGGGGAAGATGACAGAGAGGAAGGTTCAAATTCAATGGATGGGGATGGATCTCTGTCTAGTGGGGAGGCATTGCTTTGGTGGTTGCTATCATTGGCTTGTTGGGGATGCTTTTCTATTGGTTTGGCCTTTTTTCTTCTTCTAGGGCTTCACGACTTTTGGACATTGCAAGTTGTCAAGACTTTCCTTTGTGCCTTTGTTCAGATTTGGGATGGGTTGGTGTCGAGTGTGCTAGAGGATTGGTTTTTGTAGTGACCACATGGGGTGGACATTTGTGGGCTCTTCCATTTCTTGAAGACTTTGTGCTTCTTCAAGAGGTTCAGTTTGCTCTGTGTATGAGGGGGCCCTCATTTTTTCATTCCATTGTATTTTTTGGGGGCACATTTTCCTATTTAGAGTGCATGGATATTTCCACCATGGTTTGATTTTGTCCCTTTATGGTGATTGTGGATGGTGTTTCTAGTACCAAGTTTGGATTTTATTGTTTCCATAGGATGGGTGGTCTTGGAATCCTTAAGTTTTTTTAAATGTGGAGCCTCTGTGTCTAGTTTCTAAAGGAGAATGTGTTGTTGTAGGACTGGCATATGTGTATGCCTCTAATGGTGGGTGCATGTGGGGCTCTTTCTCCCTAGTTCGTTGTGTGCCTATTTGAGGTTTTAGGTAGGTGCTAGTTGCGGGGCTCATGCTTGGACTTGCAATGGCATGAGAGATTTTTCTTGAGGTTGTTCATTTTTAGCCCTCAACTTTAGAGTCATAAAGGTTATGTTTTCTTTCCCTCCTTTTTTGGGGTTTTGGAAGTGAATGTTTTAGCTATGTGTGGGGTGGTTTCTTCTGTGGCTATGACTCAGATTGGGTCTTCTAGGTGGATGTGTTGGTTGGAAGTTTTGGTTTTCAAGAAGTCAAGAGTGGGAAGTGGCCTCTCCATGATGTTGCTTTAGTTCTTTATGGGTGTTGAGGGTTCATTCTTGAGCATCAAGAATGTGTTGTTAGGTAGGTTGTGCTTAAATTTATTTGTGATGACCTCAATATTTTCATGGTTAAAGGGTTGTATGGTTTCCCTTTCTGATGTTTTCTTTACTCTCTTCATTTTTATTCAGTTGGATTATCCTATTGAGGTAGAGATTCCTCCTATAGATTTGGAGGCTTTTCCTGTGGATGTGGTTGAGGGTAATGGAATTATGGCTTGTTGGGGCCTACTAGTCCATTGTGTTTTGGTGCCTAACAACACTTGTGCAATGGGACTGTTGCTTGCTAAAACCTATTTATGTAGGAATGGATGGAAATCTTTATTCCCAAATTTTATTCTTTAAGAGGGCTTATTCTACTCTTCTTCCAGATTCTTTTTTTGCCCTTCCTATAGAGGTGGTGTATTCTCCTATTGAGGTGGAGAATATCTAAGCGAGAAAGACAAATTTTCTTCTAGGGAGATTTTCTTGCCGTTATTTTAGTTTCATTCTCTTTCTTCCTATTAAGGTGAAGGTTGGGAATGGGAGAGAATTTGTTGCCATTACTTATGTTATGTTCCCTTTTCTCCTATTGAGGTGGAGGTCAAGAATGACACTGGGACCAATGTTTTGCATCATAAGACAATGACTGAATGTCATGTTTTAGCTGTTGGTTGGTTATGATTATTTTAAAAAACATTCTTTATTAAGATAGGGTTTTGGGACCCTTTAAAAACTAGTTGTAAAGGGTCTAGGGTCCCTTCAAAACCTATTTAGTGCAATTTTTTTGGTCTCATTTATCTTCTTTATGAATGCTATTGTAAAGCTTCTAGTTGGACTGTTATATATTTTGGTAGCATTCTTTGTTATGATAGGGTTTCAAGTCCCTTCAAAACTTGTTTTACCCTTAATAAAAAATGTGTGATTTATGGAGGCCTTAATTTAGATTAGGATTGATATTCCTTTATAACTTGGAGTGTTCCCTTGATCATTACCCATTTACGATGAAGGTTCTTCCATTTATTAAATCAAATCACTACCCAATATGGTCAAAAAAATTTAGTGAGATCAAAATAAAAAGGTTCCATTTCAAAATAGAGTTTTATATAGTTCAAGGAATTTAAATTTAAGCTTGACTGAAAGACAAGTAAGGGATGAAATTTAAGGGATATAAAATATATATGTCATCTAAAAGAAACCCAACTTAGTAAAATTTAAAATGTAGGAAAAGAGAATCCCTTTAGGGGAGATCTCCCTTTGTGGGGGATCAACACCTTTTTCTTATTTCATTGAATTAGAAGGTTGTGTGTTCAATTCATTAGGTTCATAAAAATGAAACATAGAAAATATGAAACCCTAAGATTTGAACCTAGGGTTTAGGAATTTCTAAATGTTTCATTAGAGATTTGAGGTAGCACAGGTTTGATGGATTTGGAAAAGATATAATACTGACTTACAACCTGAAAGGTGAGCCAACCTCCCCTTGACCAAACTTGGAATGAATTTTGGATTGCAATGCAATGATTCAACTAGGTTAATGATGCAAATGACTATTCTAATGCAAAACAATAGATTTGAGATACCATAGAGAAATTCAAACTTAAAAAATCAATAGATTTGAGATACCATAGATAAATTCAAACTTTAGAAATGGACTTACCAAGACACTGCACACTTATGATTCAAAATTTCACTTGATTTTGGAGGATTAATTCATCCAGTGTGATAGTGTCCTTGTTGAACAAATCCATATTTGTTTTCATAGCTCTCAAGAGCCAAATTAGATATTTTGTTTTTTGCTTGGCACACTATCAAATATTTTTGTAACTAAGTTTCCATGAGTTGACAAGATGTAGGGTTTGATTGAAAAAATGAATAATTATCCTTCAAACCTCTCCCAATCTTCTTCATATTTGAAACCTACACATTCAAAGAGAAAGGAAGGGTTGTTCCATTTAGGGACTTGCCTTATTCAAACCTCGTGTTAGTGTTTCCACTTCCACAAGGACAATTTCAATGATAAAAGGATAAATGATAAATGAATGATAAATAAATGATGAATCAACAAGGACCTACAATTCACCACTCATAAATGGCTTCCTTGAAGGATTGAATTCATATGAATCTCCTCAAGGCTTTAATGTTGTTGGATTTATTTGCTTGAAGACCTACAAGGGTTAGATCTCACAAATAATATGATAACTTAAACATGAAAAAACTCACATACACTTTGACATGATGTTTGGATATTGAATTTCTACAATAAATCTATGAAATTTTTCTCTTGACTTGCTTGATAATGCTATTCATGATAATTTCTCCAATAATTTTCACTTTCTCCAACTTAGTTTTCAAATGATGCAATGACTAGGTATTTATAGGCATTTAATCTAATTTCTCAAAAAATAAATCTCGATAGCTGACATCTGACATTTAAAATTTAAATAATAAAATTTCATGTCTGACATATTCAATTTTGGAGGTAAAATAGAGGGATCAAGTCACCTAGGGTGACTTAGTCCTAGCCCTATTTTGTAAAGTTCAAAGTGTTGGGAGCAAAGTATTAAATGAATGCATTTATTTTTCGTTCGTAATTTATTGGTAATTATTTAATATGGGCCATGGAATGCATAATTTAGGAAATTAGGTATTCAATTAGCTCCAATAAATTAAGCGGAGGGAAAAAATAGTGTGAAATTTTCAAGGGTGACAATTTACGATGCTACATTTAGCCCCCACTTTAGTGAGAGTATGAACTTACGCTTAGACTCACACAAAAGTAGAAAATATTTCAAAAGGGGTTTGATTGTCCAAATTTTGAAGAGATAGGATGACAAAGGATCTAGGGGGAGTGCACAAGCCCCTAGGATCCAAGATCCCATGACAAACCAACATGAGAAAAAGGAACATGCATATGAAAAACAACAAGACAACATACACAAACATACATATCTAAAACATGAAGCATACACGATGAAAACACATGACATGACATAACATATAGATGACAAAAAATGAACAAAAACATGATGCATACATGAAGAAGATGCACAAAAGATACACAACAAAACATAAGATTAGTACTAAAGGGATTCAAGTTGGTAAGGAAAAGAGACCTCAGTGTTAAATTTGTCTCCAATACCAAATGCCATCCATCGAATAAATGTTAGATAAGAGAATGCTCCCATGAGGACTAGAAAGTTACGTTATGCCAAATCATTCATGAGCCACATGGATCTACTAGCTAGCAAGCTACATTATTCTAGCTTTCCATGCAATATGATGGGTTCCATAAAGCTAGAAATTTGTGTTATGCTAGATACTCATGAAACACATAGCTCTACTGTCAAGAAAGTTGCATTATGCTTGTCAACTATGTTAAAAGGGGTGCTCAAGTCCATGACCCAACAAGTTGTGTTATGTTGAATCCATGAACTATATTTCCAATGCCTCACCTAAGAAGGTGCATAAAATTGCTTAAGAAGGAACATAAACTTACCTAAGAAGGAATAAAACTCATCTAGGAAGGCACAAAAACTCGCCTAAGAAGGGGTAAAGACTTCCATAAGAAGGCACATAAATGATAAAATCACCTAATAAGGTGCACAAAATTGCCTAAGAAGGTGCATAAATATCTAAGAAGATGAATCTAGACAAGACCAAGACCTCAAGGGGTGTTGTAAACAACACCACCACAAAAGGTTCTTTACAAAAGAAACAAGGGGAATTTTTCAATGCATGAAGGGTCACGCCTTAGGGAATATCACACATGACATCACCACCAAGAGAGGACAAGTTGTGGGATAGAAAATCACACTTTAGGGAATACTATATGTAGAATTACCACTAAAGGGAACATCATACACCAAGAAAAGTCACACTTAGAAGATATCAAGCCCAATATCACTACAAAGGAGAAACAACATAGATTGAGAAGGCCACACTTCCAATGATAAGGTCACACTTTCTAGGAGATACATGTTATCATAACTAAAAGGGACCATTTTTTATGCAAACAATGAGTGAGGGACTATATTCCCCCCTTAAAATGTTAGTGTACTTGCTACACTAACATTTTAAGGAGATATAAAGGGATCCCTTGCTAGAAGGAATGTAGCTAACACAAGGATACCTATCCCCTTGCCCCCCAAGTAAAAGGACTGAGATGAGCCCAAAATGGATGATGATGTGCTACTCCTTGAAAATATGAAATATGATTGCATAAAGCCTAGATTATACCCCCATGCATGGTAGTGAGTATTGTGTGATACTACAACTACCACATGGAAATTAGTAGCAACTAATGCTATTTGTCTTGAGATAATCTTGCATGATTAAGTGAAGGATTTTTGATGTTTTTCGTTATTTTTGAAGGATAATAACCAAGACCTCTTGTTGTTTCTTGTGTGTTGGTCTCTCTATGGACACAAATACTTTGTTCTTTTCTGGTACATCCTTTTCCATTAAAGCCAAATTGTTTCAAAAGTTGATAATCTCTTCTATAATTGGCTTCCATTTCTTTTGAAGAAGGTGGTTTTTCATAATCACTTTCATCATAAATGGATATATAACTTTTTCTTTCCTTAGTGATTGAAGTTGTGGATTCTATTATTTTTGATTATTCAATGATAGGTTGTGTTGACATCATTGTGGCTTCTTTCTCTTTTTTTAATTTTTATTGTGTAATCTTGTATTCCTACATGAATATAGGTGTGAAATCTAATGATCCCCAATCATCATCCAACAAATTTTTCATGGATGAAAGACACTCATATTTGTCTTCAATTTGTAGGTGTGGAGTCTAATGAGCATGAGATTGAGTAGAAAGGAGATGTGTTGACAAATAATACCCCTCTAGATGAGGAGATAATTGATGTGGATGTAAATATTGAGCAAAGTCAAGAAGATAAGCAAGATCTCCTAGAGAAGACTGAAGCACAAAAAGAAGAAACTTTTCCTTTGGAAGATGAGAAGGTTGTAGAAGAGTGCTCTGGTAGTGGTGAGAAAGAAAAGAGTAATAAAAATGAAGAAGAAAGCTCTAAAATTTGTGGCGAATCCTCTGGACCCTTTGGGGATTCATTAAAAGATCTTTTAGATATGCAGTTACAATTTCAACTGATGGTGTCTGCACAATTGCTATAGATTCTTATGCAACAAGGTCAAGTGGACCTAGATAATATTTCCCCTTTAAAAAAATATTGTTTGGTGATGTTTTTTTTGCCTCCACGAGAAAGGAGATTCTTCAAACTCACTAGAAGAGTACTGTGTTGGTGGATAAAGCTGTGAAAGTTTTGCAAGAAGGACTTTCTAGAGTGTCTATTGACAATTCTTTATTTGGTGTGCAATAGTTGAGGTTATTGCTTGATTCATTTAAGGAATATTTTGCTAGGTTGGAAGAGAAGATAGAGAAGGAAATGGTAAAGAAATTCAATGATAAAAGGATTTCGGTTGCTTTTGATAAGTGTGCTAATACAAACACCAGTTGCAAGGCAACTTGGATGATGATAATAAGTGCTTGGATGAATCCAAATAATTATTTCAATTATGTTTGAAATGGCCAATTTCGACAAAGAGAATTAAGGATTAGAGGGACTCAATCGAGTCTCAAATTCCTCAGGCCTTAGGTGCATATGATTGAGTGTGTGATGCAAATGGAGCTTCAAGGGCTTTCATTAAAAATCTACATGGTCAATTATTTCTACTATAATAAAAAAGGAGAAAATAATAATGTAGTATGGTCAACTTAGAGATACGGTAAGTGTAAGGCTTACCCCTTTAACTAAATTTTTAACTGATGCTGAGAAGATTGTGCAAAATAATCTAGTGCCTAGTTATGTGGAAGAAGAAGACCTTCATATTCAGTTTGAAAATCAGTGTCATATGATTTCCTTTTCCGAAAAGGATTTGGAGGTTGCAAAGAAGGATTGGGAGGCACAACTTGAAAAACTTAAGGTGTCTTATCAGGGTTTTTTACCCTCATCTAGTTAAGGTGTACATTTTTTCTTTGTATATGCAATTTTTTTATTTCAATGTACATATGCAGAGTTAGTAGATGGAGTTGTGGTACATTTTTATTTTATTTTTGGTGATGGATAATACTGAAAGGGGGAGTAAATTAGATAGGGGATCTAATCTCATAAATATATCAGTATGAGGGAGTAAAGAAGAGAAGTATCTTTTTGGTACCCTTTGCCCTTGATCTCAAAGGGGGAGAATGTTTTGGAGAAGTGTGTTGTCATCAATGACAAAGGGGGAGATTGTTGGAAACACGAGAATGATGTTATATAGTTTTTTCATTGATGGAAACCCATTGTAGAAATGTAGAAGTGTCGGTCTAGAGAAGACCAAGTGTGTTTGAGGAATTCAGCTAAGTTCCAGTGCATTTTCAGTGTTACAAAACAACAATTTTATGGTTCTCATTGCTCCACTTTGAAAAATATTGTCATAAAATTTTGAGGTGCTGATGACATGTCTTGAAGGAGTCTACATCCAAAGTTTCAAGGTTGTATGTCTTTCATAGTTTAAGATATCGATGATAGTGTATCAAGCTTAGTAATGGTAGAGTTGTAGTTGTAAAGTGCATATTGGAATGCTCCACATTCCACCATAGATGATTATAATGCTATGTGGTTTTGAGGAAGTGTTTAAGGATGCCAAAAGTGTGTGCACTCCAAGTGGCAAATGATTTGGTGATCTGTGTTTCAAGTTATGAACAAACAGTTGATTCATTCAATTGTTGCTTCAATAGTTTTGCTATATGGTGCTAACCTAAGCGTTTTGGGGTTGTACGAAGTTGAATTATGTAAGGAGTGGAATCATGTGAGTGATTATAGGTAATGCCGATCTATTTTTCTAAAGGAAACATTTAGGTTCTATCTACAAGATGTGTGTGATGGAGTTTTGGGACAATGGGTCATGGTGTTACATGGTTCATGCAATTAGGCCCACCTAATTGATGTTGTGGGTGTTTACATAATATATGCATATATAGAAGGTTTATTTAGTGTGTGAAATGGATGCAATAGATGTTAATTAAGTGATGTAGAGATAGTGTGTGAAAGGTGATAGGGGTGAAGTATGAAGTGTGTAAAGTCAATTTTTTGAGATTAATTGGAATTGTATCTTTAGCTTGTTGTAGATGCATTGTTTGCAATTAAAAATCTAGAAGTGAGCCATTCTTCTCTCTTTTCCATTTTTGAAAATGATTCCTTTGGGCATTGAGCCATTCTTTCTGGATAGTGAGTCCCCTGACAATGAGTCCTCAATTTTGTAATATATTATAATCGGCTATAATATATTATGAGCTAATCCTCATTGTGGTTTTTCTCTTTCAAGGTTTTTCCACGTGAATTTGGTGCTCCCGTGTTATTGGATGTGATGCATGCTTTAATTTTTCCTTTCCATTTCTACAAATTTGATGAAATGCTTTAAATGCATGTTTAAGTTGATGAAGTTAATTAATTTCAATGAATACTGATTCACCCCCCTCTTAGTATTTTAGGTGTTCAATAATACATAAGAGGAATATTATACCCCAAAGGAATGTGAGATACCTTAACTCCAATATTAAAAAGGAGTACAAAACATAATGTTTGCATTGTTAGTGGAAGTCATGGAGGGTTTAGAAGGATTAGTGTCCACCATATGCATAGATATCTCAAGCATCAAAATATCAACTAAATACCAGTGATATACAATCAGGCATCTTGGGGTTGAATCAAGACCAATGTGTATGAAGGTACATTGGTCTCAACTATGTTGGTTAGTGCATAGAGAAACTCAAGGCCCTTGCAGTTTGAGATAAGTAAGTTTCTTAGACTATTGACAACAAGATCAACTTGAGTGTACAGGTTACCATGGTTTAAAAAATATTTAAATTATTTAAGCCTCTCTTCCAAAGATTGAAACTTCTCAAATGGGAACCTAAGAGAATCTTCATAATCTTCAGAGGAGGGAAACCCTGGAGGATAATTTGAAGGGGAAATACCACCAAACATTGGTTGAGGGCTAGAAGGATTATGATTTTCAAAAATCATTGGACCAAGTCTAGTAGGACTATACCTATTAGGGAGTATGTTAGGCCTCAATATTATTTTTAATATGTGTTTGAAGGTAGTAGACTGGGTTGTAAAGATCATAGAGGAGCACTTACAATGCATCACTTTTCCAACTCCAAGTATAAGAGGACTTAAAAGGAGAAAGCTTTTTAAACTTTAAAATGACCACAATTTTGTAAGAAGAAAATTTTATGTCAGGTTCACAAAATGTAAAGGGAATTTTCTACTCCCAAGATGACAAGGTATCAAGGAGAAAATAACCCTAAAATACATCAAAACAAACTGCTCAGGTGACAAGATAAATGATAATAAGTTTATGTTTATATTTTATGCAAAATTAAAAGGTGAGAGTTCCAAAAATTAAAAGAGTAGGTCACAAAGGTCTTCTAAAAAAATGATGAGCTCTCGGTAAGGATGAAAGTACAACACATGGATGTCCCTATGGTGCATTAACATCTCGTACATACCAAAAACTGAGAATGTCTCAAGAAAACAAATAAGTGGATACTAACGATTCTAGTAACTAGAAACTCTTAAAATGTGGGAAAATAACAAAGAATAATAAAATTAAAGTAATTTAAACTAAATGAAATATGGATGATTAAGTGAGAAGAGCATAAGAAAATACTCATAGAGAACCAAAATATGAAGCCTCTAGCAAAGAGATATCTTTAATAACTACACACATAAGACCGAGGAAAAATGTTGGGACTATTTAGGGGCTTACCCAAGTCAAAGCCCGTTTCGGTGTTTCCACCTCCACAAATAGCTAGGTAGGATCAAGACAGATAAAAATCATAAGAAAATATGTGTGATAGAAACAAACCCTACAATGGAGGAGAACCCCTATCATGAATATAATTAGATAAATAAAGACAAGATTATATAGATAATATTATCTAAGATAAAATAATGAGAGAGAGTGTTACCAATAGCTTGTGATTCCCCTCTTAAGTTGATAGATGTGATAAAATTGTGAGAGCCAATTTATACAGAGCTTCACTATGAGAGTGAGAGAAAGAGTGTGTGTGAGAGAGATAGAGATGATAGAGAGATAGATCGATAGATGATAGAGTCCTCAAAACAAAGTTTTTAGGGAGGTTTATGCATGCAAGAGTTGTCCCAGTGTGTCTCAGAGCTAGTAGAGGCGTTACATTCCCTGGTAGGTAAAAATTGTAACATCTCAATGACTACTTCATTCAATAATCTATTTAGGATGCTCACGCGATGCATAGACATCTACGTGGTGCATATTTGTTTAATACATAAATCCACTTTAACAACAAGAAAAAATGCGTTAAGAATTAAAGGATTAAATTAAAGTTGGATAAAAGGGTCATTGCATTACTGTCTTTAATTTATCTAAAAGGGATGCTCAAGGAATGTGAAATTGCATGGGGTGCAATTTGCGACATTACAATTGGGTTCTTTGTCAAATAGATAACACTCTAAATATCACATCCAATGTTGAAATGTCTTCACTCAAAGATAATACATGAATAAAATCTTGATAACCATACTATCTCCTCATAGGCATGTGCCACATCTATGTAATATAGTTCTATAGTTGAAACACAACCTTAAGTTTCCACTTATTCATTCAATTGATAGTTGATCTAAATAGAGTGAACAACAACCACTCATGGACCTCTTTTTGTCCAAATTTGTAGCCCAATTTGAATCAACAAAGCCATGAATATCGAGTAACTTTCCTACATAATAATTTCCATGAAAGAAAAAATAATAATAATAAAATATTACAAATATATGTTTAGCATCGTAAATTTTCACCCTCGATAATTTCACACTTTTTTTTCTCTCCCTTAAATTATTGAACCTAATTGGGTCCCTAATTTCCTAAATTATGCATTCTATAGCCCATTTGTACCGCTTTTCAATAAGTTGCAAGCATTGAAAAAATTCATATAACTATTAGTTTTTTCTCAACACTTAATATCCTAGAGAATAGGGCTAGGAATCATTCTCCCTAGGGTGAAAGGGCCCCCCTATTCTATTGAGGACCAATTTTTGGTATGTCAAAGTAGAAATTTTAACATTTAAAATTCAAATTACAAATGTTGGCTTTTAGGATTTAATTCTTGGGAAATTAGAGAAGTGCCTATATAAATACCTAGTCATTGTATCATTTGAAAAAAAACAAGAAAACTATTGGAAAAAATATGATCAAGAGCATTATCAAGCAAGTCAAGAGAAACTTTTTTTGAGCTTTATTGCATAAATTCAAGATCCAAACATCATGTAAAATTTTATGTGAGTTTATGTATGTTCATGTTATCATTGTTTTGTGAAGGCTAACACTTTTGTAGGTCTTCAAAGCATTGAAGAAAATCAAGCAAGCAAGATCCAAGAACTTGAGGTGATGTGCATGACTTCATTCCTTCAAGGAAACCATTGAAAGGTGGTGAGTTGCAGTGATTTGTGATTTCATCATTCCTTTCCTATCCATTATCATTTTATCATTGACATTACCATTATGGAAGTGGAAACACTTACACAGGGTTTGATTGAGGCAAGCCCCTAAATGGCACAACATCTCTTCTCTTTGTGAATGTGCAGATCTTAGGTTTGAAGAGGATTGAAGAAATATTGAAGATGAATTGTTCGTTGTTGCATTTAAAGCCCTACATCTTGTCAACTCATGAAAACTCACCTACAAAATTATCCGACAGTGTTTCGATAATTCTACAACTAGAAATCAGAAGCTCAAATATGTCATTAGAGGACCTCAAAAATAGAGCAGGATAACCCTACAAGGACCCATATTCCCTAGGGTGACTTTTGCCTCTTATAGTGATTAGAACCAACTTTCTAGATAGGTACACATCAATCTACCCTTCCCAAATCTTCCTACAAGTTATGTTTTTAGTTTTTACATTGTTGGGATCTTGCATTTTTTTATATTAGTTCATATAGCTTGATTAGGTTAATCATTGCAAATAAATTCCAAATCATTCTAATCCCTAATAGGATGGAGATTCAGGTCTGATTGACTCACCTTCATGGATGAAAGTCAATCTACTCACCTTGTTAATCTCCATCTTAATGAAACAATAGAAAATACACAATCCTCACAAAACAAAAACCATTTGAATCCTAGGTTTATACATTAGACCTAGGGTTCCTTATTTTATTTGTTTCAATATGGAAGCCCTTTTCACTTAATTCTAGTGTTCTCTACTATGTTAGACATAATTTTTCTAAGAACTCCCACTACTTGGTCAATATCCATTCTTATACAAACCATAACATACATTAGGCTACTTATGAAACTGGCATAAGGAACATTATACATATATTTCAAATCATCATATAAGTCAAGACACTTATCTAATGATAACTTAGTACTAAGAAGTAGGAATAATCACTAGCTTATAGTCTTGTATAGCAAACCATTACCAAATAGTATAAACATACTTACTTTTACTAAGCTAAAAAAAATGCCAACCCGATCCCTATTCAATTGGACATACCCAAGATGTATTTTGTAGCCCCCAACTCCTTCATGTCAAAGGCATTATATAATTAATTTTTGAGCTCCTAATGAGAAACATGTCTTAAACATATAGGACAATGATTAGTAATTGAACATCAACTAATTTTAAATAAACATATTGATCACATTCACTCCAAACAAATTCAAGTTTTAATGTGAATGCATTTAAATTTTGATACCACATTCAAGGAAATTTCTTTAGAATAAATATTATGACACCTTTTGTTCATATTTATTTTACATGATTTCATGGGGTCAGCTTGGTTACAACCTTATGAATCCATATTTAGTTCCTCATTGATGTTTTTTGTTGGGAAAATGTGTCTCAACCTTTCAATTATATACCATTTATTGATAGGATGTATGTCAATATGTGGCAACTGATCATGCAAATACTATACACTCGTAACAAGACATGGGGTTTAGGGCAACACCCTAATTTTTTTTTTGCTAAAACGTCGAGGTTTTTTTCCACTAACACATCAAGGATTTTTTCCGTTGGCACACCAAGGATTTTTCTTACTGAAACATCAAGGTTTTTCTATTAACACGCCAAATGAAAAATGACCTTGTAAAACCCTAATTCTAGAAGGTTCCAAAAATATTGTTATAATTGGGTGGGATGTATGTAGATGGTGTGTATTCTAGGAGTCTGATAGTGGTCATGGTGTCTCTTGATCTCTAGTGGTGATACTCCTATGAGAAGCTTTCTCTACAAGTATATTGTAATATTTTGATTTTCGAATAATATATTGGGCGACTTTTGGAGTGTGGGGTTTTTTCTCCCAAAACGGTTTTCCACACATAAATCATTGTGTTGTGGTATGCATGATACTCATGTTTATTTTTGTTTAATTTTTTGTAACTGTCAAAGATCTGTATTTTTTTTGCATTATTCTCCTCTCAAGGTTGTTGGGAAAACAAGGATAGACAACTGAGAGGGGGGTGAATCAATTGTTACCAAAATCAAGCTTATTCAACATTAATCAACCTTAAATATTATATCTAATAATTAGTAGTGCAAGCATAAATAAATAACACATCAGAGACACATGAACACCAAGATTTTATATGTGGAAACCCTATTAGGGGAAAAACCACGGTGGATGTTAGTCCACAAGATTATACCCTATTAGAAGTATAATGAAGAATGAATAAGGAATGCACTTGCATTCAAGCACACTACCTAGAGCATACTCCTTAGAGGAAGGCTCACTTCCTTACATATAATAATCAGATTAAATCCATCTGATGAGTTTGGACTGAGAAATTAGCTTCTACAAAAGCCCGATTATAGTTCCAATTAGGCACACAAAAAATTCTACACACTCTTCCACACTTTGCTCAATCTCTTTCACACTCTTCTCTGCTCCTGAATGATTTGACCTTTATTCACACATGTACATCACTTGCACACACCAAGAACACCTTGAGCACAATTCAAAATGAGTAAACAATCACTCTTATATATCCGCCACATGGATTTACATCAACTACTCTATCAGCCATAAATAAATAATGAATTGCAACTATCGACCTCAATACATGAATAAATCTTATTGCACACCAACACAAGTTGGTCATAACATATTGAGGACCCAAACAAACACCTTCAAACATGCCAAACAATAAAATATTAATCTTCATGGATCCGCAACATGCTACCACCTTCATGTCAGCCAAGAACATAAAAAATTGAGCACACATCAAAAAAATATTCGATCACGAACACTCTGACCAATGCAGATGTACAACAAGGATAGAGCACAATCTAGAATCATCCATGAATTTCACAGGTACATGCACAACAATTGAAATTACCAAAATTTCATTCTCTTCTTCCAAGAACACCTGCTACAGTAATAGAATGACTGTAGACACATAGAACTTCATAACTTCCTCAAATCTTGATGCGTACCATTGAAAATTTTGGAAAAAATACTAGATAGAATTAACAACAATCCCTTTAGTGCGCGCCACTAGAAACTCAATGTTCACAACTTTCCAACATTTTGACCTTCTCAGCTTCATTGGTTGCCTGCAATATATTTATTACAATTTTCTCAATATCTTTGATATATATAGCCTTTAGAATCACCAATGCTAATACTATTGACATCAATGGCAACCAAATATTAGAAATTCAACCACAACATCCAAAAATATCCCCCTTTGGAATTGATGGCAACACATGATGTGAAAAATAATACCATCAACCCAACTAGATCTTCTCCAACATTCTCCCCCTTAGATTGTGCACTCTTTTCCCGATTCCTTATTCTCTCATGTTTTTCACATTGTCTTCTCCCCCTTTGACATCAATGGAAAAGGTACACATTCTCTGATCACATATTTGAATCATCTAATTACTCCCCCTAAGTAGCAACCACCACAACATCAATCCAGAATAAGATATGGCTATAAATTCATGGACTGATGCAAAGGCCTGCATCACTTAGTTCTGATCAGGAGGGGAAATCACCCCTAACTTGCCTCTGAGATACTCAAAAGTATCCTTAGGAAATGGCTTAGTAAATATGTCTGCAATTTGCTCCTTGGTAGGTATATACTCCAGTCTAACTTCTTTGTCACTTACTTTATCTCTCAAGAAGTGATATTTGATGGATATATGCTTTGTCTTTGAATGCAACACAAGATTCTTGGAAATGTTTATGGAAGTTGAATTGTCATAGAATATGGCAATGGGTTATGCATACTCAATTCTGACATCTCTCAACATTTTCTTCATCCACAATACTTGAGTATAACTATTTGCAGCAACAATATATTCTTCCTCAGCAGTAGACAATGAAACGCAATTCTGTTTTTTCTTAGCCAAGATACCAACTTCTTCCCTAAGAAGAATGCACTGCCACTAGTACTCTTCCTGTCATCCACATCTCATTTCCAAGAATTAGTGAAAGCACTCGGGATAAGATCATCATCCCTAGGATACCAAAGACCAAGATCAACTGTCCCTTTCAGGTATCTAAAAATTATTTTCACAACAGTCACATGAGACTCTTTAGGATTAGCTTGATATCTATCAACCATGCATAAAAAATTCATTATGTCTGGCCTTGTCTAAGTCAAATAGTGTAATCCACCAATTATTGACCTCTATCTTGTTTGATTTGCTTTAAGAGAATCATCATTCTATGTAAGTTTGCATCCGGATACCATAGGTGTACCAAATGGCTTTGAACCTTCCATGCCAAATTTTTTCAGTAGCTCTTTCACATACTTAGACTGAGATACAAAAATTCCATCATCTAAATGAGTGATTTGCAATCCTAAAAATAATTTCAGCTCTCCTATCATTGACATTTCAAACTCACTTTTAATTTCATCAGCAAACTTCATACACAAATCATCATCACCTTCAAAAATAATGTCATCAACAAAGACTTCAATGATCAATTCTTTATTCTGATCCAACTTGAAATATAGATTGTTGTCAGTAGTACCTTTATTGAATCCAAGTTTCAACAAGTATTTATCCTATCTAGCATACCAAGCTCTAGGAGCTTTCTTGAGTCCATATAGAGCTTTCTTCAATCGGAATACCATATTTTCTTTGTCATTCAGTTGAAATCCATCTAGTTGTTCAACATAGACTTCTTCTTCTAGCTCACCATTTAGAAATGTTGACTTTACATCCATCTGATAGACTTTATAATTCTTGAAAGTAGCATAAGCAAGAAATAATCTTACAACTTCAATTGTAGAACTAGGGGCAAAAGTTTCTTCAAAATCAATACCTTCCATCTATGAGTATCCTTTGCAAACCAGTTTTGCTTTATTTTTTACCACTTCACCTTGTTCATTCAACTTATTTTGAAACATCCATTTGGTTCCAATCACATTTTTGTTTTGAGGTCTAGGAACAAGATCTCATGTATCATTTTTCTCTATCTGCATTAGTTCTTCTTTCATGGCTTCCATCCAATATTCATCTTTGCATGCTTCATTGATATTGCTAGGCTCAACTTTAGAAATTAGACAATATTCTTCTAAAATTCTTCTTCTATTTTGCACACCTTTTCTCTTATCTCCTATGATCTGACTATCAGAGTGATTTCACCTTACATACTTGGGAGTCTTAGGATTTTCTCCAACTTCTTGTTCTTGTGTTCTTTCTTCTGCACTTCTGTTAGTCTCTACCTCTTGATTCCCTTGATTCACTAGAATAATTTGAAGTTGATTTTGTGTCTAAACATCATTCCCATTGTTAGCACTATAATATTGATTATTTGAATCATATCCACTACATCTGGATGGTCTACCAATATCTTCATCAACTTTGACATTTGCACTTTCAACCATTTTCTTCAACCTCTTGTTAAAGCACCAGTAAGCTTTGCTTTTAGTAGAGTAACCCAAAAATATTCCTTCATCACTTCTAGCATCAAATTTTCCTATATCATCATCTCTCTTGATATAGCATTTGCTTCCAATTTTTTTGAAATACTTGACAGTAGGCTTATAACCAAACCATAGCTTAAAAGGTGTCTTACCAGACTTACTGTTGACATTCACCCTATTAATGGTATACATAACAATACTTACAGTTTACCTCCAAGAGAAATGAGGAACATTTGCTTCTATCATCATGGTTCTAGCAGTGTCTAGAACAGTTATGTTTTTTCTTTCAACAACTCCATTTTGACTTTCCATAAAGAGTAATTTGTACCATCGAATCTAGGACTATCCTTCTTGTATGACACCATCTCGGATCACCTCAAGATATTAGGATTCTTCAAAGGAACTAGCTCTGATACCAAATGTTGGAAAAACAAGGATAGACAATTGAGAGGGGGGGTGAATTAGTTGTTACCAAAATAAAGCTTATTCAACATTAATCAGCCTTAAATCTCAGATCTGATAATTAGCAGTGCAAGCATAAATCAATAACACATCAGAGACACATGAACACCAAGATTTTATATGTGGAAACCCTGTTAGGGGAAAAACCACGATGGATGTTAGTCCACAAGATTATACCCTGTTAGAAGTATAATGAAGAATGCACTTGCATTCAGACACACTGCCTAGAGAACACTGCTCAGAGGAAGGCTCACTGCCTTACATACAATAATTAGAGTAAATCCATATGATGAGTTTGAATTGAGAAATTAGCTTCTACAAAAGTCTGATTACAATTCCGATTAGGCACAAAAACAATTCTACACACTCTTCCACACTCAACTCAATCTCTTTCACACTCTGCTTTGCTCTTGAATGATTTGACCTTTATTCGCACATGTACATCACTTGCACACACTGATCACACCTTGAGCACACTTCAAAATGAGTAAAGAATCACTCTTATATATTTGCCACACAGATTTATATCAACTACTTTGTCAGCCATAAATAAATAATGAATTACAATTGTCGGCCTCAATACATGAATAAATCTTATTGCACACCAACAAAAATTGGTCACAACATAGTGAGGACCCAAATAAACACCTTCGAACATGCCAAACAATAAAAGATTAATCTTCATGGATCTATAACACACTACCACCATCATGTCACCCAAGAATATGAAAACTCGAGCACACATCGGAAAAATATCCGATCACGAACACTCTGATCAATGCGGACGTACAATAAGGATAGAGCATGATCTAGACTCATCCATGAATGGCATAGGTACATGCACAACAACTGAAATTACCAAAATTTCATCCTCTTCAAGTCCAAGAAAACCTGCTACAGTAACAAAATGACTATAGACACATAGAACTTCATAACTTCCTCAAATATTGATGCGTACCACTAAAACTTTCAGACAACATACTAGATAGACTTAACAACAATCCCTTTAGTGTGCGCCACTAGAAAATAAACATTCACAACTTTCTAATAGTCTGGCCTTCTCAGCTTCACTAGCTACCTGCAATACATTTATTACAATTTTCTCAATATCTTCGATATATACAGCCTTCAAAATCACCAATGCTAATAGTGTTGACATCAATGACAACCACATATCAGCAATGCAACCACAACATCCAACAAAGTTTAGTGTAGGAAGTTGTTCCACTACCTTAGCTTCCTTACATTTTTCATTTGAAAGTTGATAAAAACATAAATAAAATGCTAGATGATTATGACATTATTTATATTTATGATTATGCTTTAAATAGATATTACTAACAACTTGTGCACATATGTGTATGTATAGAGATGTGGCTCCATCTACAAGAAGGAAAGAAAGAGAACAATATAAAAAATTGTATCCTTTTGGGAATATGCTTGCTACTTTATTTACTATCTTATTTACTTTAGCATGCATGATCGATGTAGTTCACATGCATGCTAAAGTGAGGGGAAAATGTAGAGGAAAAATACACATTCTTTACCCCTTCCATAGTCATTTTACACTCACTTTAGTCTTTTCTTGATATATGTCATCTTGACATTTAATACATGTTATTTTTATGTTTAATGTAACATAATTCAAAGATACTCCTTTTGATATATTTCACTTGTTCCTTCATTCATTTGTACATTTTTACATGTTCATGCATTGGGCATGATCATGAAAATAATTGTATCATTTGGACATAATCGTGGACACAATCACAACTCCCTAAATTAAAAACCATTTCCCTCCATTTTGAGCCAATTTCATTTCAAAATCATACCGTTGTTGATCAACTTATGTGCTGAAGTGTTGAAAATTGAGTTCTAGGCTATCATGTTTAAAGACAAGCCATATGTGATTAGAAATACATCGAAAGAAAAATTGAAAAGAATGGATCCAATCAACTAAGAGAAATGAAAAATATGTATTTTTTGATCATAGGCTCAAGCATTAGCATTTATTGAACAAATACTACATCAATATTTCATTTAGGCATATTGCACTATTGGGTCTTCTATCATGTGAAAACAAAAAGGGGCTTATTAAGGCACACAAAAGTGCAACATTTTAACCTTTGCATAATAGATTCATAAAGGTGTTCATCAACACCACATTACGTATTCAAATATCGAGTCAATGCAAACCATTTTATTGATTTTGTAGATACAAAGAATGAGATTGTAGTTGAGGGACATGCACCATTTTATCCCTAATAACATTATATTAAAATTTGACTTTTTACAATCATATGTTCTTTATTCTAATTTCAAACTCAATGTTCCATCTACACCAATCACTACACATCAACTAATTTTAAAAACAATTCAACACAATAACATAACATAATAATATCATTTTTCATTTGCATATTTATTGTTAAATGTTTTAACTCTTTAATCTAATATTATTTGTGTTTAATTTAAAAGAGTCTAATTAAGGTGTTTTACTCTTCCTTACAATCTTAAACTTTGGAAAAAGAAAGCTAGCTTTTATTACTCAAAGGCAGTAAAGATAGATCTGCACTACATAACAAAGTATTGAGCCTCCAAAAATATCAAAAACAATGGGGTTGCTTCTTTCTACCCTCTTTGAAAATGGAAGCCTAGCAAAACCAGAAATTTCTTAAGAAAAATAATAAAAGAATTCCAATCTTAGCAATGAAGCAATATACCTAACATTAGCTTAGACTTCATCTAGATAACATGGAAAGTGCTGTTTCTTGATAATGCATAGAAGTTTCATAAAGTCTGTGGTTTTGCAGGCCATTAAATTATTTCAGTGGTTCCTTTCAAACAAAGGAAATAACAGAAGAAGAACAGAACATACATTCATCTATTGTGTAGGTTTTATCCAATGAAAACAACCATTGTACTTGCTTACCTAAGCTCTCTAAGACAAAATAATTTTGGTTGCTTGAAAATTGGTGTTTGAGAATCCTCACGCAAGAGGAAAGTTATTTAAAGTCTTTCTCATACAGTGTGCAAAGTTTCTTGACTACAATTTCATTGGACAACATTTCAGTGGGCAAAGTTTCTTTCTATTGACTTAATGTTCAATTTTTTATTTGTTTGTAATAAGCTGACCCGAATTATTAAATTTATTTATTTATTTGTAATAAGCTGATTCAAAATATTAAATTTATTTATTTATTTGAAATAAGCTTGACCCAAATTATTAAAATTTATTAGTTTTCTAGTTCTAAATGATTCAGATTAATTGTCTATGGAGTCATTTTTATAATATGAACTACTTAGATGGGGCATAAAATAGTCAAAAAGCGTATTTTTAGTATATTTAATTAAATGTAATTGTGTTAACATGAATGTGTTTAACCACATATATACTATGGATTGATATTTACCAAATCATAATATGTGCACGTTATAGTTCATATATATTATAGCTCATATACATTATAATGTATATTGATTATAATAAACTTTAAGTTTTATTTTTTGTTGAAAACATTGCGTGCATGTTATATATATTGTGTGTGTTATCACATTATAATGTAAATTTATGAAAATCCTATCCATTAGACTTGTATATATCTAAACCTAAGGAGCAAACCTTCATTTTCACTCCAAAATCTATGTTCTCAACATAAAGTAATATATTCATCTTGCAATGAAATTTTGTGAAATACCACCAATATTTCAAGATACATTTTATCTTTTTAGCTATGCATATTTTTTAATAGTATTTTCATATGGCTCAAATTCAGAACTATTCATTCAAATTTTTAAAAAATATATAGTTTTTTCCTACTCTTCATTCTCTAGTTTTTTTGAGATATTTTTGGGTAAGTTAGTTTATATGCACACTCAATGATTAGATTTTTAATATATATTCATTTAAAAAAAATACAAATACATTCATTATAAACATAAAATTGTGTATAACTTGTATTACTCACTCTTAGCTATTTTTCTACTAATTAGTTTTAAAAAATACTTAACAAAGCCAATAATGAGGGGCACACAATGATTGCTATATTATATTTCAATAATAAAATAAAAAATACTTTTGTGTGTGCTCAACATTTGGCCCTCTTATATTAACAAAATTTTAAAAGACATGATAATTTAGAAACTAGATTGATAGTACTATACATTCTTGTTCTTATCACATCTTCAAATTTTGAATGTAGACATCTCAAACTACTCTTCAAAATTCAAGTTTTATTTATTTTTGGAAAAAAAATGGCCACTTTTGACCCCATTTCCTTACATTAACCTCATGGGCACAAATATTTCCTTTATACATGCTCATCCTAATTCAAATCTCATTTCCCACTTTCCCATGTTCAATTTTTAATTGATTTAATTGTTACCCATTGGCTTGCATGCCAAAACACTTCAATTGAGAACCTACAATCTTTTATTTAAGAGTAATACTAGGTTATTAGTCTATATAGAATAATCATAATATCTCATTATATATCATGCACATCGTAACTTATATATAATTAAAGCTTGTATCAATTTTTTTATCAAGGAATACTATATGCTTGGTTTATTATCTACACACTTTGCATTTTTGTTGCATTTTTATTTGGTGTGATTCCAACCTTGTTCATTGGAAATGGGGATTGATTGGTTATCAAGGAATCTATCACACTCTTTTGTTGCACACTAGTGGTACCTCCAAGGTGCTTTTGAGCACCCCCAATTTCAAATATAAGAAAATCCATAGGAAAATAGGTTTTATAGGTTCATAGGAGTAGAGGATATTTTTGGATTGCTAGGACTAAATTGTACTAGGAGTACTAGATTGTGGATATAGCCTCATCTAAGAGTAGAGAATATTTTTATGCTTTTCTATGATAGAAAATTGGTAATAATAATAATAGTTTAATAACATATATCGATTTCTCATCATCGACTACATTATACAACTGATCATCCATCATTAACTACCAAAGATTGAAAAAAAAGCTAAGTTATTCCAACCCTCTCAATTGCATTTATATTTATAGCCTCAAATCTTTTTGGGGGTTTGATTGTATATTATTATATTATATTATTTTATTGGGCCTAAATAATCATAAGGTGTGGTTATTTCCCTATAATTTGGTGAACCGAATTTTTTGATCCTACACAGTTCTTTGTCCTAAGGTTTAACCTTCTTTCTATTTTCTAAATTTTTATTTGATTTTTTCTAATCTTACCCATGTTTTTTCTTAGATCTAGAAAATTTATGTGATTTAATTATATTATCCTTGTTATTTCAATTATATATTAGTTTTGTATGCCAAGTTACATCTTCCAAGATTTGAGTTTTCTATTAGGAGTAGCCCTTACCTCAACCCTTCTCTTGCAATGCCTCACTTTGAGGTACCTCTTGTGGAGAATAAAAATATATATGTATAACTCAATTAAGAAGAGTATTGTGATCAAGATTATCACTTTTCACATAAAGATTAAATGAGTAATGATATTTCTAGCAAGTTGAAACTCATTAAATAAAATATACATAAGATTGATGATAACTTTAATCATTTAATTCTACTTGATCAAATCTATAGTATTCTGAGGCCGAAGCTGCTTACATCAGCATCAAAATTGTGCTGGAGAGGGATGTTTCCAAAGTGTGGGTTGAGGGTGACTCCCTCAACATTGTGAAGTGTTTGAATGGCATCTAAAATCTGAACTAGACAATCAAGTCACTCATTAATGATTATATCATGATGTTGAGGTCATTCGAAGAGACCCATGTTTCTCACACTTATATGGAAGGAAATTCCCTAGCAAATTTCTTTGCAAATGAGGTTGTCAGTCTTATTGATTTTAAGTCGTGGGAAGAGTACTCTTTGTTGGAAGTGGATTCACTCTAGGAGGGCAATCAGAGTGGAGTAATTTTTACTTTTAACTTTGAAGGCATAATGAAACTCTTACTCATTTAACCCAAAGTGATAGATTTGTTTAAGCAGGTGATCATTAACACTTTAGATCAGATTGACATGAGACTTGAATAACATTTACAGGCCATATTAAAAGAATCATATGATATTGTTCAGTTAAAGCTTTATGATCAATCTTGTTGTGCTTTATCAACAGAACTATAAAACTTCATAATATGCAAATTTGACTTGCTTTTGACAAACTTTTGAGAATTCATATAATGAGCACAAAATGCAAAAGTTAATTCACTTTATGAAAGACATTTTGCATCAGATTTGCACAATCTAAATTTGCATGATAGACTTGAGAAAATTGACTTTAAAATTTTAAACAACCTTAAAGTATTAGAGCATTGACCAATTGAATGAGAAAAATAACATAAATGACTGAAAGAAGGAGTATGCAAGATAAACATAAATCACACAAATGAGACACACAAAAATTGCCAAGTGGAAAACCCTCCTGGGGTAGAAAAACCACTCCTAAACTGCCTTATTGGATTAATTTCAAAACCACTGCTTATAATGCCTTATAGTATAATTTATGAGCACCAACTCGAGGAGAACCATCCTCTCATTTAGAGACACCAATCTCAAGGAGCACCAACCCCTTATTTAGAGACACCAATCTCAAGAAGCACCAACCCCTTTTCAGTTTTCATCAAATTACACAATGATACAAAGGATCTCTATGTTTCTCTTTTATCTATCAAGTGCCTCTTGACAGACAATATCTAAAATCCTTAAAGTTCCAAAATGAACTTTCAGAATTTCAGCCATTGTCAAGCCTTAAGTTAGCTTGATTATCAACACATACTTTTGATTTTCAATCTTAGAGCTCAAAATTTTTCAATACAATCATTGTGTTGTACTCACAATAGTTTTTCTCTTTTTGTTTCATACATTTCTCATTGTTCTTCACTGCTCTCAATTTTCTCTCGCTTTTTTTTTTTCTTTTCTTCATATTAAAGCCCTAATCTCTCCGTTTTCTTTTGATTACAAATTTCATCATTACATTCAAGGAAGGTTACAATAGTAGCTCATAAGTTAGCTTTTCAAAAACAAGACAAAGGATATTATCAGGTTACCCACTTCTTTTTGAGCAACCTTGTCAGATGTTATAGTGTTCTCGTGAGAAAGATCAATATTTTCAATTTCTTCTGACAAGAATACCCAAGCATCATGCAAATATAGAAGGTAGAATGAAACCTGTCCTCTCAAGCAGCCTGCACAAGCAGTGCTAAAAACAAGAACCATTAAAGCATGTATGAAATTCATGAACAATACCTTCAAAAAATTAATTGTAACAACAGTGTAACCAAAGACTCCAATGCAATGTAACCGAAACTTCAGAATGATGCATCAAATAACCGTTATGAAAGAATCCAGGTAAGAAACTAAACAGATTCGAAGTCATCATGATTTTCCCACAACCAAAAATCACAAACCCTTTTAAAATTGTCATGATGATCTTTAAAAATAAACATTTCAAACTTTTCTCTTCAAAGGAATAGACGTTTTTCATTTTTCAATTTGCATAAGAGAGAGAAAATTAGCTCGTAATAACCTTGACTATAAAGTAACGGATCTACAAACCAAACTAAGGATGAATACTTGACAAAAATAATGAGGTTGTTGTCACAAGGAGTTTACCAGTCCCGCAGACGAAGAAACGACCACAATACCTTCCAATCTCGCCCCATCACCAGTCGACAAGAAGCAGACACACCAAATGACCATAGTCATGGTATTCTCACCTCCCCCATACGTTGATCAAGATTAGAACACTAGAGATAACAATGAAACAACCAAAGTAATGATTCCATGGTGGCGGCCATACTAGGGTTCAAGACCCTCAAACAATGAAGCATTACGATTTGCCCTACTTTCCACACAAATTCCTTTACAAAAATGAGATGCAGTTTGAAGTCCAAAAGGACAATCATAATAATCCAAAATAAAATCATAATGATGTTTGAAATCTACTTCCTTACTACATAGCCACAGTCTTCCTTTGGACAACCCACGGTATAGCGATGATTAGCACTTACTTATTCCGCTACCTTCACCGCTTCCTTATCGCTCAACCATGGTCGCCCTTTGGACTACCAGTGGTATAGCGACAACTCCTTGCTAATTGCTAACCATTTCCACCACATTGCCACAGTTATCTTTCTGACTACCCGTGGTATAATAGTAGCTGTATTGCTTGTTGTTAGCCGTTTTCACTGTGTTACCGCGGTTTCCCTGATGACAACCCATGGTGTAGCGGTAGCTATTTTTCTTGCCACTAACGGTTTTCACCGCACTACCGCGGTTACTGGCTTAACTGCCAGCGGTAGCACGGTAAGACCTTTGAAGTCCGCGGTCTTACAAAAGTCAATCATGTCAACAGATATGATGCCATGCATCATTGCTACCAAATGTCTATTGCCATTGACATTTTATGCTTCCAAGAAAATAAATGCAAAGTCACTTCCAATGTGGCAATTAAAAAATAATCAGACTATATACCTGCTATCAATCTTGAGGTTAGATTAAATGTCAACCAATAGACTCGAATCAAATGCAAATAGGAGATCAATTTGAATGCCTTTACTCAAGATCGATTTCCATCTTAGAAATTCATGTATACCCAAAGACTTGTGTTGAGAAATAAAGGTTGATATACATGTTGAATTTAGTATGCCTTACACCCATGCCAAAAACACAATACCATATGCAAAAAAATTGAACTAAGTGATTCTCTTTTTCAAAGTCAAACTGCAATATAATATCCAAAACCTTGTGAAGAGATGTATACTGAATTCATGCAGAGTTCACAAAGCCATAATTCCATGCCAATTACCATAAACCAAATGCAAAGGAATGAGCAGTGTGCTTCTCAAAGCTTGAATGCACTAAAATAACCAATGCCATGTCATGTGCCAAATAATATCACTGAAATACTAATTGTTAGATCAAAAACACATCACCTGAACATTGGAACATAGAACCTTTAACCAAAATACGTCAATCGAGATCTGAACATGGAGATTAGAAATCAAAGCCACCAAATATAATATCATCAATGAAGTAAATGTGCCAATCAAATGAATACCTAATATCAACTGTGTCAATCAAATTCCATAATGAGACCAAACTGTGAAATGCCAAGGCACCAACCCAGGGCAGTTGTGACATCAAGGAAAAATGCCACAGAAGAAGTCATCACTCTTCCCTTCTTGAGAGGGCTAAACTATTATTATGATATGAAAACTAGACTTGATCTTTCGATTAGTGATGATCAAGTAATAATCTCTCCCCTACATGCCACATGTTTTATGGGTTGTGTTTGGCCCAATCTTGAGATCATTTGCATTTTTAGAAGTGTTGTTGGGATCTGGTTTTTGCTATTGTTTAGCATTGATGAAATGGGCAAGGATAGGAGAAGGTTCAAATCCA
This sequence comes from Sequoiadendron giganteum, assembly GCA_007115665.2. Classification (NCBI taxonomy): domain Eukaryota; kingdom Viridiplantae; phylum Streptophyta; class Pinopsida; order Cupressales; family Cupressaceae; genus Sequoiadendron; species Sequoiadendron giganteum. The sequence continues at coordinate 124,733,199 of CM021109.1, read as the reverse complement.
TCTCTTGTGAAAAATGGAAGAACAAACCCAAAGTTTGGTAGATTCTAAAACATGAGAATTTCATGCCTTATTTGGAGAGGCTTTATGGTTTTGACCTTGAAGCCATTTTTTTAATTTGTTCGCTATTGGAATAACACATGCTTGAAGGTGGGAAAGATTGATTTCATCGTTATTGAAGACTTCATTGCCTTTATTACTGGCTTATCAACAGAGGGGCGCAAATTTTACAAAGAAAGGAAAAGTAATGAAGATGCAATGGATCAATTCTTTAAGGGAAATGAGAAAGATGACCTGGTGAAACTTCCCTCCTGGGGCTATGACCGTCTTTCACTTAAGCATATTTGGGCTTATGTTTCAGAACTTGTGATGAGGTATGTAACCCTTGATGATGATTTTCTACTATCTTAGGGCAATATTTCACTCTGCTCAATCACTTCAAACATAATTTTCATGTTTCATTTCATTTTTTCCTTCTCTCCTCTTTGGAGGTTTCTATCTATGCTCACCTCAAGAATCATAGGACTCCTATGCTCCATGAAGGGATCATATTTCTCATCATGGAGCATGTGAGAGATAACACTCTGGCCAAGTCTATCAAGGGAAAAGAGAAAACTATTAGTGTTGACTCTTATTCTACTATCTTAGATTTTGATGGTGATGGGGATGACGAGTGGAAAGTGGATGAAGACAACACTATTGTAGTCTCCTTATACTTTGATGAATCTCCCACTAAAAGGAGGAAGAAGGGGACACTGAAGAAAAAGATTCCCACTAAGAAATTGATCATTCATGGGACAAATTTTGGTGGGTCATTTTTTGGAGAGGATGATTCCATGCAAAAAAAGGTTGGGCCTCAATGGTGGGATACCGAAAAGAAGGCTAAGTTGTATGATCTAGATTTAGAGGATTTTGGGAAGGATAAGGAAGAGCATTCGGTTCAGTTGGAGGACTTTGCAGATTTGGGGCTTTGCTAGAGGGATTTTAAGAGACTGGCTAAGATGCATAGGTCAGAGTCAAAAGGGTGAGCAAGAGGAACCAAAACAAGTGAAGGATATTGCAAACAATGTCGTAGTTGTGGAAGATTCTCCTGTCCAGTAGACACCTCCTCATGATGCCAATGATGAAGAAGAAAAGGTTATTGATGATTCTTTGGTTGAAAAGGGTGTGAGGGAGGCTAGGGTAAGAATCCGACGTCGGATAAGCCAAAAATAACAAATGTTCATCCTCTTTCTAAGGATTTCTCCTATCTTGACAAAGATAACACCTCTATGTTGGAGCTATTGGACATGGCTAAAACTGGTGCCACATGTAACTTCAAAATTTCCAAATAGGTGATGAAGTAGTTTAATGGTGAACATTAAAATCAGAAGCTTAAAGGAGAATTTGGCTAATCATCCAAAAGGGTCACCTTCAGATTTTCTCATAGAGAGGATGGTGGATCTAGAATGCTCTTTTTCTAATTTCAAAGTTGAGTGTGAAAGTTTCCTTTGTGAGTTGGAGGGAAATATTAAGGAAACTAATGAGGATATCAAAAATATCTTGCAGATTATCCATATGTCAGTCAAAAACAGTGTAGATTCTCTCAACGTACTTCTCGACAAAATCAACCAACTACACGAGGATCAAGTATATTTTGCAGAAATGTATGAGAAGGATCAAAATTCTAGGGGGAAGGGTAACAAGAGTGCCAAATAGTGGGCTAAAGGCCAATGCACAAGGATGAGGGATAGTGAGAGGAAGACTTTTGAAGAAGAAAAACAAGAATTGAATGAAATGGTAAACTTGCACTACAATCAGAAGATTGAGGTGGCCAATTCTCTGAAAAATCTAAAGTAAATCTCTTGTGTTTGGTCTATTTTAGCTTTGTTGTTTTGATGTTTTTTCTATTGTTTTTTGGTTGTTTTTCAATTGTTGGTTGCCGCTAGTTCTTTAATTGTTCTTTTATTGCTCTGCAACATTTTGATGTAACTTTACGTAAAGGGTTTTAGGTCCCTTCAAAACATGTTTTTCCCATATAATCAAAAGTCTATAGTATTCTTATGACAAAAACATATGAGATGAAACACTCTTAAGTGTATTATGATAATATTTTGTGGATATAATAATCCTAATAATGCTTCCTCTCATCCCACTTTTCTATTTCATTCACTTTTCCCCTCTCATTCTCATATTTCCTCTACTATTCTCTCTTCTAGACCCTAATCAATCATGTCCCCATCTAGCTTTCTACCTCATACAACACTCATAGATGTAGTTCCCTAATATGCATCAACAAAAATAATCTCATAATCCTCCCATTTTAATACAATATATCATTCCCCCTACTTGTCATGCTCATTATGTCCCTATCATCTCATCACAACCTCCTTCTACCATTCCTAGTTTTGTCATTGCACCTACTTCTCATGTTAATTATGTCTCCATAGTTTATTCACAACCTCATTCCCATCCTCCTCATATCACTACTCACTATTGTTGGTGTAATTAATATTTAATTACACTAGAATAAGTTTACTTAGGCATAATAATTAATTAATTCCTAGGTTACATTTACTAGGTAATTAGTTAATACTGGGGCCATACCACTTCACATGTATTTAGGATAAATATTCCTTATAAAAGATGAGTTGTATTTTCTAGAAGCCTTATCCTATATATTGGGAATAACATGCCATTTAATTGCAATCCTAAACATATTTCACGTATCTCCTAAGTCCTTCGAAAGTGTTCCCCAACACTAGATTAGAAAGAGATTAAATTCGAATGAAAAGAACATGTAAATTGACATTTGTAATTTTTCCTAAATAATAGGAACATGTGGGGATGTCCATTTTGAGCTCCTATAAAACAGGATCACATGGGTTTCCCACATGGAAGGTGGAACCCACCTTGCTTCAGTTAACTATTTGGAGGATTGATAAACACTTTAGTAATGCATGTCTTGTTCCTACAAAATATGGATTGATATTTACAAGAGTGTAGTGGCACTATCAGTTTAGTATTAGTCCAGTTTAGTTCAGTCTAGTATTAGTTCAATTCAGTTCAATTTAGTTTAGTTTAGTTTAGTTCAGTTATGGTTCAGTTATTTTCAGTTGCATGTAGTTATTTTGAGTTGCATGCTAGTTGACTTGAGTTTCATGTTAGTTGACATGAGTTGCATGACTAATGAATTTAGTTGCATGATAGATAATAGGTGGATACTTTTAGTTAAGTGGGGGTGATCAATCATGCATGTTGCTTTCATGAATTGATGGAGAGATATGTTTCAGTTAACCAAGATTGACTTGGGTCCACCTTGGGTGCCCAGGTTGGCATCTTTTATTTAACACATTTTTCATGAGAATATATTAACAAGGCTCAGTTAAGTGGGACCCATTCGTGGGTGACAACTTTGAGGTGATATTTACAAGATATCTTTGTGAGCAAATTTTAGTTAAGTGTTCAGTTTGGGACACCTAAATTGAGGAAGACTTTGGTTTAATTTTTGTTTACATTGTGAAACTCTACTTGCCAAATCTAGGCATAGGTTTTTGAGAGGAGCTTTATGCTCTTGTAATTGACAACTCATAGGAGTTTACAATGCTCATATTTTAATATTTATTGTATCAAGTGTATGAGAATTTCAAGAGAGTTTATTGTAGGTTGTGAAGAAGCATTGTTGAAGAAAAAGGAAGCATATCAATCGAGGATTGATACAATGCTATTTTAATCTTTTTCTAAGGTTAAATAATACAAGCACTATTGATTATGGTGGAGTTTTTTCTTGAAAGGGTTTCTCCATGTATATGCTGTGTCACTTCTATCTTATGTCTCATTCTTCTACAATCTTCTATCTATTTCTATAAATGATAAAATTGATCTAAACATAATAATCATGCACAAATAATTGATCTAAATAGATTAGTCATGCACAAATAATTGTGACAAAGAATACTTAATGAGATCTACAATCACATAGTTTTACAAGTTTTAAGCTACAATTTTACCTTCATTTTCAACACTATCTTAACATCATTCTAGGAAGTTAGTTAGGGTTCACATGTTGTTAGATCAAGACACATGTCAACATCCTATCTCATACTACATCTCAACCTTGCCTATATAAGGAAGGTATTTGTATTCATTTGTATCATATTCTAGATCAATTAGATAATCTCAATTTGCTTGCCTAAGTTGCAACACTTTCTTTCTGGGTGATTTTTTTCTTGGCAAATATCCTTTCAAGGCTGTAGCTTCATCGGATGATTGTGCATTCATAATTTCTACAACTATTACTCCATTTCCCAAAAAATTATCTTTATTTAAAATAAGCTCAATACTCTCTCTTCAAGTGCTAAGAGATATTTTATTTGTGATCTAAATCATAATGTTTTTCCTAGTGATGTTTTACATATCCATTCCTAATGGTAAGGGTGATAAAATCAACCACATTGTATCTTTTCATGCCACTTGTTTTGGATTCATGCATGCTAAAAAATAGTTTTAAATTATTTCCATTTACATTAAAAGAATATGCACTCAAATGGTTCTTTTATTTGTTGTATTTTTTATCAATTCATTTTTAGGTTAACCAAATATTCTATCCAACACTTCCAAGTTAAAAAATTAGTTTAAAGGTTACATTCTTAGATTTAGTTTAATGCAAGCAAGGTAGAGATGAAAGATAAAATGACTATATTATAATATTTCAATCCTTTATTGCCAGGATACATTGTTAACTACCAAATGATAAAATATAACATTTATTCATTGATATTTTTCTTTCAAAAATTAAAGATAAAGATAATATTCAATTATATTATGATACATTTTATAGTTTGTGTGTAAGTATTAAGAATAATGAGTTTAATTTATTGGATACTAATATTTTTAAGTGTAGATTATCTTCTTTCGCTTCATCTTCTCCATTTCATCTTTTGAATTATAATTAAAAAATTCTTTAAAATGATAATTATGAAACTTTTTACAAAAAATATTTCAACTCAAATGTGAATCATATTCATAATGGTCAATAAGCCTCTAATATTATTACCATCAAACCTCAAATACCAACAAAATTTACAAATATTTAAGATAGATGTTATATGGGAAATACTTTTAGAGGCATAAATCATTACATCAACACTAATCTAACCACTAGATACTTTAAATCATGTTCCTAAAGTTTTTAATTTTCACATTTTATATCATAGTAAATGGTCACACTACACGACAATGCATCACTTTGAAGAATATAATTTGTATTTATTGATAGTAATCTAATTCATTTAGAGGGAATAAATGATAGTGAAAATCATTATTTTTTCTCTACTAACCAAAAAATTAAATTTACCCAAATTCCTTTCCACAACATGATCAATCTAAACTATAATTGAAGACGAGGAAATAATAGATAAACACAATATATAATAAGAATATTATCAAGGCTTTGTTAGGATTATTGATAAAATATGTAATACATATTCCTCATTATCCATTTCATTTATTATGATGAAATTCATAATAATGGATTCCATTTACTAATTTATATTATCGTACTATAACACCTAATCAAAATTAAGGAGTTATGGTTGATCTTAGTTCATTTTTAAAAATTTGTATAAAGGAATTTTTATACTAATTATTTTTACCAATGGTTACATGCACATTAGAGGGTTTTTCTTAATTTTTCTAATGATGACATTTAAGAAAATTATCAGATAGTGGCTAGTACTTGCCTTTATAGTATTATAATTATTGTTTTCTAAATTTTTAAAAAATAAATGTAAGTTTTATTAATGTGAATAAAAATAAATGTAAGTTTTGTTAATTATAATGTTTTAGTATTGTTAATTAGTTCTTTGCATGACCTAACCCTAATCCTAATTTACATCCTAATTCCAACCCTAACCCTAATCCTAATCCTAATAATAAATTCTAAACCATTATCCCAATCCTAAACCTATCTCTAATCCTAACTATGGTTGTAACACTATCCATAATTATGGTTGTAACCCTAACCCTAATAATAAAGAATTGTAGAGTGACATTACAAAAAATAAATTATGAATTAATAGTGGGAATAAGATTTGGAATTAAGATATTAGATAAATAAAATTCTGGAGCATTATATCTATTAATCATATTTTAGTGATTTTTGTTAGTAATATTTTATTTTTAATTTTTTTGTTTTGTTTTTGTTTTGATGAATAGGAAAATATCTATATTAATAATTTATTTTAATGCTTTTAGGATTATAATAATTAATAATAATAGGATTATAATTATAATTTAATTCTTATTTATATTTATCTATATTTTGAAGTTAATAAATATTTTAATTGTGTGAAATCAAGTCCTTAGATTATCTTTATATGCTAATTTATGGATGTATTTTAATTTAAGTTTTATTTTATTATTTTAATAGTGTGAATCCAAATCTCTATAAAATAGCTAATTGATTTTTGTGAGATTTTCTTTAATAAAAAAATAGCAATTACATACATTAAAAAAATTATTCGTAAAAAGAATGTAAAAATAAGTAACATTTATTTATTTTAGAAAGTTTTAATGCAATGACTTAATAATGGAAAAAATAAAAAATCATTCTAAATAAAAATGTTAAAAAAATAGTTTACCCTGCTTTCCCTACAAATTTCTCCATACCCCAAATTTCTTAGCCAATTATGTTCAAGAGAAATAATTTTTATAATTTTTAAAGTCAAGTATTTAACATGTTCACTTTAAAAAAATTAAATTATTTTTGAAGAACATAAAATTCTAATTTTTAATTGGTTCAAAACAAACTTATTAATAACTAATTAACAAAATGAATTAAGAACTAATAATATAGGTTGCATCATCTTGAAATTCTAGATTAATTAAATAATGTAACTGAAAAAAAATCACCCTATTCCATCTTTGATAGGACTATGTTAATTTTTTTTAATTTGTCCCTACCATTTTTCATCAATGTGGAATTTTTATTCATCAAGAAGGGTGGTTAAGGTAAAAAATAAAATTAAAATACATAGCATTACTCATTTTTCTATTGATACATTTATTCATACTTCAAAGGAGCATCCACATGAAAGAATAAATGTGTAATATATCATCTACAAAAGTATAAAAAAATAAATTATTGACTAATTTTGTACAGCAAAATATGATAAAACTTGAACTAAATTTGGGTTTTCTTTAAGTTATGATACCATTGAAAATAGGAAAATACATAGAACATGAGAGAATAAATGTGTAATATATCATCTACAAAAGTATAAAAAAATAAATTATTGACTAATTTTGTACAACAAAATGTGATAAAACTTGAACCAAATTTGGATTTTCTTAAAATTATGATACTATTGAAAATAGAAAAATACACATAGCTAAATCCATATCTACTAATATGATTGTCAAATATCCATAGCTAAATCCATATCTACTAATGTGATTGTCAAATATCCATAGAGGCTACAACTTAAATAGAGACTAAGTTAATATTATTACAAAGAAATCTAAGGAAATAGAAAATAGATATCATTTAAAAAACTATTCATTTAGCTAGTATACTTGTTAAGTTTCTAGATGATCTAATTCCTTCACAAGAATAATCTTCATTAGTTGGTTTTGGTAATTTTATAATTAATGATTGGGATGATTATAGAGAGTCATTATATAGGTTGATCATATTTACACATTATTAATCATGATTTAATATAATTTTACATAATTTACTTTTATTTAATTATTCCTTTATTTTCTTCCTCATATTCATTGTAATTATATGAATCACCCAAAACCATGAGCATTCCATTTGTTTCATGACCTCTTTTTCCTTTCTTTTTATTTACCTTTGTGCTTTTTACTATAGATATGGGATGTTGTAAAGCAATGAAGTGTTTTTATCATGCTTTCTTACATATTGACCAAAAATATAGCTTCACTTAAATTTTTAGTTCTTTTGAATTTTTTTATTTATCGAGCTTCAATTGATGTAATACTCTTTATTACCTTATATCTTTCTATAATTTGATGGATTTATCTTATACCTTATTTTTTTATTTATCTTCTTTCATAATATTTTTCACTATGGCATTTGTAATTTCCACACATTAAATTTATTATCTTCACCACTTGGGGAAATTTATTGATAATATACAATTAGTTCATAGTTTTCCTATGGAAAAATCTATAGATATTATTTTATTTTTATGTCACACCTACAATTTTACCTACATATGTATTTTATGGTATGAATTATAATGCTATTACATGTTGACATTACTTTTACATGGAATTTGTTTCATGGTAAATTAATGATTACATATTACATCACTATTTTGTTATCTTTAAATGCTAAAATCATACTTAACCTGTAATACCCCTCTGTTTTATGTTTTTTGATTGAACAGTGTTCTGCTCTTTTATGTTGTACTTTCTGTTAGTACCTTGACTTTGGTACTCGACTGCTATTTGTTCGCTATCTATAAAGCGACATTAATGTTATCTTTTAATGTGATGGTATTTTAATATGATGTCATCTTTATGTCATGTTTTGAATTAACATAAATGGATATTCGAATTAATGATGTTTATGCTTTGGACTATATTAATATGTTAGATTTGTTAGTTAGTTACATTGTATTGGTGAAGGGGACGGTATCGCATCACTCGCTTGCAAGCGCCCTACGATCCCATGATTTCCTCTTCACGGTGTGTTTTAATTATGCCATGTTTATGTATGTGGATATACTCTTTGTTCACAGGTTGATAGGTACATGACATCGACTCCACCTGGTTTCATAGGTTTGAGCGTGTCCAATACTCAACAATATTCGATTGGGAGATAGTAGCTAGGTTTTCCGTGCCAAGTCGTCACCCTAGTCATAGTGTGTCGTCAGGTGTTAGTTGGGTTGTGTTGCTTTGAATATCGCTCCCTCTATTCGATTATTTAAATGCAAGTTGAAAAGGGAAATTAAATGGCTTTATGTATTTAAGTGGTTAATTAAATTAATCTGGTAATGATGTTAGAAATGTTATTTAATTTAATTTAATTAATAAAAAGATTTAATCTTGGATTAAATTAATTTTATTGATGAATTAAATTGATGATGTTTAAATCAGATAAGTATTTCATTGTGAAATTATGGATTTAATGTTTGAAATTGAAAAGATTAAATTGGAAATTTAGAAAAAGAATTTAAATTGCATTTTTTTTTATAAAAGTTTGAATTCAAAAATTGAAAAGAGATATTTTGAGATATTTTCCATTTTCTGTTTTCAAAAATTGATGAGGGTTGTTGTATGGATATTTTGAGGATTTTCATTATTATTGAATTTTTCTTCTTAATTTTTTAAAACAAACAAGTTGAAGAAATTGAAAATAGAGGAGAGGAGGAAGAATTTTGGCATTTTGGTGGGTTTGGATTGAATCTAAGGAAATTTTTCGATTTGAAGAGGGAATCAAAGCAAGGATTTGTGAACCATCTGGATCATCTCAAACCCAAGATTACCAGGTTCATGTTATTTAATTTTTATTGAAATTGAAAAGATTCATGTTTTTGGAATTGTTGTTTGCAAAATCATTGTTTGGAAACTTGAATGATTTATGTTTAAAAATTAAAAAAATAAATTCATGTTAGATCTTACTTGCAAAACCTTGAAAAAAACCTCTATTTATGTTCAAATTCTTCTCAAAATAAAAGGGTATTCTTGACTGACAATAGCTATTTTATAAAGGGTTTTCCCATTGTGTTATGAAAATTCTTCTTGGGAAATATATGTATATAAATATATATAAATATATATATATATATATATATATATATATATATATATATATATATATATATATATATATATATCGATATACATATATATATATATATATATATATATATATATATATATATATATATATATATATATATATATATATATATATATATATATATATATATATATATAATATGTATATAAGTTATTTGTTTTCATTTTGGGATCACTGTCAAATTTTGGGGTTAAAATTCAAATCCAAGAGAAAAAAATCCGCAGGCCATTTTTTTTATGTTTTAAAAAATAGAAATATAAAAATAAATTTATTTGTGGGGAACTAGGGCTTGGTGTATGTGATAACAAGGCTTGCTTGCACAATTGACTAAGAAGACCTTACTTTCCTCCTCCTAGGATCCTAATCTCCTCTAGGATCTAAAAGGGCTTAGATGATTAACTAAGACCTTATCTAACTCTTCACTAAGAGCCTATTCCCTTGTGCTTAACCTTGAAAGACTAACACCCTTAGTTCACCTCAACACTTTCTTCCACACTTAGAAGACTCTAAGTGTCACCAACACACAAAACTTTGAATTGACTATAGGGGTATCAAATACCATGAAACTCATCCACTTGCTCTCGCATTTGGATCTATTTTGAAGGATCTCCAAGCCCTTCTCCAACCGGGTGTCAGAATTTACCTTGTGAAGGCCTATTTCTTGCAACCCTTGACAGTGTCCTTTTCCTCATTCTTGCCAAAATTTCCCAAACACTTTGACAAGCTAATTTCACATTCAAGTACTCTTTTGGATTCTCTGAAGGACTCAACAATGTGCAGACCCCTAGGATGTCCGTACATAGGTTTCCTATGATCTAGGTTAAATAGGGATAATAGACCTAGGGTTTAGGATCCCTTGGTTTTCTTGCTTAAACCTCACTCAAATGAATTGAAGGGACCTCAATCCTCTTAGCATGTTAGGATAGGGTTACCTCCTACTTGGAACTGTACTTGTTTTGTACTGTACTTCCATCCCCTGCCTAAATTACTCAATTCTTCACTGTCAAACCTCTAACCGGGCACTCTAAGCTCGCCTATGACTTGACTTTAAAACCATTTACTCGAATATTCATGACTCCTAACACTACATATGTATAGACCAATGGCTCCCCTAACACTTCCATCTATCCTCAGGACAGTCCCGTGACTAGATTTCATGGGGGAGCCATAAAAAGACAAACTGGTCAGAACAGGACCAGTGAAACCCCTAAATGCTAACTATTTCTAGAGAACACTAACACAACTTAAATCAACTCACTTACTAAATGAAAAAGTCTTATAACTAACCAATGAACACAATACTATCACTAAATCAAAGCATTCAATCCAACTAATATCACTGTCACTCAATATCACTTGGAGTTCACATAAAACACAAAATTTGCAGAGCTCTTTTCACTATTAAAAAACTTGATTACAATCTGATTACCATCTCACCCTACTTGAATTCGAGCCTCCTCTATATTAGGTGCCATTCACCATGTTTTCAGGGTTTGTTGGTCGATTCCCCACTCCTATCTTTTAGGGGATCCTATGTAACTGAGTTGCATGCAACCTTTGCCACTATGTCACCTTCCTAACTCTTAGGACCTCTATCTCCTATATTCCAAGTAACCAACACCATTAAAGGCTTCATGGCATCTTCCTAACATCATTGATGTGTTTAGAATACATTTAAGACTCAAATCCCAATCTAAACTACTAAACACTAAGCAATTTAAAAGCTACTAACAATGACTAATTTGGTGACCTTAGTCCTAATGACTAATTCATCTAGCCCTCATTGCAATGACCTTCTCAGGTCCAAACCAAACATACAAATACTTTGACTTGGCTAATGTCAGATACAAGCCCAAAATATCCTAACTATGGAGGTTAGCCTAGGTGTGCTCCTGCACCAGGGCTCACCCTCACCATAACCCCCATGGGAGGCGTGTGGGGGGGAGGCGTGCCCAGCGTGACCCCCGCTCCTCCCATCCTCTGCCGCCACCCAGACCAGGGCTTAACTGTGTTAAACACAACCCACCCACAGTGTGCATTGGTTGTGGTTAACACAACCCACCCAAAGTAAGGGACGGTTGTGGTTAAAAAAGTCGTGCCCTAACTAGGGGTCGGTTGTGTTAAACACAACCACCCAACCTCCAACCCTAACGCATGTGGTGTGTGCCCCGAGGCGATCATGCAGTCAACACGTTTTGTTTTTTTTAATAAAAATAAAAATAAAAATTTATATAATCTTTTAAATATTTATTATTATATATTTTAATAATATTTTAATATTAATATATATATTAAAATAATAATAATATATATATATTAATATTTAATATTTTATTACATGATATTAAATATTAAAATTTTAATTAAGTGTTTAGTTATGAATATTATATTATTATATTCATATAGATTAATTGTTAATTTTAATATATGGATTTTATGACGAAATATATGTAAATATTAAAATATTGACTTAAGTTTAATTGGGAAAATGGGGATATGGTATTCTTGGACAAATTATTGACCTTATTTTAAAAATAATATATTTAGATGGAATAATGTATTTGTTTTAAATGATATGGATATTAAGTTATGTTAAATTGTTTTGGAAATGGTTATGTCAAGTAGAGGAAATATTTATTACTTTGAAACGTTATTTTCTGAATGGTTGAAATAAATGGTTATTTTTTATTTATTAAAATCAATTAGAGTATGTGATATTGGATTCAAATTTCATCCTTGTCCAATGGAGTCATTATTCTATTTTGTTGCATGGTCATGGCCATATAGGTGATCATGGTGGGAGTCAACATGAATCTCCTCCTCACGTATCAGTTGTTCTAGATCAGGAGGAACATCGGGCATCGCAGAATGGACCAGGGGTCGGTGATCGTCAGCAGGATCTAGCAGGGATTGAGGCTGCGCGTAGAGAACTTGAGGAGGCATTGGTACTCCTTGGTCCGTGACAGGTAGATGCACAAGATAATCTTGGTGTGAGAGTAGTTCTGACGCAGGCAGAGATAGTAGACTTAGTGCATATGATGGATTTGATCAGGGCACGTCCAGCTTTATTTCTTGGAGTAGGAAGTCACTTAGAGGTTGAGACTTGGCTCTTTGACCTCGATCGATGCTTTGCAATGCACCCATATGGTAGTAATACCAAAGCATGGTGAGCTATTGTGCATCTGCAAGGACTCGCGCCCACATGGTGGAGACTAGAGGAGCAAAATCTCCATATTGATATTCACTCAATATCTTGGGAGACCTTCCTAGAGCGATTCAGAGGCCATTTCTTATTCGACCACTGGCATCACCATCGAGGTGATGAGTATCATGCCTTGAGCCAGATGGCATTGTCGGTAGCAAACTTGGCCATGGCACTAGGAGACCACATTGATGTTTAGTATGGAAGTGGTTTAGCGGTAGAGTCTAGTGCTCGAGGAGGTCAAGCTCAAAGAGGAGCACCTCCTAGGTCTCAGAAGGGGCCATCTCAGGGTGGTCAGCAATAGCAACAGGTATCGCAAGGGAAACGTAAAGGTTTCTAGCCAGGGCAAGGGAACATAAATTGGAGGCGTGGGAAATGCTTCAATTTTGATCAGCCAGTCTAGAGTTCTCAGCCTGTGGCTGACTAGGGTAGTGTGTAGAAGTTTACTGCACCTTTAGGAGGTAGAGGGGTTGGTAGTAATATAGGGTGTTACTCTTGCAGCCAATAGGGCCACCTTGCTAGGGATTGTCCACGGTGGAACACTTCTGGAGTTGGTTGCTCAGTGCAGGATACTCACCCTCAGGGGTTGAGGTTTTGATTTGTATGCAGTTTTTATGAGGGAGTTATATCCCTACTGTTTGCAGGCTTCCAAGAGTAAGCCTAACCCTAGGGGGGAGGATGTAATACCCCTCCATTTTGTCCTTTTTGATTGAACTGTGCTATGCTATTTTAAGTTGTACTTTTTGTTAGTACCTTGACTTTGGTACCCGACTGTTATTTATTCGCTATCTATAAGCGATGTTAATGTTATCTTTTGATGTGATGGTATTTTAATATGATGTCATCTTTATGTCATGTTTTGAATCAACATAAATGGATATTCGAATTAATGATGTTTATGCTTTGGACTATATTAATATGTTAGATTTTTTAGTTAGTTACATTGTATTGGTGAAGGGGATGGTATCGTATCACTCACTTGCGAGCACCCTGTGATCCCGTGATTTCTTCTTCACGGTGTGTTTTAATTATGACATGTTTATGTATGTGGATATACTCTTTGTTCGCAGGTTGACAAGTACATGACATCGACTCCACCTGGTTTCACAGGTTTGAGCGTGTCCAATGCTCAACAATATTCGATTGGGAGATAGTAGCTAGGTTTTCCATGCCAAGTCATCACCCTAGTCATAGTGTGTCGTCAAGTGTTAGTGGGGTTGTGTTGCTTTGAATATTGTTCCCTCTCTTCGATTATTTAATTGCAAGTTGAAAACGGAAATTAAATGGCTTTATGTATTTAACTGGTTGATTAAATTAATCTGGTAATTATGTTAGAAATGTTATTTAATTTATTAATTAATTTAATTTAATTAATAAAAGGATTTAATCTTGGATTTAATTAATTTATTGATTAATTAAATTGATGATGTTTAAATCAGATAAGTATTTCATTGTGAAATTATGGATTTAATGTTTGAAATTGAAAATATTAAATTGGAAATTTAGAAAAAGAATTTAAATTGCATTTTTTTTATAAAAGTTTGAATTCAAAAATTGAAAAAGAGATATTTTGAGATATTTTCAATTTTTCGTTTTCAAAAATTGATGAGGGTTGTTGTATGGATATTTTGAGGATTTTCATTATTATTGGATTTTTCTTCTCAAGTTTAAAAAAAAAAACAAGTTGGAGAAATTGAAAATAGAGGAGAGGAGGAAGAATTTTGGCATTTTGGTGGGTTTGGATTGAATTTGAGGAAATTTTCTGATTTGAAGAGGGAATCAAAGCGAGGATCTGTGCACCATCTGGATCATCTCAAACCCAAGATTACCAGGTTCATGTTATTTAATTGTTATTGAAATTGAAAAAATTCATGTTTTTGGAATTGTTGTTTGCAAAATCATTGTTTGGAAACTTGAATGATTTATGTTTAAAAATAAATAAAATAAATCCATGTTAGATCTTACTTGAAAAACCTTGAAAAAAACCTCTGTTTATGTTTGAATTCTTCTCAAAATAAAAGGGTATTCTTGACTGAAAATAGCTATTTTATAAAGGGTTTTCCCATTGTGTTATGAAAATTCTTCTTGGGAAATATATATATATATATATATATACTGATATAGATATATATAGGCATATATATATTATATATTATATATATATATATATATATATTAAGTTATTTGTTTTCATTTTGGGACCACTGTCAAATTTTGGGATTAAAATTTATACCCTAGATAAAAAAATCTGCAGGCCGTTGTTTCTTATGTTTTAAAAAATAGAAATATAAAAAAAAAATTATTTGTGGGGGGTTGGGGCCTCATCCCCACCGCATCCCCCATGGGAGGTGTGTGGGGGGGAGCCACGCCCAACGTGATCCCCGCTCCTCCCGTCCGCCGCCACCGCCCAGACTAGGGCTCGACTATGTTAAACATAGCTTGCCCACAGTGTGGGTTGGCTGTGGTTAACACAACCGCACCCTAACCAGGGGTCGGCTATGTTAAACACAACCGCCCAACCTCCAACCCTAATGCATGCGGTGTGCGCCCCAAGGCGATCACGCGGTTAACGCGTTTTTTTTTTAAATGCGTTTTCTTTTTTAATAAAAATAAAAATAAAAGTTTATATTATCTTTTAAATATTTATTATTATATTTTTTATAATATTTTAATATTAATATATATATATATATTAATATTTAATATTTTATTACATGATATTAAATATTAAAATTTTATTTAAGTGTTTAGTTACGAATATTATATTATTATATTCATATAGATTAATTGTTAATTTTAATATATGGATTTTATGACGGAATATATGTAAATATTAAAATATTGACTTAAGTTTAATTGGGAAAATGGGGATATGGTATTCTTGGACAAATTATTGACCTTATTTTAAAACTAATATATTTAGATGGAATAATGTATTTGTTTTAAATGATATGGATATTAAGTTATGTTAAATTGTTTTGGAAATGGTTATGTCAAGTAGAGGAAATATTTATTACTTTGAAACGTTATTTTCTGAATAGTGGAAATAAATGGTTATTTTTTATTTATTAAAATCAATTAGAGTATGTGATATTGGATTCAAATTTCATCCTTGTCCAATGGAGTCGTTATTCTATTTTGTTGCATTAAGGCAATAAAGTACTAAATGTTTATTTTATTTTAATTTCAAGCAATTAAGGATTGAATATTTGATTTAAATTTATGCTTATGTCTGAAAGAGGCATTATTAAATTAGTTTTATTATGGCAATAATCTATGAAATTTTATTAAAAGAATTGGATTTAGGAAATCTGAAGTAGGCTTAATTGTTGATTAATTGCTTGTTTAAGTATGATTTCTTCTATTAATGCCTTGGGCAAATTTGTTCAGTAGGGGTTTTCAGTTATGTGGGTTGTCGTATGATGTTGTCAACCTATTGTGAATTCCTTGGGTAGTGAATGAGGTTTAGTAAGTGTTTAACCTGGTTTCCACAAACAGGGATGTTTCATGACTCCTAGTAGAGGAGTGGCTTTGTTATGGTTGTACCTCCAGTGTTGGAGTGAGTTTCTTTCTACGTTTCCTCCTAGAGTTGGAGTGGTTATAATATTTGTTGTGTGTGCCTTTGGGTTCCCTTGGTAATTGGTTTGATTATGTGTTGTCAAGTAGAAGAGTGGCTTCCGTTAGGCATCAGAGCCCAAAGAGGTAAATTGGAAACCTTCAGAGGTGGTTAATCAAGTGATAACTAAACCAGTACTTAGAAGATTAGGACTAACTTCTCACTAATCAAGATAATTTTGCCTCACTCAGAGACACAAGGGCTTGTTTAGACTTGGGATGAGCTGGAAGGCTTGGAATGGAAAGGTCATCTATTTTGTCTGTACGAAAGGTATTTGATTCTGCATGAGTGAGTATGGGGGCTAAGATTCGGTTGAGGCCACCAGGATAACCCTTAGTGGGGGTTAGAGCCTATGAAGATTCCCAGAGGTAATCCCACGATGAGCTGTGTGATGACACTCTGTCTTGGACAACAATTGGTATTTGATTTTGTGGGTATTGATTCCTTAACATACCTGATGTGACCATAGTTGGTATTCGATTATTATGTGCATGGTTCTCATAACATACTTGATCTGCTTTATATCTGGAAGCAATGTGACCATGTTAGAGTTGTACTTATGTGGTACTAGAGTTGTACTTGAGTTGAACTCATGATGTACTTGTGTTGCACTTGTGCGGTTCATGTGATTGGTTGTGTCAGTTTGGTTTAGTTATGTTTTAGCCTGTGTCTAGAGGTGTTGGTCTTGGCTAAGATTCCTTGTTTCTATCTCCTAGCATGGGGGGTGGGCCCTTGGGTTCCACTTGGTTGGGTGGCATGCACCTAAATCCATTGGGTTCTTTCTTCATGTTCGTGTGGACGAGATTTCCAGCTGGAGAGCTCGTGGGATTCAATTCCAATTCTTGCTTTTTATCATTTCAGTTGCTGTTGTGATTTATTACCCCTCATTTGTTATCGAGGTGGAAAGTTGTAATTGTAATTATGTTCATAAATGACTTGCCTCATTTGGGGAATGAGAGATCTAATCTTATTGTTTAATTGTGAATAATGAAATTGAAAGTTATCTCTTATGCTTTGATGCATTTATCTTATTTGGAATGTATGTGTTTAATTTCTTAAGTAAATAAATGTTATGGTTTAGATTCATGTTTTGTGTTGTGGTTCTATATAACCTATGTCTCATAACCTTAGAGGTTTTTGGCATTAGTTAGTGAACTTTCTTACTAATTGTACTTAAAGACAATTTTTTTATATTTCGTTTAAGTAGTTAATTGTGACTTCCTCTAGGGTTGCATGGTGGGGCATTACAACACCAAATAAGAAACTATCATGGGATGCTAGTACATTGCATAAACATTTGTGTATCCTATAATCCTGATAATTTAAACTAAAAAAAAACTAGAAAAACATAAGGGTAACACAAAAGTAATATACAATTGATAAAAAGAGACCACATGAAACAATAAATGAGAACCTTGAGTAGGAGAAAGGCTAATGTAGACACTAGGAAAATACAATGATGACAAAAAAGTAACTTAAAATTTGACAAAAAAGAGACCACAAGGAATAAGAAATGAGCACCTGGAAAAGGAGAAAGGCTAGTGTAAGGTCTAAAATGATCCTAGAGAGATGCTAAGTGAATGGAAACAAAAGCAAGTGCAAATGTAGTTTTAAATTGCAAGGATGTGCAATTTTCAACATTACACTATATGTTAGTGTTCTCTCAAGACATTATTTTTTAATGTATTTATGTTTATTTCATTTGTTTAACTATTTTATGATTTTTAATTTGAATTCTCTAAGATAAAAATATAATTTTGAGATGTCTACATAATTTTGGTTTCATCTTTAAATAGTATGACTATACAATTTCTATTTAATAGCTAGGACAATATATATTTAACTTCCTTTTGTTTTGTAATTGTCAATCCCCAAATTCTATTTAATTTGCAAAAATACTCCACTACTTAAGTCTGTTTCCAAGAATAGAAATTGAATGATAGAGGATTTTGGTAAAAAGGTTGAATTATCTTTTGACAATCTCTCATGCAATATACTTGTTATTCTTTAGCTTCTCACATAAATTAAGATCTTATTCTTATCCAATATTGATTTCTCATATTAATATAAATATACCAACATTATTGTGAGATTTGTTTACGAATTTTCGTTGCACCTAGTTGTATTTATTATAAAGGATTTTGAATCTTGCAAGATTATTTACAAGTTCTTTTCAACATTAATATTTGTTGGAGATTTTGGGCGAGATGTATTCTTAAGAAATTTTAGCTTCTTTCTTATTCTGAAGTACTCTCTTCACAAGTACTCATAACAAGGTGACACTTATTTTTTCATTTCTAGCACTCTATTCATAATTCTTCTTCTAGTTTTATTTGATTTTTGTAATTGTGCAATATTCTCTTTGTATTACCATAGTCTACTCTCTTTTATTGAGTTGTGAATATTTTAATTTTTGTGAGGTTTTACATTGAGCTTTCCACTTTATTAGACAACCAATATCAAACCTTCTATCCATATTTACTCACATATTTTATATCTCTGTTAGAATTGTTGGATATCCTATCACAACCCCCACTCTTATTTTCATTATATTATAACATTTCATAATTTAATTTATTAAGAATTTCTATTATTTATAGACACATGTAGGATAGTAGCACACACTTATCTCAAATCTACATTCTATTTGACCTCCCATGGAGGTTGCAAGACCAAAATAGGGGTTTGACCATTTCAACAAGCTCTCTACATATCACCCCCATTCTATCTATTTAAACTATAATAATTTTCATGATTTTCTCACTCTAAGGTTTCATATTTCCTATCCCATTACATTTTAATCATTTAAATTAGTTTATTTAAATATAATTTTGTTTATTTTGTATAACCTAAATTATCTTACCATATTTATGTATTCTTTTTAGTATTTCCTATTTTTGGTCATGTGTAATTTCATCATGTTTTGTAGATATCTCACTTCCTTTATAGAATACATATTTTGATATGGAGAAAACCATAGTATAATTGGACATTGTCATAATTGTGTTATAGTCCACAAACGAGACTACCATTTGTATTACAATCTTCCCCAAATTCTTATTCTAGATGTTAATTCTGTTCAAGTTCTCATTTATCAACATATTTATCAATTTTTTTTGTGTATTTCATATCTCTCTAGTTTTCCTAATTTTAAAGAAAAAACACGGTAATTTTATCTAGGGAAAATAAACATAGTCTATATAGGAAAAATACACTTTGATAGGATCAAATACATTACTAATATATCTATTTCAAATTGTGTAAATTTATATATTGATCTTATCTAAAATTTTAGTTAATTGTAACTTAAAAAGGTTTTAAAAAGAATCAATGAAACTAATTTTCAATAGCTAGATTACATTTATGACTTGATAAATCTATTTCTTAGTTTAATCACCTAAACTATTATACAAGAAACTTTTAACACATAACTAACATAACATTAACTATTATAATATTAATATTTAAAGTTATGTTAGTTATGTTAGAACTTATAATATTAATAGTTAATGTTATGTTAGTTATGTTAAATTTTTTACAGGGAATCGTGGTTTCTAAGTACATTACTCTCACATTTGAATTGGTAAATTAGTACATGGCATATCTATTATGAAATTCTTTGTAGTTCTTCTTTCTTACTGGTTAAGGTAAACACGTGCTAAGAAGGATACCGTGGCACCTAAGTACATCATTCACACATCTGTATTGGGAAATTTGTACAGGGCATATCTATTATGAAAATTTTTGCAGCTCTTGCAAGGACAACATGCCTGGTTATAATCTCCAAATTTCTTTGATTGCCAGTTTTGTGAGACCTAAAAGTTATTCTTAATGCATTTGGCTTTTATAGATAGCCAAAGTTAAGTTTTTGGGTTGCTTTTTATTATTTATTTAGACAAGGTTTAATTGGTGTGGATGTCGCATCTGGTACAAAGTTGGAAATTATATTCATATTCTTTTAGGAATACTTGTAGCTATTTTAAAACCCAAAATTTTCCATGCATGTTTTCCTTGCAAGACTGCATTATCAAAAATGTCGAAAGATGCATGTTAAGTTTGGCTTTGAAATTCTTGTCGACTTTATTTATTCTCACTGTTCATTGCTTTGATGGGCTTGGAACTTATAGTTTGGTTTTTAGCTAAGATTGAACTAATGGAGTTTAAAGAGTTTCGAGTGCAAAACTTCAAGGTGCCAGTTTTAAGCAAGTCATGGGAAGAACCTTTCTCAGCCTACATTGAGAAAGAAGAACTGCAAAGTGTGTTTAAAGTTAAATGTAAATATGTTTTGAATTGCATAAAATTCATCATAGGTGATGAAGTATTGCATACAAATTTGTAGAGGCTCATTTTTCCATCTAATAGTCTATCTATTTTCTTATCAAACATTATGGATTTGGTTCAAAATTACAATGTTCTAAAGTGCATAGTTAATAAGTTTGTTATTAGATCCTATTTGGAAGATGAATCTTTACTTCGCAGTGTTCAACAATATGATTTCACCCAGGGTGATGGTCTAGTGGGAGGTTTATTCCCAAGGCATTTCATCTTTTTCAAAAAGAGATATGCAAAAGTCTTTCAAAGTATGCTTTTATCAACAATGCATGACACCTCTGCTCATTTATATCAAGCTCTTAAGTATAGGTCTGCATTTTCCATGGAGGAAATAGATGATTTTAAGAGAAATTACCATGCAATTTCTTTCTTGAGAAATCATACATGTGTTCATGATATATAATTTTCCAATGTTCCTCAAGCTATAAAGGGAATGTTTTGCTACTGTTATGTTCTTGACATAAAAAATCAGTGCCATCTTATGATTATGACTACAAACAGAAACAAGTGAGGAAAGAAGAAAGCTCGGTAAATGGCCCGCTAAGGACAAGAAACGATTTTGCTTCATTTTGATCGACTGGTTACCAGAATTTACTTGTTAATATTTGGAAAAAGGTCAATTTCTATAACTTGTAAAGGGTTTTGGGTTTGTTCATGTAATCGGGTCAACAATAGTGGATTTTCTTATGTAATGGGGATTTATATTTGTAATTTGGTTTGGGCTTGTTCATGTAATTGGGTTTGCAATAGTGGCCTTTCTCATGTAATGGGGATTTCTTGGTTGTTTTGTAAAGAGTCGGTCTATTTCTCGAGCTATAACTGGGGTTTTTCTTCTTGGTTCTTTCCCACTAGTATGCTCGCTTGAACTAGGGTTTTGTAAAACTACTATTTAATATTAATATAATTATAGTGGCTTGCCACTTTTGAATAATAATAAAAAACTATTATAATATTAATCATTATTTTAATAATGGGTTATAATACTAATATATAATATAGTAATAATAGAATGAAATATTTTAGCATGGTATTCATCCTTATTCTTCCATTTCCCACTAAGGTTTAGATCTATAATTTATACAAGTGACTCAAACCAATTATGTAACTCACAAAAATGAATCCAAATCTTTTTTTCAAATTCAAATTTGGGGCAAAAATGGCCACTCCAACTAGTTGCCATCTACATTCTTAATGCATAAAGCATTTCACTTATCACCTTTGAAGTTGTATTTAATGACTAATCCTAATTTAGCGTACACATTTGATCATCTAACATATAGACATCTCACCTACCTTTTAAAATATTCATTCAAATGATCAGAGCACCAATGTTACATCAAATGCTTGCCTCAACATATACAAAATTATTTACATGATTTATTTTTGTACTTTATCCTCTCCTATAGCCATTAAATTATTGAATCCAAGTATCAATGGTTTGACTCAAGTATAATATTCCTTTACTAGAAAAGAAATCACAAACATTTAGGAAAACTCAAAAGTAGACATCAGTAATTTGTAGAGATTGATTCTATACACCAGAATTCATATTCATGTACATGGATTGGATATACACTTGTAGTCAAATCACTTCAATAATCATGGAAGTGACCCATAGTGATGAATAGGGAATTTAAAAAAATTGAAGGCATTCATATGATTAGTCTTGATTTTCTTGCTCATTGGTACATCAAATTTCTAACTTATTATTATTTATTTAATTAATTCCTTTATTTAGTTAAACACTTTACTGAAGTATTTCATCTCTCAATTATTTAATTTTATGACAATTATTCAAAAAAATTATTAATTATTTTACCTTGGAGTTATATATAAAAATGATTTTATTATCCCCTTTCAATTAGAATTTGTTTAGTAGTTTACATTCTTAAAAAGAAATTTTAAAAATGAGAGTATCAATAATACTTGACAACGATAATTGATCATCAAATTTAAATCATGAGGTGTTTATATTAAGTTTTTTGATATTTTATACCTTAAAAATTCAATGGTGATTTAGTACACATGTTTTTTCTTAATCCATGTGAATAAAAGTATATAGAATTAGTTATATAAATTATTTTTATCAACATTTCAAATCACACTTAGTGATTCATGATAATTTGTTCATAATTTATTATATAATCCTTATTCTTATTTTTTTAGTTAGATTCAAATCTATTTTTATACAAGTGATTGAGGTCAATTGTACGATTCACGGGAATGAACCCAATAATTCTAATTTTTAATTTCAGATTTGGGGCCAATCTTATCCTTCCATCTAGTCATTGTATTGAGTCAAAGCATAAAAAAATTCACTTGCCACCTTTGGAGTTGTCTTTAAGGGTTAATCCTATTTTATTCTAAACATCTAATCATCTAGTTCCTAGACATCTAGCACAATTTTTAATATATTTGTTCATATAATTAGAGCACTATTAATTCATACAATGCTTTCTTTAACACTTAGGGTGTTTTTTCTTGGTAGGGGCGGGTGGGGGGGCGGGGGGTAAAAATAAAATTATATTAAGAAAAAATTACATACAAATATAAAAAAATATGTTTAGATGGTCATACCCATCACAATAAACAATAGATGAAGAATCCACTAGGGATCCTTACAAAACCAATAGGTAGAATAAAAAGAAGAACCACAATTCTAGTCACACCTACCCATCATAAACCTCAATTAGCTTAAATCAATCCCTCTAGTCCTCATAAAGAATCTTAAAAAACAACTAAGATTTATACTAATCTAAATCTCTCCAAATTTTCAGCTTCCAACTAGGCTCTCCTTTTGAGGCTTACATAGCTAAGCGGTCAACAACCCTATTCCATTCTCTAGGGATGTGAACAAAGGATATAACTTTAAAATTCATGGCCAAACAAAAAAAAATAGCCACTGAATAAGATTCTAAGGGGAATATTGAAAATTCTCACTATTTAAAAGGGAGACCAAAATCATATAATTGGCCTCACATATTATCCTTTTCCAAC
Source organism: Sequoiadendron giganteum (assembly GCA_007115665.2). Taxonomy (NCBI): domain Eukaryota; kingdom Viridiplantae; phylum Streptophyta; class Pinopsida; order Cupressales; family Cupressaceae; genus Sequoiadendron; species Sequoiadendron giganteum. The sequence continues at coordinate 124,709,241 of CM021109.1, read as the reverse complement.
CTATAGCATAAGTTATTTCAAGAGAAAAAGGAATAGCTCAAAAATTCCATCTGATTATTAGATTGAATTCCCATGTAGTTAGAGAAAAAAATTGAACTAAGCCTTTATTATTGTGATCAATACCACCAATCCCCACCACACTCGAGTTTCCCCTATAGGAGCCATGTGTGTTGATTTTAAGGAAATCATAGGGAGGGGGAAATCACTTGAAAAATTCACCTTCCTAGCTTTTTGAACTCTAGAGCTTGACATAGCCTATGAAGCAAAAGGAAAGGATAACTCCAAAAGTTTTAAAATTTACAAATCCAAGAAGGTAAGAGGGACCTCATCCCAAAATTTATCCTTAATAACCTCCTTGATATTACTCTTTATTTTATGCCAAAATTAGATAGTTCTAGTCAATATATCTTTGAAAATACATCAATTTCTTTCTAACCATATTTTCCAAAGAATAAAGGAGGGTCCAATGTCCCACACTACTAGAATGAAAGAATCTAAATTAGGGGTGCCACAAACTATTCTAAAACTTAGCCATAGAATCAAAATGAATCATAGGTCTATTCTAAAGTTACCAACAAAGATTCTATAATTCCATAAAGAAGTGGAAATAGAAAAAATGTTGTTTGTATGTTTATTAATTCCATAAAGGACACAAATGGAAGGGACATGAAAACCCCACTTATGAATTTATTCTCCTAGGTAAGACAATTATTCTAACTCTATAGCCACATAAAAATTACACGTAGGCCAACCATACTTGTTCCAAATTATTTTCTTCCCTAAGAAACTAAACATACCTATATTTTTTCATCTCTAAAGAAAGATAACTAAGAGCTACTAAATATTCATCTTTAGAATCATGACCCTAAGCAATAATATCAAGTTCCTCAAAAGAGCTACTTGGCCTAAAAGAAAAATTGAAGCAAGGGAATCCATATCCTATGATAAACCTTCTAGAAGACAATTTGCATGCTCATTCTAGCCTTGGAAAAAAGACTTCCTCATATAGAATTTGTGTTTAAAATCATCCACCTTGGACCAAACAACCTCTAGAAAGATATCACGAGGAGGTTGAAGATGAGAAAAAGAGAAAATAATAGGAGGATGGTTCTCCCAGGAATCATCCCAAAATAAATAATTATTACCTTTATTTATGATCTAGAACACACCTTGCTTGATAAGCAGGGCTCCCTTATTAATAGTGCTCCAAATCATAAAACACTTCCCACTCAACTCCATCCATGGGATGCATTCATCCACCACCCATCCCAAATATATAAAATTGAGAACCTTGGCCCACAATTGTGTTGTATTCTTACACCATATCAAGTGTAATATGGTGTCCAATGCTTGATAATTAAGCTTAGATTGATATAGCCCAAGGCCTCCCACCCTCTTAGATCTACAAACAAGGTCCCAACTCACAAGACTCCATTTTTTAGATTTTAAATTATCTACCCTAAGGAATTTTCTAGATAGAGCATCAAACTATTTGAGAAAACTCTTCAGAGCAACTAAAATTAGAAATCTATAGATAGGAAAAGATTACAAAATATATTTTAAACTTATCACTCTACTAGCAAAGGATAGCCAACTAAAGGTCCAATGGCTTAACCTCATGTGAAAATTGTCAATAATCCTATTCCAATGCTCTCATTGAAGATTGTCAGTAGAAAGGAGAATTCCCAAATAATCCACATGTAGTTTCCCAATATGGAAGTGAAGAATATTTAAAATTATGCATTGAATAGACTTTAGAATATTCAAGAAAAGATACTTGATTTATCCTCATTAATGTTTTGGTCCAGATCAAATAAGTATATGTCCAAAATCTCTCCTAAAACTATTTGTTTCATTATTTTTAGCCATCCACTTCAAGATAGTATCATGAAAAAACTACAAATGTTCTTGTGAGTCAAGGTTTTAAGCCCAAGACCAACCTTGTGTTACACCCAATTGTGTATTTACTATTTACTATTACTATGTAGGGTAACTGTGAATGTAATTTCAATTCTGAATGAGAATAAATTGTGCATTCACTTTGTTATCCATGAATTATGAATGAATGTTATTTTATTTAATGCATATATGTGAATTGGATAAGTTATTGAATCAACATTCTAACTATGGAGATATGTTATGTGTAATACATATTTTGTTGAACAACTGACTACTGTGGGAATGTGTTGGATGAAGATATATGTTCAATCCTCCAAGCAGAGGGGAAGTATCACCTAGGAGAAGATCTTGGTCGAGTAGCGAGTAACGTAACCTATTTGAGCTTACACACACTCATAGTAGAATGACTTAGTCAAGTTATTATGTTGGGATTTGGTAAGCCATCCTTAGTTTATTGTGTTTGCATTAGTAAGGGGCTTGATTACTGTTGAATGCATGCTTGGATGATGTTTATATGTTATAGATTATGAGCTCTTCCCTATATTGCTATGTTGTATTGACAAGGTGAACATCTGTGGGATGTATGTATATGTATACATATGCATGTTGACAATAGACCATACGCATGAAAGAACACATACATGAGAGTACATAGGTAGATGTACCTATGCATGTTTATGAATGGGTTTCTTATGAGTATGGAGCTATTGAATTAATAATATGACATGGATGTGTATATATATTAATACACCACACATCTATTCCCTATCAACATGATGGTAATTATGTATATGCTTGATTATGTTATCGAATGTGTATATATATATGAGATATATACATATATCCATATGTATACATGTATCAATATATACGTATGATTGAAAAATAGAAATATCCATACGGATATATCAGCATATGTATACATACGTATACATGTACATAGAGGAATTATATATATATATATATATATATACAGTCGATATGACTATTTTACTATGTGAATATTAAATCATTTGTATTCATTCAAATATTGAATGTACACATACTAGATTGACATGGTTTATGCATATATATATTAGTATATATACATATACATATATATATATATGTGTGTGTGATTTATTGGTGTATATATATGCATATGTACATATATATAAGTATATATTTATAATTATATGTGATTCTTGGGGGCTGAATATATATACTTAAAGGTTGATTTATATACATAAACATGGGCTGATTTGTATATGATATATGCAAAGCATTTTAAAAGACCGATTATTTCATATATGAACATTGAATAAAGGTTGATTCTAAGACAAAGTATTGTGCAAAAATTAAGTTGGTATGGCAAACAAACCATAGTCGATACTATGGAATGCATCTTTAAGTTTCTAATCAACGAATTAGTCAACATTGGATGCTTTATCATAAAGCGATGAAATAATTACCAATTGAAAAATAAAGTGAAACACATGAGAATAGGAAGTATGAACAACAAGATAAAAATTGGTCAAAGCACATTGAAGTACGCCATTTGTGAGAAGCAAATCATCTCCTTATTTCTCAAGTGAACTATGACCAAGTCGATAATTCTTGAGTGTCACCTATAGAATAAAGACTATTTCATAGAGCATAATTGTGCCAAAGTAATAGGGGAATGACTGCATACTTGGATCCAAGTTATGAAAGCTATTTTATATGTAGAATCTATTTAGAATGCAAATCAACTATCATCATATGAACATGTGCATTTTGGAATAAGTCTTTTGTTGCTATCATTTGGATGGGTCAACTTTTTGCACTATTTATTGAGTTTATGTTTAGTTTACTGCCACCTTTTAGCTAGGAATAATGAGTCTTGCATGGAGAGTGCTATCAGTTCACATGCATTTTCTAAAGGTTGTGAAATATAATTTTGATACACAAATAGAGAGGCTTATACTCTCATTTGGGGGACACACTACTTTGCATTATGTTGTATTTTGTGAGAACCTTGAGTATTTTGTGAAGAGATATATTTTTTTGAGTTATACTTGTGAGAGCATATTATCAACTTTTGAGAGACATCCTATTGAGGTATTTCTTGTGAGGTCAAAGTGAAGCTAGTAAGTTTCTATTGGAAAGTTGTGTACCAAGTCAGAAAAATTGGATAATTATTTTATAGGCATGAGGATATAACCTTCCTTTATTTTCCTTTGTTTATGAAATATTGAATCTTGAATGCTTTGTTTGATCTACTTGAGAATAATTTCATTAGGGAATTATAACATTTACTTTGGAATGGAAATAAAAGATATTTTATGCTTTTTTGTGAAAGTGCTTGTAATTACTCCATAATAGGAGGGATTGTTTGTCATCGATATTGTTATACTAGATATGATTAAACAAGGGTAGCTTAAGGGGTACTCATAGTTAAAGATATTTGATTATACTAGATAGCTAGTGGGTTACTCCTAGGGTTGATTGTCCATTGAGGGGAGGGAACTTGTTCATATAATTTGTGAGTAGAAATACCATAGAGTTTGTAAGGAAAGGGATAGGATATTTTAGGGGTTAGAGATTACCTATTGGAAGAAATACCTATGCATAGATTATGGTGGCCTTAAGTCAAATCGAGCTTTAGTGAATAAAATGACTATCACTCAAAGTAATGAGTGAGAAAACTTTGGCTAAAGTAGTGTGATTTCCTTTGGCTCCACGATCAGTTCACCATGTCCATGTAGTGCATGCTAGTTCCAATTTTTAGGGTTACAGGTTCTAGTCATGTAGGAAACATCACTAAGCTCAATATGGTTTCCATACGAGGTTACTCCACCAATCTCTTCATCAAAGAGTGGGTCCACCTATCATACGATAGATGTGTGAGGGACCACATATGAGTCCATGGTTGGTGAAAAAGCACTTGAGTGATGATTCTCCTCCTCAATAGGTGACAAAATACCAAGATTTGAAAGGTGGATCTTGGACCATCTATATCTATTTGCTTTGAAGCTCAGTTGAGCTATGTATGTACTTGTACACATTCTTGGAATATTGTAATTTGTGAAATTATTATATTGAAATGGAGTCCATTTTGATTATTGTTATGGCATATATGTCCATTGTTCTTAATAAAGAATTTTTTTTTTTATCGCAATGGTTAGTTACATAGTTTATTTACTTGCAATGTGAAAACTTAGGAAAAATTACTTTAGTGAGCAATAGACATGATACATGTGATATCAGATCTACTAGGTTTAGCTTTGGAACCTATGAGCTCATCATAATTTCCATCCAATGTTATATAATTTTTGGAAATTCTTGTGCTAGGATGGTGCATCTCAGGTTAATGACGAGAAAGTTAGTAATTAGGAATGAGCACTATCTCAAGGCCAAGAAGGAAAGAGAGACTATCACTGTAAAATCTAAGGGTACCAACTATGACAATGTCGTTTGGTTAAGAAAAACTAAAACCTTCAATCATGTACTTTATCAAATCAGTGATGTGAAGAGAAAGATAAAGATTGAGGCCAAGTATAACTACCTATCTTCCGTATCACCAAAGAAGTCTAAGTCTTTATCACTTTCCGGGGGCATGCCCTCAGAAGGAAGTCCTAGTTCGAAATTTATCTTTATAGACCCTAGAGTTCTTCCAATGGTGGAAGTAATTGTATTTTCCTTGAGTAATGAGTTTGAGGGTTATGTACCTTGCAACTATGAATCAGATGAAAAATCCAAATGAAATTATCCATTCTGGGATAGGTATGAATAAATGAGAGATGAAGAACAATCTCAATATGTAGGGTATAATCCATTAATTTATGTGTCAGAGAGTGAATCTGAGGAATACTCTATGCTCGACTATTTGAATAGTCACTCCATGTAATAAAAAGGATATTGAGATCCTTGAGAAATGAATAAAATCATATGTTTATCGGAAGCTTGTGCTTAATCTTATGTGGAATTGCTTATGTGTGATTGATATCTCATTCTAATGTTTTCCATAAGATAGTTGATAACATGATTAAATATAACATGGATGTACCTTTAGGTATAATCCGTTCTTACATAGATGGTGAGAACATGAACCAATCCTAGAAAAATCCAAGAAGTCGGGTAAGGACCAATAGGAGTTGAAGCTAGACTGGACCAAATCTTAGCAAGGTTGGAAAACCTAGAGCAAGAAAGAAGGGTAAATGATAGAGTTGAGAAGGGAATTTATGAAAAATGAGAATGAGGGAGAAAAATATTCTCATGAACATGATCAAACTCATGATCATGAGAGGGAGAAATCACCTTCTCTATTCAAGGAAACTAATAGGAAGCGTATGGCTTTTGAACTTTCCAAAATATGAAGGAAATTACCACACCCAAGTTTGAGGGAAGTGCCAACGAAGATGAAGTTGAGGCTTGGTTAGTCCAAATGGAGAAGTATTTCGAGATTTGAAATTATACTAAGGTCACCAAAGCAGAATGAGGAGCATACCAATCAGGAGGAGAAGCCTCTAACTAGTGGATGAATGAAAAGATAGATCTCAATCTTAACTAATGGAAATTGACATGGAGTGAATTTGTTGAAATTTTCTATAAGATATGGTTACCCCAACTCTATTTTGACCAAAAACTCATAGATTTTTAGAGTTTGAGACAAATTGAGATGACATTCAATGAGTATTGGGAGAATTTTACCCTTCTTCTATGTTATGTTCCTATGTACCAGAAGGATGAATGCTTCCACATAAGAAATTTTATCATGGGACTTAATAGTCAGATCAGAGGAGAGGTGGATGTGCACAGTCTAGCTACTATGGATCTTGAGTATGAGAAAGTGTTTAAACACGAGAAGAAGCTCAAGGTTATCTCCATCCACTAGGAAAATAGAAATTGTATGAATATTGTGGGAGTTCAAGACAAACCAACTCCAAAGAAGGTGGAGGTTGTGAAAAATTTAACCAAGCAAGGGGAAAAATGATCCCATAATGGTGGAAAATAATCAAAAAGGGAACATAAGAGGAATAGTTCCAATGGTGGGAATACCAACAATATTGGTGGAAATGCTAGTAAATCTAGAGAACCCACAAGGAAGAGAGGACCGAATACTAGAATTTTTACAAGTGGAGGATACCACTATTGTAGAGAATTTTCCAATATGTCTTTCGGGTCATTATCTTATGGCAATCCACTACCTACCCAACAAGCGATGTTCCAAAGAAAGATACATGTAGTTGTGGATGATTGCTAGGCTAAGTATCAAGTAACTCCAATTGAAATTCTAGGTATTCTATTTGGCTTACCAATTTCTATACTTATAGATACTAGTGCAATTGAAAATTTTATTTCACCTAGAGTAGCTAAGAAAATATCTAGAAAGGCTAGTTACATGGAAAATTCTTGTGATGTATAGTATGCAAACCAGACAAGAGAAAAGGTGGAACAATGTTTGTTTGAAGCTAGGATAGAGCTACCTTATTTTTCTATAGAAGTGGACCTATATGTCGCACCTTTAGGATCCTATGATGTTATCCTAGGTATGAACTAGTTATGGAGACATAGGGCTAAGGTAGATTTCCATGCTAAAATAGTAGAATGCTTAGATGATCCTGGTAATCAAGTGAAGTTTCAAGGGATGGGTAGAGAGGTCAAAATTTGTCAAATCTTTGTAATAAAATTGTTAAGGGCCAAGAAGAAAGGGTGCAAAATCTTTGCATTCAAGATGGAAAAACTTGAAGAGAACCTTGATAACTTGGAATCATAGATCTTCCAAGAGATGGAAGATGGTGAAATGGAGGAAAATGGAATGTCAGTTATGGAGATTTATCCTAGATACTGAGAATTTTTTTGGATGTGTTTCTAGATGAATTACGTGGGTTACCACTGAAAAGGGTATTTTACTTTTCAATTGATATAGTTACATGATCCAAACCTGTTTCCAAGGTACCCTATAAAATGATGACAATAGAGCTAGTGGATCTTAAGGCACAGTTGGATGAACTGTTGTCTAAAGGGTTGATAAGATCAAGCGTTTCACCCTAGGGAGCATCGATTTTTTTTATGAAAAAGAAGGATGGTACTTTACATTTGTGTATAAACTATTGCATTCTTAGCAAAGCTAAGATAAAGAATAAGTATCCACTACCACACATTGATGTTATATTTGATCAAATGAGGGGAGCTATTGTATTTTTGAAGATAGATGTAAGATAAGGATACCACCAGTTGAGGATTAAGGATGAAGACATCTTTAAAAATGTGTTTAGAACTAGATATGGACACTATGAGTTTATAGTTCTACCCTTTGGTTTAATGAATGCACCTACAAAATTTATGAACCTTATGAAAAATGTATTTAGGGACTGCCTCGATAAATTTGTCTTAGTTTTCCTAGATGACATTTGATTTACTCATGGAACGAAGAGGATCATTGTAGGCATTTAGAGATAGTTCTACAATGAATTAGAGAACATAAGTTGTATGGAAAATTATCTAAGTGTAACCTTCTTTCAAAAGAGAGTACACTATCTTGGACATATAATCTCATCAAAGGGAATTTTTGTAGATCCAACTAAGATCAAGGTAGTGCTTGAATGGCCAGCACCCAAGAATGTCTCAAAAGTAAGAAGTTTAATTTGTTTGGTGGGATACTATAGAAATTTTGTTGCAAACTTCTCCAGGATAGCCTTTGCGATCACTTCTTTACAAAAGAAAGGGAATAAGTTTGAGTGGACAGAAAAGTGCCAAGTAACCTTTGACCTACTCAAAGAGAAATTGACTACTGCACTGATCTTGAATGTACCAAATCCCGAGGGTGACTTTATTGTTATCACAGATGCATCAGGAGAGGGTTTAGGTGGTGTGTTAATGCAAGATGGGAAAGCAATTGTATATGAATCCATGAAGTTGAAACCTTATGAGAAAAATTATGCATTGCATCTAGCAACTGTGGTTCACACATTGCAAATGTGGAGGAATTACTTTTTAGGGAAACCCTTTGAGGTGAAAACTGGTCATCATGGGTTGAAGTATCTATTCACTCAACCTAATCTAAATGCAAGATAGAGAAGATGGTTGGAGTTAATATTGGATTATGAATTCAAAATAAGTTACATCAAAGGAAAGGAGAATCGAGTTGTTGATGCTTTGAGTCGAAGATGTCATATTGCTTCAATAGTGACAATTCGAATCGAATTTAATCGTCAAGTTTTGTAGTTTTGCACAAAGTATGAGTAATATATGCAAGACAAGAAAACACTCACTAGTAATACGCATAATGCTAGGTATGAAGGTTTTCAATTTGAACCTAATGGCATACTTAGAGGTAAAGGGAGAATGTATGTACCTGACTCAGAAGAGTTAAGAAATCTAGTATGGAAGGAAGTACATGAAGCATCGTACTCTAGCCACCCTGGTGTGACGAAAATGTTGGAAGATTTTAAGCCATTATATTTTTAGAAGGGAATGAAAGGATATGTTGCTATATTTGTGGCTAGGTTTCTTGAATGTTGAAGGGTGAAATGGGAGCATCATCATCTTGAAGAATTGTTATACTTGCATGATATACTATAGAGAAAGTGGAAAATCATAAGTATGGAATTTGTGCAAGGATTGCCTGTGTCAAGGAATAAGTATAATGCCATTCTTGTGGTTGTAGATAAGATTACCAAAGTGGAACATTTCATAATCAGGAATCTAACTAACGAAGTACCTGTCATAGAAAGGAAATTTGTGCAAGAATTTCTTAGGTTGCATGGGATTCCTGGGAAAACTCTATGGTTAAGCGCGCTTGAGCTAGAATAGTACTAGGATGGGTGAACCTCCTAGGTAGGCCCAATGCTTCACCTCTATGAGCATCACCTAGATGCAATGAGTGCTAAGTGGACCATTCATTAGCATGAGAGATGGCTTCTTGTGAAATACTACTCATTAAACACGGGTCAATGAGTTTGACTCGTAAAACTACATAGTTAAACCCTAATAGCAATATTACAATTTGACATGCTGTGGAAACTACCCCCTACTTATCAATTGATGTGCTAAAGGGGCTCTATAATGAATGGTTCATAAGGAACAATACTTGCTGAAGCTTTTGAAAATGGGGTTTCAAGATAAATGGGGTTAACCTTGGGGAAAACTCTATGGTTAAGTGCACTTGAGCTAGAGTAGTACTGGGATGGGTGACCTCTCAGGAAGGCCCATTACTTCACCCTAGTGAGAAACACCTAGATGTAATGAGTGCTAAGTGGACCATTCATTTTCATGAGAGATGGGTTCTTGTGAACAACTACTCATTAAACATGGGTCAATGATTTTGAATCGTAAAAATACACAGTTGAATCTTGATAGCAATATCACAATTTGACACACTATGGAAAATACCTCCTACTTATCAATTGATGAGCTAAAGGGACTATATAACAAATGGTTCATAAGGCACAACACTTGCTAAATTTTTCACAAATGAGGTTGCAAGCTAAGTGGGTTTAACCTTGGGGAAACATTTGTGGTTAAGCATGCTTGAGTTGGAGTAGTACTAGGATGGGTGACCTCTTGGGAAGGCCTAGTGCATCGCCCCTATGAGCATCACTTAGATGTAATGAGTGCTAAGTGGACCATTCATTATCATGAGAGATGGATTCTTGTGAACCACTACTCATGAAACATGGGTCAATGAGTTTGACTCATAAAACTACATAGTTGAATCCTAATAGCAATATCACAATTTGACACATTGTGGAAAATACCTCCTACTTATTAATTGATGAGCTAAAGGGGATCTATAATGAATGGTTCATAAGGAAAAACACTTGCTGAAGGTTTTTCAAATTGGGTTACAAGCTAAGTGGGGTTAACCTTGGGGAAAAATTTGTGGTTAAGTGTGATTGAGCTAAAGTAGTACTGGGATGAGTGACCTCTTGAGAAGGCCCAATGCTTCACCCCTATGAGCATCACCTAGATACAATGAGTGCTAAGTGGACCATTCATTATCATGAGAGATGGGTTCTTGTGAACCACTATTCATGAAACATGGGTCAATGAGTTTGAATTGTAAAACTACACAGCTGAATCATGATAGCAATATCACAATTTTCCACGCTGTGGAAAATACCTCCTACTTATTAAAAAAATGTATGTCAAACTACTATCACTTATAACTTTCAGCCTATTCAACCAAAAATGCTAAAATATTGAACATAGATGCACATAATAGCTAGGAATAACATATTGTAACCTCATAAGATGATCTTATTACATGAGGAATTCTGAACCAAATTATCAGATTAAGATATCTCTATTTTGTTTACCAAATTAGAGAAAAATATCCACAATCAATGTTGGCATCAATGAAAACACATAAAAAGGGTTCCTTCATTCTTTCAATAGTTTTCTTCAAAAAAATTATCGAAAGATGATTTGTTCCACTTCTTAAGCTTGTATTTAACAAATTACAACTTCTTGAAAAAGGAATATATAGTTATTTCACAAGAAAGCTTCCCTTTAGACCATCAACACTCTATGATCTTGTACAAATTTGGGTCTCAAAGATACATGATTTGGAACTTGAAATGAAGGTACTTTGGAAGATAAAAAATAAGAGAATTTGATAGGCCAATGATTTGACCCCTTCTAACCCACATCTTTTGAAGATGAGACCCAACTATTAGGAATCCAATGATCAGAGACAAGAAGCATGTCAAGCCTTTTTAAAATTGAGGCATTTCCATATCTTATATTAATCCATGTGAAGGTGTCATTCTTGGAACGACATCCAATATATTAAGAAAAGAGATATTTTCCCTCAATAAATTATAAGAATGTCTAAGTAAATCAATTCCTCCTATTTTCATTTAATTTTGATATTGCACTAAAATATCTAGCGAAAATCCAAGGAAAAGGAGTTGAAGCATGAATAAATATGATATGGTGCCAAAGTAGAAGTTTACTTGGGAAATATGAGGGTGCATACACATTTATGAGAAAGAGATTTTCTCTTGAATTGATATAAGAAGCCACCATTGAAATTGCATTTTTTCTTCCCATACACTAGGAAGGTGTATTATTGCAAGGGCCCCAAAAGCAATTCATTACTCCAACATTACCTATGGTCCCAATGCATAGGAATTTACCACCTTTACAAATCCTAAATGATATACCTATTGTATCCTCCAAAGACAACTTTATTTCTTGAATAAAAATAATATCCAATTTGTTTTCATGGATAAGGTCATAACCCGCCTTTTGCTGAGAGATGCTACTTAAACCCATAACATTTTAAGATAGCATAATCATTTTTGAGGATTAAAAAAATGAGTTTAAATTTTCTTGATGGAACACAATTCTACCAGTGAATCACTTATCAAATTAACCTTTTATTGATCATTTTTTCCTTCCTAATTTTGATCCCTTATCCAAGCCTCTTTTTTTAAAAATTTTTTATTCAAGAGCTAACATGAGGGGTTTTTTCTTTTTCCCTTCATCATTTGACCCTAAATCATGCATAGTATTTGATATGTCAATGACACCATTTATTTTCATTTGAACCAAAGTCAATGGGATGGGGTCTACCAGTTTTTTTTGTGTTTCCAAAATTTCCTTTTATCCATGTTCATGCATATCCTAATCAAATATAGTGTTTTCATGCTCCATAGAAATTATTCATCAAAAATTTCAAGAACATCAAATATGTTGTTGGAAATTCCCTTAGAATCATCTTTATTATTTTGGTTCAAAGGATTCCCTTTTGAATGAGATTTCATATGAATGAATTCATTTGTATTTAGCTCCTTATCTTGGATTGGTGCTTTACATTTCACCTTCAAGTTGTCTATCAAAGTCTCAAGAGAAAAATGAGGAAATTTAGGCCCCAATTTTGAAAAGTTTCTTTATAAATGACCATACACATGACATGCATGAAATGATATGGTAGAGCTTTGTAATCAACTTGTTGACTTCAATTTATAGTACCCACTCTAATTTCCATAGATTTAGGAAGAGGATTGTTTAAATTTATTTCTATGCACAAATAAGAAAAAATTATAATCTTTTAATCCAACATATGGTGAGAAGGACCTAGAGATTTCCTAATGATAGTTGTTATGGACTGTAGATGGTCTTATCTCCAAATTTTCATTAGAAGTCTAGGAAGGTGAATCTAGAATGGGATCTTGGATGGAAGTTCTTCTCTAAGATCAAACCCTACATGCCACAGTTTAATAAATAATATCACTTGATTGTGAAAATAGAGTTAGAATCCACCAAAACAGAAAATACCATGAATAAATATCCATTTTCACTTAATATTATTTCCATGTCTTCCTCCAAATTCTAATTCCTTCTAACTCGGGCCTCCACAAAATGGAAGGAGATGTGAAGACCAATAAATTTATAAATTAATGCATGCTTAGCCAAATAAATAACATCTTTTGTTATGGGTTCCAAATTAATCAACACAACATGACAATATTTATTTTTCAAGGAAACCGTTGGGTCTCAAACAAGGCCCCAAATACTACTCCAATTTGGACTGCTTCATTGCATGCAAAAAAAGCAAACTAAATTGGCACGCCTAGAGCGTGAGTGAAAGTAAAAATAAATAAAAATAAAAATTGGAAGTCCCCTAGACCTCCAACAACTTCCATATCATCTTCCATTGCTTAAAAAATAAAGGAAAAAAGAGGGAATTTAATAAAAAAAAAATTAGGGTACCAAAGACCCAACACTCACACCCAATAGTGGAAGAAAACCCAAAAGGCCACACTCAAAAAATTCTCGATGCACTATGTACCCACCTCATGGTCTTCTTAGGACACATGCATAGTGACCCAGGCCATCAAACTACACCAACCCCTATTCCTTTGACTTACCATAGCTCGACTCCTTCCTCCCGAACCATATCGTAATCATCTCTCACATGTCCTCTTTTAATAGTTGCAACACATTATTTTTATCTTCCTAGTAGCACCTAACGTGTTCTCTAGATACTTGTTATTTGTATTTGATCTTGTTCATAGTTATTAAAGTGACACATCTAGGGTTTGTGAAGGGAAATGGTTATTCCAAAAATCCATTTAAGAACCAGTATATTCCTCCATTATCGTATGTTTTTCTTGATCCAAGCTTATACAACTATGTCTTAAAGCTGAAATGGACATAATTTAATTTCCCATCTCATTAAAACTTAGAGGAAAGAAATGTACTTTTCAGATCCAATAACATTTCAACAACATAAAGGCATATAAATTAGCATTTAAAGAATAGAAGAATAGACAAAAGAAAAAGAACATAGATATACAAGGGGAAAACCCTTTTGGGTAAAAAACCCCACACTCCAACAACACAAATCAATTATATTATCAGACACAAATCAATTACAATAAAATTATAGAGTATATACTCATGTAGGCTTGAACCAATGTATCTATCCGTAACAACATTGTTACAATACACTTGCAACCTCACAACTTGAACTTGGAGATTACAACTTTCTCTTCTGGAGAAAGTTTGGCACAAAAAAACCTATGAATAACACTCCTCACATAACGCCTCTAGAAAAACACCTATATTTATAAAGTATACAATGTATAGGATATATTTTTCCTTAAAATCAAACCCATGCATGAACATGCAATAAGAAAGGAACTACATGCAAAATCATGCAACATGCACATGCACCTGTCAAAAATTGGGCGTCCACATTCCATGTCTGACTCAACTAGGAATAGAAACTGCATCCATGCACAAATCTCCTTGCAAATAGAAACTTCCAATATTGACTTTTCAAAGTGGACACCAACTTCCACAAAATTAGGTACATGACATATGCCAGCTCAACATGCCTTGACATATGCCACCTCCTTGTAACTCTTAGAAGTTTTTACAAACTCGTCTCTCCAAATAAGCACCGAAGTGACAAGTGTCACTATGGCACACCTCTATGAAGTAGGAACAAGAAATAATGCTTCCATGAAGCACCTAAGTGGAAAGTGGCACTTTTTTGAGCTCCACACTACATGTAGGATATATCTCTTCCTAACAGGTCCCACAAAGTGCTATGGTAACTATTATGGTTGGAAACTTAGGATATATCAATATTTGCACAAATATTAATCCCAAAAATATTTTTAGGACTCAAAGTTTGAGACACCTTAATCCCAACAATCTGCCACTTGCTGAAGACCTACCAAGATTCTAGGAATCAATAGGATTTAACTATGAAGATTCAATCAGTGAAAACACATCATCATGTAGCCACGCATGCAATCATATGAATATTGAATAATGTTCTTGTGCTCCAATCAAGACACCTACAACAACATCCAAGATGCCCACATTCTCAGGAAATAGTTCTTGCCATCCTCCAAAGGAAAGGAACAAGCCATGGTGTATATGTACTAGTCTAAAGAACACAATCATTAGATCCATCGAATAGCAAAGGCTACAAGATACTGCCACAACTCCATTGTACTTATGGTCTAAATAGAAGCTCAATCAAATATGAGCTCATAACCATAACACAATTTTGAAGCTAAAGAATTATCTAGAGAATAAGATAAACCATTAACTAGAACAACGACCAAAAATAGGTTGCCCTCATCTAACTGATGAACCCACAACAAATTCTAATCCATCCAATCTACCATACCTAAAAGGTATCCACAACATCAAAAAACTCATGCCAACAACATATCCCACCCAATAGTTGCAATCACAAGCTCCCTATGCTGAAATAGTCAATGAAGACAGGCACATCTAGGAACTCCCATTATATGGGTAATGTCTAGTCTAAATAGACATGAAGGCATATTGAGTCTCCTAATAGCACCACATAGAGGATGTATTCATGCAATATCAAGAACAATCTACAATGAAATGCATAACCTAAAACCAAAATTGTTACAACTACATCTCTCATCACAAGTCTCCAAAACTCTCCCATGTTATCCACAACTGACAAAGGGTAGAGATGAAGGAACCTCCATGTCATCACCAAAAACCAAGTGACAAAAAATGATCATAAACTAGTGATCACCATAGCTCAACCCATGAACTCAAATCCAACATCATGTGAATCTGAATATCCAAGAATAAAACCAAGACCAAAGATAATCTTTGCACATCATACACATGTAGAATTTCCTTCTACATACACCTCTAAATTATCAACTATGTCAAGTATGATCTCCTCCACAACCCCAAAATAAAATCCTCAACAAAACCCATCCTATTCAATATCCAAGATCAAAAACAACTTATGCATCATGTAATCACATGGATGTAAGCTTCTAAAGAGAAGATAAAACTAAGTCCATTTCCCATATCAAGAAATCAGCCCCATACCATCTCCTAAACTCCTCGTAGATGACATCAAAATTTCAAATCATATGATCAGGGAGATAACTATGTTGAAAATATCTCATAATTAATCCTCCAAAACCATCTAACCATAGCTCAAGATCCATGTATCTATGAAAGATAAGCATAACACCTTAGAGGACCAAAGGGCTATGCCTCTCAAGTGAAAAACTACTAAGTAGACCAAGAGTGGGGAATGTGAATTGTCCTCTAGGATATCCAAATCATCATGACTCATCCAAGAGAAATTTCATTTTAGGTTTCCATTCCTAGGTGAAAGGCTCCTCGAACTTCCTGTTGATATCTCACCAAGAGTACCAATCTCAACAACACTACCTCACACATGTCTCTATGTATACATGAGAACTAACAATCAATCAACACATGCTAAGCTCCAAATGAAAAAACTACACTCTCATGAAGCTCTCAAGCACATGACCAATGCACTCAAAACATAAAGAAATTTCTAGATCACTGTCAAAGTTCCAACTACAGTCAAGAACCTATCATGACATCATGATCTAAATAGTATCACACCAAAACTCTAATTTGCAAACAAGAATTAATCATGGAACTATAACATAGAATTAAAATCTCTGGATTAGGATATCTACAAACTAGAATAAACAATGTTAATCTTAATCTAACCAATATTAAACTAAAATCATACAACAAAGAATGAGGAAATAAACTAAACAAAATAAACAATTTAATGGAAAGCTCTCACCGAATATGCATTCACCCCTTTGAATTATCTTGATTGTTCTTCTCCATTTTGCCTTTTCAGTATTCTTGCTCTCAGATTGCTATGTTTGAATGCAAGTATAACTTCGTTGAGTGTCTAAGAAAAATATCGAAGATAAGTTTCTTCTCAAAAGTGTATGATTTCGGGAGTAATGATTTCGGGAGAGGAATAATGATAATGACAGGCCATTTTATAGATTTTGGGTTTTCGAACGATCGGCTCAGTTTGAAAGAGAGATCGACCGATGAGATTAATGAATTCCAAGTGATGCGAGTTATGTCTCAAATAGAACGTGAGTTAGAACATGAGTCAGAAATGATTGCAGGATAAAGATTAAGTTAGAACGTGAGTTAGAACACGAGTTCAAGATTTTAATCTTTAGTTAAGAGTCTTCGAAAATAGAAGAAATAGACTTTGAATGTCAAAGACAAAGTTAGAAGTTGGAGAATAATACATTCGAATGAAAACATGAGTTAATTAATTAAATAAAGATATTTAATTAATAAACACATCATGCATATGATTTGGAACTAGTTAACTAACTAGTTGTGATAGAGAGTCCTCTCGTAGAGACAATCAAATGTTGAATCCAGAGATAACTGGAGAACTAAAAATAGATCTTGAGTCAAAAGGTGAGTGAATGATTAGATAACTAATTGATAGAAGAATGCGACATAAATAATTAAATATGAATAAAATGTTAATTTAATTCAACATTCGAAAATAAGAGACTTTAATTAAATAAATAAAGATAATTTATTTAATTGACTTTTGAAAAGGATTAAATGAATAATTAAATAATAAATATTTAATTATAGATAAAGGGGGTTAAATGAATAATTAAATAAAGATATTTAATTATAGTTGAAATATGATAAAAGGGGGCGTGTTATTAAATAATAAATTATTTAATTGATAGATAAAGGGGGTTTAATTAAATAATACATATTTAATTATGAAGGAAGAATTAATTAGTTAGGGACATAATTAAACAAATATGATTTATTTAATTATCCAAGTTGAATAAAGGTCATTTATGAATTAATGAATTAATTAAAAAGGGGTATTTAATTAATAGAGGAAATATGTGTTAGAAAGGTTAATTAAATAATAAACATTATTTAATCATGACCATGGATAATAGAAAATTATGTCGAAAGTGGTGTTCGTAGGCCTAGACCAATTTTCGGCATCTACAGTTTTCCCCTGTTTGATACAATGTTGTTACGATGTTGTGTCAAAGAAAAATATGCCTCAATCGTGCCCCAACATGAAATAGGTTAGGGTATGCCCCAGTGAAAGGGAGAATGACGAGGAGGTAGTGGTATGCCCCCTCGAGAGAACAGGTGGTTTAAAAGAACACGAGTGTGCTCTCGAAATGGATAGATAATGGTGGTGAAGATGTAAAAATGAAGAAATGTTAGCATGGATGATTTCAAAATGTTAGTAAGAAACAATTAAATTTGATTGATTGAGAAAAACATATAATCTTTGATATATTGCCAAATACGCTATGCTTGCTTGTTATCATCATTGGGTGGGACATGACACAAATGGATAGTACACACTATGATATGAGATAGACCATAGTGTACAAAGTTATCCACCTGTGAAAAACAGATAGTCGTAGACAAGGAGTGTCTTAACTCAGACTAAGGACAAGATGCCCCAGTTGTGTTGTCTTAACAAACCATAGACAACAGACAAATAAAAGACGGGTCATGAGACGTAATTGCTCCTCTAAATCCTTGATAGGACATCCTTGAGGAAACTAGTAACATGACTCAAAAACCAATGTTAAAAAAAGAAGTGGACAGACATCAGCCAAAAAAAAAGAGTCCTGAGACATCGTTGCTTCTCTAAATCTTGCAAGGGACATCCTTGAGAAAGCTAGTAATAGGATCTTGCACAAATCGATAAAAAGATAAGAAAAAATAAGATATAAAGTCATAAAGCCAAATAAATGTATTCGCCAAAACTTGATCTTGTAGGATTGTTTGATTGTTTGATGTTTGACATAGCGTAATGTGAGGGATGACACATACTGCAATAAGATGTTGAGTTTGGTTTTGACATGGTGACTATCTGTATAAGGCATGACAAAGCCTGGTTTCAGAAAAGACATGTGCTGTATAAGACATTGGAGCCTGATGACGTTGATGCGACAAGCTACATGAGACTATGACAATTTGATGACGTCTATTGACAAGAAAGACATCTTGGAAAGACATAAGTTGATCGTTTTGACAATGTGTTTGATATTGACTTGATAACTATTTGAGATGTTTTTCCTTGTTAATGCATGATTTGTTGTGATTCGTTGCCTAATTAAAAGTGTGTGTGTGTATTGACAGTGTATGACATGAGATGATACCTTAAAGTACTGACCTAAAGCGGCTAAAGACATGCATCTAAGTGAATGATATGCAATGTGTGTTATAGTGAATTGAATGTGAATGAACCCTATTGGACTGACCTAGTTTGGTCTCGGGAGCTCATCAATTGATTAGCCTTGCCTATGTTGTACACACAGAGACCTCATAGTTCGACATGACCAATGAATTTGAATTTACAAAGAGTCATGATTTAAATGTGTGATACATGACAAACCTAGACTAACAGACCTAATGCCTACGGGGCACATCAATTGATGGCCTTGCCTACGTCCCAGTCACAGAGGCAACATAGTTCGACTATGTCTATGACTAACTTAACATGACCGACTTGACATGATTGACAAGACATGATTGACTTGACTTTGTTTTTGGGATTTTCTGACTGTTTTGATTTTTTTTTGGATTTTTGAAGTTTTCCAATGTTTTTGAGATTTTTCAGGACATTTTCGATGGTGGTGACAAATGCATGTAAATGATGCCTACACACAAGAATCCAAGGACAACCATGATCTTGATTCCAGTCAAGCTAAAAACTAATTGCCAGGTGAGGATGTTGACGATGTTGTTCGACATGGGAAGGACGCAT
Source organism: Sequoiadendron giganteum (assembly GCA_007115665.2). Classification (NCBI taxonomy): domain Eukaryota; kingdom Viridiplantae; phylum Streptophyta; class Pinopsida; order Cupressales; family Cupressaceae; genus Sequoiadendron; species Sequoiadendron giganteum. The sequence goes on along the minus strand of CM021109.1, from coordinate 124,689,287 downwards.
CCCGAAACAATGTGAGGATGACAATAAAGTGACTTAAGGATCAATGTTTGCAGCAAGGTGAGAAACAAAGCCAAGGAATGTTTTGGATGATGCATTAAAGTGCCTAGCAAGATTGTATGGATTGGGTTTGTTGCATTTGGAATGACTTGGATAGGACTAGATGAGATGATGGAATTTAAACCTGATTTTTCTAACAGACACTTGTGGCTTGAAAATTGATAGATGCGGCTTGCATGCACACATGCGACTCAAAATATGATAGTTGCATCTCGTAATATCCAGATTGTGGAAAATGAATTTTTTGATAGACACATGCGGCTTTTCCCCTAACAAATGCGACTCGCTAAGATAGATGCAGTGTTTAAACTGACATTTGTGACTCAATTTTTGACAGTTGAAGTTTTTCTGAAAGTTGTTTTGACTGACTTCGTTTGTTGATCAAGATTTTTGACCAATACATAAAACACAAGCACATAAATCAATGTATTTTCAGTTTATGACGATGGGACTGATAAGACTTGAAAACATTTACAGCCTAGGCTTTTTGGACAATACTTGCTGAGTTCTTACTTGGATTTCTCTAGCTATGCATATTTATGGCGGATGACTAGTAGCTTGACCCCACTGGCTCCCATCCATGATACTCACTTATACGGGGGAGCCAAGCTACTGTACCCATGAAACTCCCATGGCATACATCTCATCTCCACACATAAACCATAAGAATGTAAGACGGCTTCACAGGGCCAACCCTATTGCGCCAACAAGTAGGTAGGATTTTGGTAACTCTACAACAAGGTATTTAATAAGGGTATTCCATTCGCGGGGCACCATCCAATGTCAGTGAGAGTCCATTTATGTTCATCTCATTGGAATAGTGTGCGTGATTTTTGGGTTTCTCCAAGAATCCTCTTTTATATACTGGTCGGAAGTCGCTTGGCATCTAGCGTGCTATCGGTCTGAGTCGTCTTGGGGTGAGTACTTTTTCCCACTAAGATAGGACCAAGTTCTAGAGTTGGTAACCATTTCTCTTGCACCCAGCATCACACAAATGCACAAGGGGAGAGGATAATTTGGTGTACCAAATCATAAGGGTGACAAATATGTGCTTTCGCACCAAACAAAGAAGACAGTGATTGTTTTTATTCCAAACGACAGTTATCTATCTACCAAACAAAAAACATGCTAAATAAATAAAGACAAAGCATTAGGTCCTGCATGCAAATTGATCAGTAGTTCATTGTTCTTGTCTTTGGCTTTCTACCTGCAAAAAATATTGTCTTTGGTTTTTTAATTGTCTTCTATGCTTCGTCCTACAAACACTACGTTATTCCTCCTTAACACAACTAAAACAAACATTAGCAAAAAATGAAAAATCATACAAAATTGATAAAAGAAAACACAGATGTACGGAAGTAAAAAAAAAAAGTGAAAAATGTTTACCACCTAGATACGGCTTTTGGAGCCACAAATGTGGCACGGGTTTAAAAATGGATGCAGTTCATGTTTGACAGTCAGTCGCATGTTGAATTTTTGACAATCGGATGTAGTGCACAAGTTCACGGATGCGGTTCACAGATTCATATGCATCATAGAAATCCAAAAATGTGTCATAGGTAGTCAGATGCATAACATAAGAATTTCAAAAATTAGGAAAAAAATTTACCAGTAAAATGCGGTGCAGAAAGCCGCAAATGCGTCACACAAAGTCACATGCGTCACAAAAGTTAGATACATAGCATATGAATTTCAAAAACTAGGGGAAATTTTTTTTTACCAGTCAAATGCAGTGCAGAAAGCCGCAAATGCATCACACAAAGTCACATGCAGTGCAAAATGCCACAAATGTGTCACTTCAGCTCGCGACCTAAAAAAAAAACGTGTTTTTCTTGTAAAAAATGCTACCCTTAACGAAAATATGCAGTATAATATATGAAAATTCATCTCTTGACCCTTCTGGATGCAACCATGCTATCTATTTGATCTCAAAATTCTCCCAAAAGTGTGATTTACAATATTCTTCAAAAGTGTGATTGTGGATAGGCGGATGTGGTGCAAAGTACCACAGATGCGGTGCAGAATAACAGATGCGTCTCGGAATATAGAAAATGTGGTTCATGAAGGAAAATGCATCATTTTTCGATCGAATGCGGTGTGTCATACGATAACCTGCAAAAATGAAAAATGAAAAGATGTGCGAATTTGAAGCGTGTTCACGTCGAGTTCACCAAATGTAACATAGAATTAAAATATCTAGATTAGGATATCTGCAAACTAGAATAAACAACGTTAATCTTAATCTAATGAATATTAATCTAAAATCAAACAAAAAAGAATGAGGAAATAAACTAAACAAACTAAACAATTAATGGAAAGCTCTCACCGAATATGCATTCACCCCTTTGAATTATTGTTCTTCTCCATTGTGCCTTTTCAGTATTCTTGCCCTCAGATTTCTGTGTTTGAATGCAAGTATAACTTCATTGAGTGTCTAAGCAAAATATGAAAGATAAGTTTCTTCTCAAAAGTGTATGATTTCGGGAGTAATGATTTCAAGAGAGGAATAATGATAATGACAGGCTATTTTATAGATTTTGGGTTTTTGAACAATCAACTCAGATTGAAAGAGAGATCAACGGATGAGATTGATGAATTCCAAGTGATGTGAGTTATGTCTCAGATAGAACGTGAGTTAGAACATGAGTTCAAGATATTAATCTTCAGTTAAGAGTCTTCAAAAATAGAAGAAATAGACTTTGAATGTCAAAGACAAAGTTAGAAGTTGGAGAATAATGCATTCGAATGAAAACATGATTTAATTAATTAAATAAAGATATTTAATTAATAAACACATCATGCATATGAGTTGGAACTAGTTAATTGACTAGTTGTGATAGAGAGTTCTCTCACAGAGACAGTCAAATTTTGAATCTGGAGATAACTCGAGAACTAAAAATAGATCTTGAGTCAGAAGGTGAGTGAATGATTAGATAACTGATTGACAGAAGAATGCGACATAAATAATTAAATATGAATAAAATGTTAATTTAATTCAACATTTGAAAATAAGAGACTTTAATTAAATAAACAAAGATAATTTATTTAATTGACTTTTGAAAAGGATTAAATGAATAATTAAATAATAAATATTTAATTATAGATAAAGGGGGTTAAATGAACAATTAAATAAAGATATTTAATTATGTTTGAAATATGATAAAACGGGGGGTGTAATGAAATAATAAATTATTTAATTGATAGATAAAGGGGGTTTAATTAAATAATACATATTTAATTATGAAGGAAGAATTAATTAGTTAGGGACATAATTAAACAAATATGATTTATTTAATTATCCAAGTTGAATAAAGGTCATTTATGAATTAATAAATTAATTAAAAAGGGGTATTTAATTAATAGAGGAAATATGTGTTAGAAAGGTTAATTAAATAATAAACATTATTTAATCATGACCATGGATAATAGAAAATTATGTCGAACGTGGTGTTCGTAGGCCTAAACCAATTTTCGGTGTCTACAAGAACAATACTAGAACCCATCCTCTCAACATAGGATAACTATCTCCTCCAAGGATATCACATGCTCCAAATGAACAAACCATGGTCTCGAGAGAAATGTAATATTCCAAAACTCTAATGTATCATCAAGATTATATGATGAAATACTAGCAACATACTTTAAACTAACATCACCTATCAAAGAAATACTGGCACCCCAACCAAAGACTCTGAGATTCGCCCATAGCTCAAAGATATCACATATCTTCAATATCATGAAGATTACCATCTCCAAATAGTGTCCATGGAAATGTGAAATAACACTTTTGCAACAATAGGATCTAAGAGATCCTCCTATTAACATCTGCAACACTAAAGAAGATCATCCATCACCAATTGAGGAATCCACAATCACTGCTAAAGATCCCACTGATAGTGATACCGAGCTCTCCAAGCATCATAAATTTTACATCTCCTAATCTAAAGATCCTCCAAGTCCACACACCTCACATGTCCATCTAAAAATAATATAAAGTGGCACCAAGATCTCCAAAACAAGGAAATAAACCATCACTATCACAACTCACATAAAAAAATGTATCCTAGTTGTCCATGACATTCTAATCAAACATACTACAGGTCCCCACAATTGACTATCCAAGTACTCAACACTCATCCACTCATCCCATTGTAGCACATACAAATATACCAATGACCATAGATAAGGTCAACTAATGAAGTCTACATCAACTTTGAATCAATCTCTTGGATATAGATAGTCCACATTTGAGTGCTCCCACTGCAACTAAATGGGTGAGCAGCCCATACAACTACATGATCCATAGATATCAAATATTGAACATGCAAAACTAGGATATTTGAGAAGATATCATGTAGCATTTCATGACTCAAACACTAAATCACCAATAGATCCGATTTGCCAAAATAAACCACAACATGAGAACCATAGTCTAGGAACCCTCCAAGAATTCACCACAAAAAGGTCGAGTGACTAATCACATACCAACATCTCTATATAGAGAATATTTGATGCCCCCTCAAGCCATGCATGAAGCATGCATGCAAATTTTCAACTATCATACATCCAGAATCATCCATAAACCATTACCAAGATCTTGGTATGTGGTGACTGATCATGCAAATATTGTACACTCATAATGTATCATTGCCAGTGTTCGAGGCCGGACTGAGCCTCAAGCAGGGGTTTGGGGGCAGCAACCTCCGATAGTGAGGGTTTGAGGGTGACAGGCCCCAATAGCAGGGGTTCATGTGTGCAATCCCCAATTTTTTTCCTATTCACACATCAAATGAAAAATGATTTTATAAAACCCTAATTCTAGAAGCTTCCAGAAATCTTCTTATAAGTGGCTAGGATGTATTTTGTGGTGGGTGTGATTCGCAAGATTGTAATCTATTTTGCACTGGATAATAAAATCATTGGGTGGCTGAGTTTCTACGGATGTAGCCCATATTGGGTGAGCAACATTAAAATTTTGTGTTGATCTCTTTTGTGTTATTCTTCATTGTTATTCCTAAGTTATTTAATCTGCATATACTTGTAAATATTTATTTCTCCAATCTACTTGAATTCTAACAACTAGTTTCAAAGCCACGTGTATTTTAGTTGATTGGCAAGAAACCTCTAGATTTTAGTGGGAGAAATGGAAGAAGGAAAATTCAAGGCTGGGAATTTTAACAACCAAAATTATCAATTATGGAAGACGTAGATGGAAGATTATTTGTATCAAAATGATCTATGGCAGCCATTGCATGGAAAAGAAAAGAAATATGCTATCATATCTTATGAAGACCGGGAGATTCTAGATAAAAAGGTATTGGGAACCATTCGGTTGTGACTGGCACCATCTCTGGTATTCAATATAACAAAAGAAAAGACAACAAAGTATCTAATGGAAGATTTTGCTACATTGTATTAAAAACCCTCAGCCTCAAATAAGGTATTTCTCATGAAGTTTTTGTTTAATCTAATAATGATTGAAGGTGGATCTGTGATAGATCATATAAATTAATTTAATACAATTACCAATCAGTTAACTAATGTAAAATTAAATTTTGATGAAGAAGTGATGGCTCTCTTAATTTTATGTTCTTTGCCAGAAAGCAAGAATAGCTTGGTAATCGATGTAAGTAACTCTCTCTCTATTTCAAATACATTGCAATTTGATGATGTTGTTGGTGTTATCCCTAGCGAGGAAATGTGATGGAAAATCACAGGTGAGAGTTCAACATCGGGTAATTCTTTAACTATAGAGAAAAAGGAAAGAACAAAGGAAAGAGCAAAAATCCCAACAATTCATGGGAAATCACAAGGGAAGTCAAAGAAAGGAAGATCTAAATCCAGAGGAAAAATAGATTGCTAGCACTATGGAAAGCCAGGACTCTTGAAGAGGGATTGTTGATCTCGAAAGGGAAACCAAGGAGACAAACAACATGATGACAGTAAGGAAGCTAATGTTGCAAGTAATAAATTTTAGGATGCTTTAATTCTATGTTTAGATAACGCTAATGATTGCTGGGTAATAGATTTAGGGGTTTCATTTCATGCCACACCCCATAGGAAATATTTTGTATATTATGTTCAAGGTGATTTTGCATAGGTAAATTTGGGTGATGATGAACCCTATCAGATTATTGGTAAAGGAAAGATAAAAATCAAGTTGCATAATGGAAATGAATGGTTGCTATAGGAGGTAAGGCATGTATTAAATATCCAGGATACTGAGAGGGGGGTGAATCTATATCTCCTTTAACTGATTGAAAAAACATCATCTAATTACTTTAATGCATATAACAAAAAAGATGAGCAAGAGAAATAACATAATATGAAACCATACAACACATGAACATAAAAAATTTACATGGAAAATCCAATGAGGGAAAAACCACGGTGAGGATTAGCTCACTATATATATAGTTACAAAACTAGATACAAAAGAGGCTCACCGCCAGATAAGAAAGGCTCACTGCCAAATACAAAAGCTCACTTCTTACAAGTAGGACTCATTGTCCAAATAAGGAGGCTCACTACCTACAAAATATTATAGTAACAAAATGGCTTACAACTAGAATATGAATTGGTAAGAGTACACCCAACAAGTGCTAATTTTGTTCCTTTGATGCTCAGAGAATTTGCATGCCAACAGACTAATCTTCACTCTTATTCATATTCACATTCAATCCACACACTCCACTCATACACTTCAATCTCCAAACTATCTTGTATATATATTTGATACATCCACAAGCACCAATTAGGTTAGCCTAATTAGATGCAATATTTATTTACAAAATGGCTGATGGTCGGCTTCAAACATATACAAAAATTATACAAAAAGACATGATATCATGTCGACATGGACCAAAGATAGGTCACTCATATATTCGCAACACAAAATAAACCATTATACCACCAACTATTAATTAGGTCGGCCATGGATAGACCTAATAATAAAATTTATCATAAAACCAATGCCAACTCACCATACAATCATATGAGCACACATGATTGTATACTTACAGGCTTCCCACATTCATAAACCATTTCCAAAAACCACAAACAACAATGATCACCGGAGGGGAAATGCAGACCAAAATACCAAACCAAAAACACTAGAGGATGTAAACTTGTTCTTCATATTGGTTCAGAGTACCAGACCAACCTAACACCTTAACCAACATGGTGACATCAATGAAAACACAGTGTCTAATCTTCTTCATTCTTCCAACAATCTCCCCCTTTTTCATTGATGGCAACATGTGCCAAAAACCTTCACACAGTTCTTCATTCATTCCAAATATCTCCAAGTCTCTCCTCCTTTGACATCAATGGAAAAGGGTGACCAAAAAGAAAGGATGTAAACATATGCACATGGTGACATTGCATATACAAATAAATTCTATCTTCAAAGAAAAACTTCAAAATATCAAAAACTTCCAAAACTCCCCCTTTGTTCATCAATTCAGCTTCTCTTCTCATCTTTTTTTTTCATTTTTCTAACTTTTCTTTCCTTTTCTCTTCTCCTTTTTTCCAAAAAAGACATAAATTTGAATATTCAAAAACTCAAGTAAAAATAACACTTTTCACCTAAAACACTTTCTTGTATCTTTCTCTAACAGTTGGAAGAGTTCATTTCCAAGCTAACACACCAGAATCCATTCTAGTACCCAAGTTTTCCAACAAAGCCAACAACGTGAATGAGGATGAGTAGTCCACAAATGAGCACTATTTTTCACAATCTTCTACATCATAGAGTATTCCAGAGAGATGATCTAACTATACCTCAACAATTTCTTTAACAAGACAAAAAGTTCTTACCACATCTTCCCTTTGTATTTGAATAGTCAACAATTTGGCTTGTAATTCTCCAACTCTTATTCTTTTTTTCCTTCTGTCTTTAATTAAATCAAAATTATTTCCAATACTATTCATTTTAGATTCAATTGCATAAATTTTTCTTCTAAAATTTTCAATTTCAACAAGCCACCAGAGATAATACTTGTAGATGTCTGTCAGTTCTTTAATACATTTTCTTGTCTCATTAATGTGTTCAGATAACTTTTTCTTAGATTTAGCACATCTTTTCTCAACCATGGATTCAAACTTATGTCCTTCAGGAACTTCCAACAACATTCTTTCTTCAACCACTTCTACTAAATTATTCAATAATGAATTAGAAACACTTGAAATATCAATACTTTTTCTGAGCAGATACTCAACTAGAGCATCATGGATTTTTAGTCTATCCATTGGCAGGCATTCCATAATTCACCAATCTTATTCATCTTACCTTTATCTAACATTTTTTGAATATCATCTAGATCAGAAGATTTAGATCTAGACAAGGATTCTTATTCATTCTCCATTTCTTTTGAAATAGTGATGATATCTTTTGTGATAAATTTTCTCGTCTTAGATTCTAAAGAAGAATCACCAATAACAACTTCCAATTCCATTGTACCAAAGGATGAACCCTCCTCAAACCAACTAGACACAGTCATACCAGAGCATAGATCCTTCTACAAGGATAAGAAAAAGACTTGGCAGGCACTTTCGATGTCCTCCATACTTTCTAGATACCTATAGATTTGTTTTCTAATAGGGACCCTAGATTCCCACTTGACATTTTGTTTTCCTAGTAGTGAGCTCAGAAAGTAAAATACCAGACATTTAAACAAAGACCTGAACTAAAAGAGATAACCCTCAACCAATGACATTCATGCATTTTTAGTTAGGTTTTCTAAAATTAAGCTACACATATCAAATTTCTTGTTTTCCTTCACCATTTTGTGTGCCAGACATACAACAATAGCCGAAGTGGAACTTTCATGATTTCTGAAGTAGATTTTGTAAGAAATACCATACACAACATACTTATAGTGGGGTTGACAATAGTATTTATCAACAGGGCAAGAGGGTGTTTATCAATTCTAGTTAGTTCCTCCACACCTTAGTATTTTACTATTTTCTTTTCGGGGAGGTCACCAACATTGCACAACTCGATAATAGCTTCAATCGCTTCCTTCGTAATTGGGTAGGGTTTGTCCAAAATGATACTTCCATCCTTGAATTTACTTAATAGGAACAAGATGGATTCTCTATCTATAAACCAAGGGAATTATCCCCATAAATCCATGCCTAGGGTTTTTATGTTCTACAAATAATTCGTCTTTAACCCTAGTTCCATTTCCTTTATTTTTTGATGATCAAATTCTTTCAATTCAACTCCCTTCAGCCTCAATGGAATATTTCCAATCGATCCTTTGTTAATAGATTCCATCAACGTACTTAACTTCTTCAAATTATTTCTTGTACAAAAAAACTTCTTTTCTTACCTTTCTTTTGTAACTGCGAGAGAAAACTTTTGTCACTTTGTTCTTGATTCTTCAATATGATTTCTCCCAATCGCTTCAGGATCGCTCTAATATTTCTTCAAGTTGTTCTTCAAATACTTAGGTAATTATAAATGAATTTTTAATTTTTCTTTATACACCATTGCGCTCCACTAATTCACATTAAATGTAATAAGCTGATAAAAGCTGATAAAAGCCCTTCTTTCACTATACTAAGAAACCCTAATTTTCTCCACAAATGAACATGCTTGCATTTTTTCTTTCAGTTTATTTTGTATAACCTCTTCCAATTCATTCCTTACAACATATCCTCATGCCAACATTCAACATGCCATATTTCTAGGGGGTTGAAACAAATTTTATGTTAAAGCTCCCCCTAAGAACATGCTAGGTCTAATTTTCGAAGGAATCATCTGCACTAGATGAGGGCACAAACACATCTGTCATCTCTGGTTCTTCTTTCTTCTTCCATATCTTGTTCATTTCTTTCTTAATCTAATCCTTTTCAATCTTCTTCATCGGTTCATTCTCCTTTACCAAAGCAGACTGCTTTCCCTTTTTACTTCTACAAACTCTTGAAATATGTCCTGATTTGTTACAATTGTAGCAGACAAAATTTCTCTAATTTTTTTTACTTCCATTAACCTATAATCTACATGATTCTCTTTGTTTCCAAACTTGTTACAATTACAGAAATAGCTATCAAAGGATTGATTCATTCTAAATCCATTAAACTAGTTCATCATCTGAGTTCTGCATTCACTAGATCTATGTCCAATTTTCTTGCATGCATAACATTGTCCAGAGAAGGCACCAAAAAATAGATTCATCCTACTCTTGCAATCAGTTGCCATATGACCAAATTTATTACATGAAAATTAAAAACCATTGAAAGATGGGTACCTTTGAGCATTTGGTTGTGTGATAGGTAGTCTTCTTTTTAGATTTATTTTTCGGTTCCCTTTGTTTTGAGTCTTTCGATTGTCCACTAGATTTGAGTTCTTCACATTCCTAGAATTTTCATTAGCTTCATTTCCCAAGCCACCTTTTTCTTTAGAAGGTCTTTGTCTTGTAATCAATCATCAAGCTTGGTGGAGCTTGTCTTGAAATTATCTTCACAAATTTTTTCTTTCTCCAGATCTTCTTTTAGGTTCATCACTTCTTGTTCAAGCCTTGAGAATACATAAAACTTACTTTGCACCACTATATTCAAACACTATTTGATTCTTTTCTTTTCTTCCACTTGTACCTTCAATCCAGTAATCTCTTCATTTTCTTGTTTCAATTGCTCACTCACTTTTCTATGTCTTTCTTTGAATTTCTTCAATTGCTCTTTCAATTTCTGGATGCATTCATTTACCTCATCAAGATTTTCTTTTAGATCTTTGTTCTCATTTTCAGCCTTCTCAAGATCTTTAAGAGCAACCAAGAGCTCTTCTTTATCCATATGTTCAATCTATAGGATCTTCCTCAAGATGTTAGGCTTCCTCAAAGGAAGTAGAGCTCTGATACCAATTGTTGAATATCTAAGATACTAAGAGGGGAGGTTAATTAGTATCTCTTTACCTTATTGAACAAACATCATCCAATTACTCTAATGCATATAACAAAAAAAATGAGCAAGAGAAATAACAAAATATGAAACCACACAACACATGAACACTATAATTTTATGTGGAAAATGCAATGAGGGAAAAACCAAGGTGAGGATTATCTCACTATATATAGTATTTCCAAAACCAGATACAAAAGAGGCTCATTGCCAAATACAAAATATCACTGCTTACAAGTAGGAATCACTGTCCAAATAAGGAGGCTCACTGCCTACAAAATATTACAATAAAAAAATGGCTTACAACTAGAATATGAACTAGTAAGAGTGCACCTAAAAATTGTTGATTTAGTTTCTTTGATGCTCAGAGAATTTGCATTACAACAAACTAATCTTCACTCTTATTTGTATTTGCATTCAATCCAAACAATACACTCATACACTTCAATCTCCAAACTATCTTGTATATATATGTGATACATCTGCAAGGATCAATTAGGTCAACCTAATTAGATGCAATCTTTATTTAAAAAAATGTTGATGGTTTCAAACATATACAAAACTTGTCCAAAAGCACACTATATCATGTCAACATGGACCAAAGATAGGTCACTCATATATCTGCAACATAAAATAAACAATCATACCACCAACTATCTATTAGGTCGGAAATGGATAGACCTAATAAAAAAACATAACACCAGACCAATGCCAACTTGTCATACAATCATATGAGGAAATATGATTGTATACTTACCGGCTTCCCACATTCATAAACCATTTCCAAAAACCATGAACAACAATGGTAACCAAAGGGGAAATGCAGACCAAAATACTAGATGAAAAACATCGGAGGATGTAAAATTAGTCTTCATACCAGTTTAAAGTACCAAACCAACTTGACACCTTAACAAACATGGTGAAATCAATGAAAACATAGAGTCTGATCTTCTTTATTCTTCCAACAACATGTTCCAAATTTGAGAAGAAATTTAACTTCAACAGGACAACTGGGTAGTGAAGGCTACATGTCTACCTTTTAAGATAAATTATGGAAGGTCACTAAAAGTGCATTAGTAGTAGCTAAAGGTGAAAAGGTAGCCACATTGTATTTGTGTACTAGAAATACTTACTCTACCTTAGTTGCTAAAGAAACAATTTCTACTGAGACAGTTATAACACTTGTTACAGGGATAAAACCATAATTGTGGCACCATAGACTTAGGTACATGAGTAAGAAAGGGATGAAGATCCTTCACTTCAGAAAGTTGCTACTAGGTCTGAAGCAGATTGACTTGGAGTTTTGTGAAAATTATGTATGGACAAAAAAATAGTTAAATTTCTCAAAGTTGGGAAAGAGAAGAAGAGTGAGAAATTAGAGCTTATGCATTCAGATGTATGGGGACCAACTCAAATATCTTATCTTGGTGGCTCTTGTTATTATGTTACTTTTATTGATGATGCAACTAGGAAAACATGGGTGCATTCCTAAAACAAAAATCAGAAGTATTTGAAAATTTAAAAAGTGTAAAGCTTTGGTTGAGAATGAGATAGGAAAAAAGTTGAAGTGTCTCAGCTCTGATAATGGAGGTGAGTACTACAATAGAGAATTTAAAAACTATTGTTCATACAATGGAATCCTTAGGTAGAAAATGGTGTGTCTGAGAGGATGAATAAGACCATTATGGAGCGTGCAAGGAGCATGAGATTGCATGCTAGACTACCCGTACACTTTTGGGCAGATGTTGTACACATACCACTGTCTATTTAATAAATAGGGGACCTTCAAATCCTTTGGATGGTAGAATTCCACAAGAGGCATGGATGGGTAAAAAGGTAAATTATTCATTTATGAAAACCTTTGGTTGTGAAGTTTTTATCCATGTTGATATTGAAAATAGAACCAAGCTTGAGGCTAAGTCTAAAAAATGTACCTTCATTGGATATGAAGTAGATGAATTTCGTTATCAATTATGGGATTCTGAAAATCATAAAATCATTAGGAGAAAAGATGTTATATTCAATGAGAAGGTCATGTATAAGGATCAATTGCATGAAGAAAAGAAGCATGAACATACCAAAAAGGAATATGTGGTGCTGGATGAGATTCTATAAAATAAAATGCTAGTGGTACTTGATGCTCAACAACAAGTTATCCCACAAACTCCTACAAGTGTTAGATGTTCTACAAGGATAACTAGACCTCCAAAAATATTATGAAGAACCTAGTGAACCTAAAGGTTATAAAGAAGCAATGCAAGTAGATACCAAAAAGTAGTGGGAGCAAGGCATGAAAGAGGGAATGGATTCCTTACTATAGAATCAGACTTGGGACTTAGTCCATTTGCCTGTAGGTTAAAGAGCATTGCCAAATGAATGAGTTTACATGTTGAAGGAAGAAGATAGAGGAAATAAAATATATAAGGCCAGAATCGTGGTAAAAGGTTTTGTAAATAAAAAAGGTATAGATTTTGATGAAATTTTTTCTTCAATTGTAAAGATGACTTCTATTATAACTATTCTAAGTATTGTGGCTACGAAAGCCTTTCATCTTGAATAACTAGATATGAAAACAACATTTCTACATGGGGATTTGGAAGAGGAAATATATATGTAGAAACCATAGGGATATGAGGTCAAGGGTAAGGAGGAATTCGTGTGCAGGTTAAGGAATATTTTATATGGCCTAAATTAATCACCTCAGTAATGGTATTTGAAATTAGATAGTTTTATAGATGAACAAGGTTACAAAAGATGTCATTCTAATTATTGTGTTTATTTTAAGAAATTGGATAATGGTAGTTGTATTATCCTGTTGTTTTATGTTGATGGCATGCTTGTTGTCAGGTCTAATATGTAGCATACTAATGAACTTAAGTAGAAATTAGAAAATTCATTTTCTATGAAGGATTTGGGTGTAGCAAAACAAATCCTTGGTATGAGGATCACACATGACAAGACAAACAAAAAAATATTTTTTTCTCAAAGTGAGTATGTAGAGAAGGTGTTGAAAAGGTTTAGCATGCAAAATGCAAAAATAGCTAGTACACCTTTGCCTAGTCATTTTAAGTTGACTAAGGAGATGTGTCCCAAGACACAAAAGGAGGAATACAAAATGTTTAAGATACCTTATGCATCAATAGTTGGTAGCTTGATGTATGAAATGGTACACACAAGGCTAGTTATTGCACATGTAGTGGGATTTGTGAGTAGGTATATAAGAAATTTAGGAATGGAACATTGGAATACGGTAAAATGGATTCTTTGATATTTGGGAGGTACTACTTCAAAGAAATTATGTTTTGGAGGAACAAATTTTTCTCTAAAAGGATATGTTGACTTTGATCTAGTGGGTGATATTGATAGCAGGAGGATTACTACAAGGTATGTTTTTACTGTAGGAGGTACTACAGTCAGTTGGATTTCAAGGTTGCAAAAGGTTGTTGCACTTTAAACCACTAAAGTTGAGTATATTACTACTATGAAATCTAGAAAGGATATGATTTGGTTACAACGTTTTTTGGAGGAATTGGGATAACAACAAGAAGATAACCCTTTGTACACTGATTACCAAATTTTCATTCATATTGCTAAGAATTTAGCTCTACATTAAAAAAATAATCATATACAACTCATATACCACTTCCCTGGTCAATTTTGGAGGATGGATAGTTGAAGTTGGAGAAAATTTACACAAGTGAGAATCCTGCAGATATTTTCACAAAGGAAGTTACATGAGAGAATCTGATTTCCTCATCAATATTTTTTGCCCTTCATGAATGATAATGGTGGACATAAGAAACCAACTAGATGTGTAATCCAGTGGGAGCTGCAAGTGCAACAATGTCATCCAAGATCAGTCTCCAAGTGGGAGATTGTTTGGTGTGGATTCTGATTAGTATCCAAGTGGGAGATTGTTGGTATGTGGTGACTGATCATGTAAATATTGTGCACTCTTAATGTATCCTCAAGGTTTCCCATTAACCCATTAAATGAAACATGAATTTGTAAAACCCTAATTCTAAAAGCTTCCGAAAAGCTTGTTATAAGTGGCTAGGTTGTAGTGGGTGCGATTCACAAGATTGTAATATGTTTTGTACTGGATAATAAAATCATTGGGTGGTTGAGTTTATATGGATGTAGCCCATATTGGGTGAACCACATTAAAATTATGTGTTGATCTCTTTTGTGTTATTCTTCATTGTTATTTCTAGGTTATTTAATTTTCATATAATTGTTAATGTTTATTGCTATGATATTTTTGAATCCTGACGCCAGAAAATAGTTATCTGTAGATCTACAAAATCGTAATTTTTATTGACCATGCAAAAACAACAAAACCACTATGTTTTTCAACACACATGCAAATCCACATCCACTTATCATCTGGAAGACCCAAAGGTTAGAGAGAAAACATAGCATTTAATCCATAACAATGGATTTTAATGAATATGCATCATCATAGATTCTGAATTGAAAATCTATAAAACCCTCATATCCAAGGAAGATGAATCTGATCCATGCAAGTATAGAAAATCCATAAAGAAAGTAGTGGTTTAGGAAATCCAATCCCATTTGTAGGCCAAATCCATCACCATTATGCACATGCATTTGAGAGTGAGATAGGCTATTCTAAAATATTTTAGATCATCCAATGATGAACTTCATAGCCTGCACACACTTGGGGTTATTCAGACAATTCCTTCTAATGTCAAGGACTAAAACCAACCTAACATAAAAATACCAAACTGAATTTATAACAACACAAGTCTCTCCATATGACCAGGGAGCCCATCTCATACACCCAATATGAAAAATGTGTTGCACACAACCACATAATGAAAAATAACCACCATGCATAAGGTTTATTTTGTTGTGTAACCAAGAGCTCCAGATCAACACCATTTCAATGTGATCAACTCCACTTATTTTTGTCTTGACCATCCTTTTTGTGCCTATTTTTTCCAGAAACTAATGCAACTTCAAGTAATTCACTCAACAAAGGATTAAAGGTCACCCCATTCCTCTAGCTTAGATTCCCTCAAGCCTTCAAGGCTAAGGAATCACCAAAATAAATACCTATAACTCCAAACACCACATGCAACTTACATATATGGACATACAAGCACATGCAAATCTAGAACTAAGCTTTGATGCCAATTTGAAAGGAAATGGATATTCCAGAAAGCCATCTAAGAACCAGTGTATACCTCTAGTATCTTATGTTTTTCTTGATACTAGCTTATACAATTATGTCTTAAAGTGAAAATGGACATAGGTTTATTTCCCATATCATTAACCCTTAAAGGAAAGAAATGTAGTTTTCATATCCATTAACATTTCAATAGTATAATGACATGTTAATTAATATTTAAAGAAAAAAATAATAGATAAAAGAGAAAGAACATAGATATACGTGGGGAAAACCCCTTTGGGTAAAAAAATCCCCACACTCCAACAACACAAATCAATTGTATTGTTAGCAACAAATCCAATTACAATACAATTACATAGTCTATGCTCATGTAGGCTTGAACCAATGTATCTATCTATAACAACATTTTTACAATATACCTGTTGGCTCACAACCTGAACTTGGATATTACATCTTGCTCTTCTAGAGAAAATCTAGCAACATAACACATGTGAATAACACTCCTAACATAACTCCTCTAGCAAAAAAAATTTGTATTTATAGAGTATACAGTGCCCAAGATAAAAGTTTCCTTAAACCCATCCACATGTTTGAACATGCAACAAGAAAGGAACTACATGCAAAAAAATACCTGTCAAAAAATTGGGCGTCCACATTCCAAGTTCAACTCAACTAGGAATAGACTTTGCATCCACGCATAAATCTCTCTGAAAATAACAACTTTCAATCTCCAATTTTCAAAGTTGGCACCAACTTCCACAAAAGTAGGTACATGCCATAATTAACTTAACATGCCCTGACACATGTCACTTTAATGCAACTCTGAGAATTTTTTACAAACTCCTCTCTCCAAATGAGTGCCTAAGTGGCAAGTGTCACTATGACACACCTCTATGAATTAGGAACAAGCAACAATACTTCAAGTGAAACTTTGTTGAGCTCCAAACCTTGCATGTAGGATATATCTCTTCCCAATCAGTTCCACAAAGTGCTATGGGAACTAATATAGTTGGAAACTTAGGATATATCAATATTTGCACAAATATTAATTCAAAAAATATTGTTACAACTCAAAGGTTGAGATACCTTAACCCCAATAATTTGACCAAAGTACAATTCTTCTTTCCTATCAACCTCCTTAGAGGACTAAACATAACTAATAAGACAAAATAGATTATAAGAAATTTAGAAAAACTAAGAGTAATTGAATGATTTTATGGAGATTAGATATGTGCACCAAAGCTCATTTATTTACACTTATGTAAGAGTTATGTTAGGAATTTAAGGTGTTTCAACCTTTTAATTCCTAGTATTGATTATGTAATTATTAATGTTGTTATTATCTTAATAATTCTCCTATGTTATTTAACTATATGTGTAGTCAATGATGTAATTTTTGGGAGTGTGAATTTTGAGTTGTCATCTTACATGTGAAGTGACATGAGTGACATGGTTCTTAATTTTTTGGAGTTAGATGTCTCTCTTTTTATGAGTTGACCATAGTCATAGTTGATAGCTAACTCATGTTGGATTGTTAGTTACTAGTAAGATTCTATTTCTCAGAAGAATTCAACTTTGGAAGTTTCCATTACAGATGGAGTTGTGCATGTAGATGCATTACTTGAAATGTGTGAGTGGTATGTTAAGTGGATGCCATGAACATGTTTATATTTTAAAGGTTGCAATTTTGAATGTGAAATAGTGATGAAAATTGTTAGGTTGTCATTTTTCATGTGTAGCTATTTTTGGTGCCTTGCCTATACATCTTCAGTTATGGGTGTACCATTTTCAAGGCATCTATTTATACATTAAAAAATCCTATATATTGAGCACTTGTATTTTGGATTTTTGTTGGTTATTTTCATAGCCACATTATGTTTTCATAATTATTCTAGAATATTGTTGAGCTGTGAAGGGTCCTACAAGAGCATAGCTTTGCAATTGTTTTGTAAACTCTATTGATTGATAATACATTGGGCTATGTTTTGGAGAGTGTGATTTTTCTCTCGAAATGGTTTTCCCCATGTATATGTATTGTACATGTTATTTTATTCTTAAATATATTTTATGTGTTATTGAATGTGCATTTGAAACTATAATTGTTAAGGTGTTATTAAAATTTTCACTATCTCATTGACATAGATTAGTGTAGGAATTGTCTTCCACATAGTTTTCCTGTTGGTATTAGAGCCTACCCAATGTTGATTTCATTGCTGGTTTGAAGGGTTTTTTGTACTAATCTTTGTTTCATTGGAAATTTTGAAGAATTAATTTTGTAACCTTGTTGTAGGTGAAAGATGGCATGCATGTTTGAAAGGATCGAGGTGGAAAACTTTAATGGTGTAAATTTTGAGTTGTGGAAGATTAAAATGAAGGATACGTCCATAGATTTTAATCTATGGGCTGTAATATTTGGTTCTAAACCTAATAGAATGGATAAAGAAGATTGGGATTTGATAGATTGAAAAGCTAAGGGTTTGATTAAACTCTATTTGGTAGACTTTAAGTTGTTGAATTTCCATGAAGAGAAGTCTTCATAAAACCTATGGAAAAAACTTTGAGGATTTATTAGGCTAAATCCCTAGTAATTAATTATTCCTGAGAAAGATTTTTTTTCTCTATTAATGGAAGGAGGATCTATGGTTGATCATTTAAATTTATTTAACATGCTCATTTCTTGTTTGAGTTATACTTGTGTAAAGATGGAGTATTTTTAAATAAGTTTTTTATGTTCTTTTCTAGACTCCTTTGATTAACTTGTGATGGCCATTAAGAGTACCACTACCACCTTCAAGATGGATGGATTGGTGGCATCATTCATTTTTGAAGATATGAGAATAAAATCTTTTGAGATGGCTAAGGAGGCCCTTTCTCTTCATAGTAGATCAAAAGAGAAAGGAAAAAAGGACATGAAGCTAAAATCCAAGTCCCTTGGGAGATCCAATTCTCCTAGTAAGTCCAAGGAGAAATTTTGGAACTATGAAAAAATTGATCATTTCTGTAAAGAATGTGAGGAGACAAAGAAGAAAAGTAAAAATAATGCCTCCAATTTTGATTCAAAAAAATCCTCTTAAGATGATGGTGAAGAATTTGTTGCAACCTTGGAAATGCATGCATCTGATGATGTGTGGATTATAGATGAATAATATGATGGTGGAAAGGTATGTTTGGGTGATGACTTATCTAAAGATTGGTGGTTGTGGAAGAGTCAAGATTCATTTCCCTGATGATAGAGTGAAGAGGATTAATGGTATATTTCATATCCTAGATTTGGCACGAATGAATCTTTCAGTGATTAATTTTAATGATGCAAGTGTTCAAGTTTTTTCTTGAATGGAGGATGCAATATTACTAGAGGATCAAAGGTGTTGGCTAAGGGTGTTTGGATTGGCACTTTGTACAAGCTATATGCATGTACTCTTTAGTGAAATATTTCTTCTAAAAAGATGAAGAAAAGAGCCTTAGATTAGTCATCCTCACTATTGAATCAAGTAGTGAATAAATCTATTGCATCTAATTTTATTGGCCATGTATTTTGGGTACCTAAGGGTGCTCATTTATTGGAGATAAAGCTTCTAGCTAAGAAGAAAATGTTTTGGAACTAAATACTTGACCATATTGGTGAGAAGGGTCTTAGAGCCCATAAAAATAAATGCCTCATTGAGGGGCTTGATAAATGTAATCTCAAGTTCAATTTTGGTGAACATTGTGTATATAGAAAATAAAATCATGTTAAGTGTTATTCCAATTCTCATAAATCTTTTGGGGTTTTGGAATATGTTGAATCTTATGTGTTTGTTCTTGTTAATGTTCCTTTGATTTAAAAATCTATGTATTTAATTTTATTTATTGACGACTACAATAGAATGATATTTGTATATTTATTCAAAAGTAAGTCTAAATACTTTAGTTGATATAAGGATTTTAATGCCTTGTTTGAAAATTACACTAGTAGAAAGATGAAGTGTTTGAGGAATAATAAAGGTGGTGATTTTGTTTGGATTAATATGACAAGTTCTATAAGGATCATTGTTTGGAATACATAATATGAATCCATACAACCCTCAACAAAATGAAGTAGCAAAGAGGATGAAAAAGACATTGATGGAGAGAGCTAGGAGTATGTTGAGTGGTTCTAGCCTTGAAGAAAAGTTTTGGGATCAAGCTCTAGCCACTTCATGTTATTTGGTAAACAAATATCATACGTCAGTGCTTGTTGAAAATATTCCCATGAAGGTGTGGTATAGTAAAAATCACTCAATGAGACATCTTAGAGTATCTGGTTGAGGCATATGCACATACATCTTGAGTGAGAAAAGGTATAATTTGGAGAAAAAGGTGGTCAAATGTGTCTTCATTGGTTATGATGTCAATGTGAAGGGGTATAAGCTCTGGGATCTAGTATCCAAGAAGGTTCTCTATAGAAAGAATGTAATTTTCAAAGAGATGAAACCTTCCTCTATTGAATTGTATCCAAAGAAAGAAGAGAAACAAAAGGAGGTAGTTAAAGTTCCACCTACCCTAATGAAAGATGAACTATGTAATCTTGCTAGACTTGATAATAAGGAGAGATTTGGTTGATCTAATTTTTTTGAAGAGTAAACTCAACCTCAACCATTGAGGAAGCCTATGAGAGGGATGGAATTTGAAAACATTTAGTTATTCATTGTTGGATTCTAGTTGTATCTTTTCTTTGATTTATAATATTGATGAGCCTAAGAATATTATAGAGGCTATGGGTATGGAGGATGTATATTCTTGGATGAAATCCATGGATGAAGATATGTCTTCTTTTTAGAAAAATAATAAATGAGATTTGGTACCTTTTTTTTGAAGGAATAACACTTGTTGGTTGTAAATGGGTGTTCAAGAAAAAGTGAGGTCTTGATGGAAATGTTGAAAATAATAGAGGATGGTTGGTCGTGAAGGAGTATTCTCAAATAGAGGGAATTGACTATGGTGAAATATTATCTCCTATAAAAAAGTTGATATCCATTCATTTCTTGTGTAACCCAAAATGATTGATACTTATGTGTTGAGTCTAGGATTTCAAAGGTCTAAATCTTATCATTATTTATATTACAAATTTGATAATGGTCATATTCTCATTATCGCATTGTTTGTGTATAGTATGCTATTCTTTTCTATCTTGAAGTCTTAGTTGTTATCATAGTTTGAGATGAAGATTTAGGTGCAGTCGCGTACATTTTGGGAATGGAGATTAGAAGAGATATAGCTAGGTACATTTTGGGAATGAAGATTAGAAGAGATATAACTTGATATTGCTTTTTGGATAGTTTGTGTGATGATTGATTGGTTGGTGTTTGGCCTTGGAGCACTTATAACCACTTTAGCATCTAAAACACCATCATTCGTCACATTCTTGTTTTTAGCACAAACACGGGGCTTGTCATTTGAACTATTTGATGGGAATTTGTCTTTCTACACTTGGGTATTTCCCTGTGATATTAGATCTCTCTTGATGTTAAGGGCCCTAGGGACAACCTCATCATAAGTGGTAATACATTACATTTTTAAGTGGAAAGATAGATCTGGATCAACATTTGCTATGATAATCCCCACTTGTTTTCCATTGAGAAGGGGCTATTTAATTTGGCTAGCTCTTTTCCTCCATCATTGTAAGAAATTGGCAAAAGATTCTCCTTTGTTTTGCTTGAGTTTGTATAATTCCTCTAGGCTTATGTCTACGTCAAGATTGAAGGAGAATTGATCTATGAATTTGTTGGTGATTTCTTGGAAGGTTTTGATACCTGGAGGCAACTAAGAAAACCAATCGATGTTTGGGCTCATCAAGCTTTGTGGAAAGAGGTGCATCAAATAGGACTCATTGTAGGCCACCTCCATGCACATGACAAAAAATTCCTTGATGTGATCAACTAGATTCTCTCTCTCTTTATATTTATCAAATTTAGGGACCTTAAAACTAGGAGGAAATGATACCATCACGATGTTTCTATCAAATGGGTAAGGACATAGTTTTTGCTGTATATGGGGTTTCCTTTTCTTGCCTATTTTCATATCCTACATTTTTTGCATTAGTTACTTTAGTTGCGATGCTCCATCGTCTTATGGGTTTGGTGGAGGAACATATGTGGGTATGGGATATGATGAAGTGTTGTATGGTGGGGTTTGATATTGTGAAGGTGAGGGTGGTAGAGATTTATATATTCCTAGCGTGTTTGTATTGATGATATTTTGTTGAGGATTATAGTGTAAACCTTATTGTTGTTGTGTAACTAAGGTTGTTTGGTGGGCTTGTTGTTATTGTTGGGATACGAGAGCTACTTGGTGTGCTTTTTGTTGTTGTTGTGCTACTAAGGCCTCTTATTTTTATTATTGTTGTTGTGCTACTAAGGCTACTTGTTGTTGTTGTTGGGCTACTAACACTACTTGTGCTTGTTGTTGTTGGTGTGCTACTAGGGCTGC
The DNA here is from genome assembly GCA_007115665.2 of Sequoiadendron giganteum. Lineage (NCBI taxonomy): Eukaryota > Viridiplantae > Streptophyta > Pinopsida > Cupressales > Cupressaceae > Sequoiadendron > Sequoiadendron giganteum. The sequence continues at coordinate 124,666,723 of CM021109.1, read as the reverse complement.
TTGATATTGTTGTTGGGCTACTAATTCTCCTTGTTGTTGTTTTTTTTGTTGCACTACTAGGGTTGCTTGATATTGTTGTTGTTGTTGTTGTGTTGTTAAGGTTGCCTATTTTTGTTATTGTTGTTGTGCTGCTAAGGTTTCTTTTTGTGATGCTAAAGTTTCTTGTTGTGCTTGTTTTTGTTGTTGGGCTATGAAGTTTTCTTGTTGTGCTTTATGTTGTTGCAAGGCTTGTTGATAAGCATATTGTGCTTGTTGAAAAGGTAGAGCATAAGATTTTAATGTAGGATCATTTTGCTGTTAGTAAATTTATAGTGGGTTTTGGATGTTTATGGTTTGAGTGGGGTCCTAATTGATGATGAGAGGTTGATGGATGCCTTGGTTCAACATTCCTTGTAAGATAGTGGATTGGATTGGAGGAATGTAAGTTTGAGGTCCCATTTTATTTTGCATGATGTGCAGGACCAATGGGAAAGATGATGATGGTGCCATTGGGTATTGTGATGGTAATGGCAATTTAGGACATTGAATTTGATTGAAGGGGATCCCTTGATCAATAGATGTAGGGTTCCCTTGTGGTATTTGAAGTGGGGTCAAGGTTTTATCTTGGTTGATGAAGTTTTTTCCCAAGGAATTTTTTAGATCTGGGTTGGTGATGGATGGGATGGATGTATTTTGTGCAACCAATGAGATGGATGAACCAATGGGGTGGGTGGATGAAGATGTCCCTTGTTATGTTAAAAGATTATTTTGTGTAAGTGTGTTGACATATCCTTGTTGGTCTATTGGAGATGCTTGGTCCACGCTAGCTTGTGTGATATTGGGCATACTTGTGGTACTTGTGGGGGATGGAGCAAGATAGTTTCCCTTGATATGTCAAAGTTGTCATGGATTCATGAAGTGTAAGTGGTTTATGTGGATGTAGGGGGTGTTCAAGAATGGTAGGAGCACTAAATGTAGGTGTCCAAGTGGTTTTTTGGGGTGGATCAGTGTTTAAATTAGCCACAAGTGTGTTTCTTGCTAAAGGAAGAGTGTGACCAAAGTCATTAGCAAGACTAGTTGTAAGACTAGGACTTTGTGTTTGACTTGGCCCTAGTGATGGAGTTGATTGAATCATCAATTGGGTTAACTATTGTGTCAAGTCATGTGTGAAAAAAGATGGGGGAATTGGATTCAGTTTCTCTAAGGCTTGACGTTCTTGTTTATACTCAAGGATTTCTTCTTTGGTAAGTCCAAATGGGTTATTTGTGACATCTTCTACTTAATATGGTCTCAATGGATTTTTGGGTTGTTGTGGAGGTGTAGAAAGAGTTCTTAGATCAAATTCTTGTGGATTGGTATCACTTGTGGTGGATGTGACTTTGGTTTTCTCCATTATTCTCTTGTGTTGTGATCGTGTTGTTACCATAAATTGTGGGTCACCTATGGGAGAGTTATGTTGAGATTTTTAATGTTTAAAATCTCTAGTTGAATCAAATTTAGGTAAAAGGGATGCTTTAAGTCATTTTGGAGCAATGATGAGAGTGGGAGATGAAGAGGATGGATGATATGGATGGTGATCTTTGGAAACTTTTGGGACAACACTTTTATGGAGAGGTTTGATTGGTTTGATAAGATGATAATGAACTTGGAAATATTTAAGGTAGACTCATGAATTTCAAGATAAACTAGTCCATAAATGTGATTATGAACTCAACTAAATGCATGGAGAAGGATTAATTTCACATGAAAAGTAGCTAAGTTAGGGTTGATATATTTGATAGGTATCTAAGTCCCAAGGGTTGGTGTGTTCAAGATTTTGCAAAGTTTGGTGAAGTGAAGTGTGAAAAGTGGTAAAGGGTGGATGAAATATTTTGACCCAAAATGTTAACCTAGAGTGAACCTTTGTGTTGCAAGACCAAGGTGGTGAGAAAAATACTTTACCTCTAAAGTCATCAAACCCTAAAAACTCAATAATTTTAAATGAGAAGCACTTGTGAAATGTGTAGATCTAGCTTGTCTATTAAATAGTGTAAAAATTGTCTCCTTATTAATCTGTCTCGGTTGCAGTGATTCCTTAATATAAATCTCCTAATATACTTTGAACTATGATGTCTAAGTTTGAAATTACAAAATATAGACCTTCACTTGGGAGTTTTGATTTTGAAGTAAATCATGAAGACAAGAAAAAGATCAAAACGAAGATATCTATTGACACGTGAGAGATGGTAATATAGGTGTTCTAGCCAAAATATCAGCTCTTCGCTCTTGTTTGTCTAGGAAGCTTGTTATGATTCTCCACTGGTTTGATGTTTCCTTTGTCTCAAATGTGAAGCTCCTCAAACTACTGATTATGTCTAGTTGTTCTCCTTTAATGAGTTCAAATTTTGGTTGTATGATAACCAATGTACGGTTTGGTTATTTAAACCAGAGTGATCAAACACCAAATAGTCATGTGGGGTTCAATTTATCAAATTATCTTGCTTCAATCAATTTATTATTACCGCAAAATTTTTCTTGATTAGGTTTCAAAATAAATGTCTATATCAAAAGTATTGTTCATTTCACAAGGTCCATTATGTGAAAATCATGAAGTTAGGGCCATAGTTATGTATGTTGACTTTGGGAAGCATGGATTGTGATATAAGCCAAAATACTTAGAAGTGTCTAAGGATAGAATCCTTAGGAAAAGCATTAATATCAAGGATTTTCAAAGGGTATCCATGCTTAAACCAAAGGGTTTGAAATTTGATGAATCATGTTGATGTTTTTTTGAAATGTTTTAGAACCAAGAAAATTATTAAACTAACTCAATACCACCTAGGATCGAAAGATACTACTTGCTAAGTCCCTACTTGGATTTATACAAGCACTAAGACAAAGTGAACAACTAGAGATTTTGTGACACTAGCTCCCTCTTATATAGCATGAGAACACCAAATCTCAAACCACAAAGATTTAAAGATCTAGTGTAGTCAAGGATGGAGGGTCTAGGAATAGGATTGTCCACAACAAGAGTAAACACAATGAAAACTCAAATAATTGGAATAACAATACCACATGGATATATGGACAATGATCAATTATTCACATGCATCATGCCCTACCTTTCGTCTTATAGACTATAAAATGGTATGGCATTATGCCTAGAAATACAATGCAGGTCAAGGCCCTTATCTTCCTACTTCTCTATCTTGCTATCCTCTCCCATCACTACTTCCCTAATGAAAATAAACAATGCTTATATATATCAATTCCTAGCTCCAGAAAAGGTCCACGTCGGCCTCAAGAGGTCTCAAACCCCAAAGTTGATGAAACGTCTGAAGGTTGGGCAAAACATATGATTCTCCTTTGATCCTTGGAAAAACATGATGTGGATCAGAAAAAAACTTCCTTCATGAATTTTCATCCTTATGAAATGGTTTCTTGAGCTCCACAAGTCATGGGATAGGTCCGCACACTTGAAAAGCAAATATTTGTCAATGAATGCTCTTTCTCCAATTATAGATAGGATTCTGTTAGTGGTATCTCTCTGGAATCAAATCATAATGATCTGAATTCTGGATATGTTATAGATGTTGTAATGAATATCATATCTTCTTCTCCATGAGCTCTGATGTTACAATGTGGTATAATGTGGTATGAAATAATGAGACTAGGTCCTGACAATTAACTATTGAAATGCAAGAAAATATGAATACAAATATTTTTTGGCTGATGCAAGATTGCTTGCAACCTAGGATGCTCCTTCATTAGAAAACCGCGATTGAAGAAAAGTGAGTCTCTCAATTTCTTGGGGCTAGAGGAAAACCAATATGGTCCACCTTAGCCTAAGAAATCCATGATGAATCTTCCTCTAGTCTTCCTTTCAATCTTACTAGATATTCCTTATATCGCCTTCATCTGGTACTACATCCAACTCTTCTATCTAAAATTTCCTCAATTCCCTCTGGATGATGTGCTATCTAGTTCAGTAAACCAACTTCTTTGTCCTCTGGTGATTCTCCTTCATGATAATGGTATAGGTTTGCAATGTTGAATATAGGTGATATGCCAAATTCCTTCGGTAGTTCCACTTCATATGCATTTCTAGAATCAAAATTCTTGATGATTTTACAATATCCAAACTTCTTCATCTTCAACTTATTATATGTCCCCACTGGAAACCTATCTTTTTCAAATATACCATTACTTCCTCTCCTATTGCAAACTCCTTATATCTTCTCTTCCCATCTGCTATCTCCTTGTAGGTATTGTTCATCTTCTCTAGATGCTCCTTGAATTGAGTATGCAATTTTTCCATGAATCCTACAAATTCTTCTACCTCTGCACTCCTTTTATTCTCCATACTAATATCTCTTAATTTTGCTACTCCTGTGGGTTGTTGTCCTATCAAAATTTCAAATGGTGTTTTCCCTGTGCTTTGGTTTACTAAGTTTTTGTATGAAAATTCTTCTTGTGATAGTACTAAGTCCTAATTTCCTACTTTACCTTCATTAAAACACCTCAACAAGTTCCCAAAACTCTTGTTTACCACTTATGTCTGTCCATCTATCTGTGGTTGAAATGTTGAACTATACTTCAAATTTGTCTTCATCTTCTTCCACAATGTTTTCTAGAAATATCCAATGAATCTAGTGTCTTTGTATGATACTATACTCTTTGGTAGTCCATGTAATCTCACAATCTTCTTGAAAAATAGGTTTGCAACATGTACTACATCATTGGTCTTCTTACAAGGTATTGTTGATGGTGTTTTTATGCACTTCACAACATAGGTAATGCATAGGTGCATTACCTCTCTTGAAAGACAATCTTCCACAATCAAAAGGTAGAACAGTATCACAAGGTCTCTCGGGTGTTAGGTCATGACAAGGCTTGGAATATTTCAATTGATTTATGTGATTTTCTGGAATCACAGGGTAGCCTTACGTAGTCGAAGCTGTAGCAGAATTGAGTCAATGAATGGAGTTCTACGGATCTGGAATTACTATGCTTTGTTGTAGGCTCATGCAGCAGTCTTAGACTCCATTATTTTGTTAGATTTGGCTTTACAATGTGCAATGAACCTTAACACATGTTGTTTCTAAAAAAAAAGGAAAAAGAAAAGGGCGAGGAAGAAAGATGTTTCCTAGACCTGCAACTACCGATGAACAATGATCATGGAGGTTCCTATTGTGGACAATTTCCTTAAACAGAATTTCACTTAACCAGAATTCTCACAATATCATGAAACTTGTGCTATCTTCTAAGGACTGCATATATTCATTATTCATTCGCTATGGGAGGGTGAATAAAGACGAGATTCAATGAGCAGCAATGAAATCAAAGTCCAGACTAACTTTGCACAGCCATCTACCTTCAGCAAATGACCAAAAATATGGACAAGGAAAGCATACACATAGCAGCAATCTTCAAAACCAGAGATAACATACTAAATCTACCAAGTCTAATCTAAAGGCATTAAAACAACAAAGTATCTTAAAGCAAAGCTATAGCTAAAAGGGAGAGGAATCATGAAACATATTGAGAAACCCAGAAATACACCAGAAAATGATTGTATTTGCTATTATAATTTTTGCAGCATGCCCTTACAACAACTCAACTCTCCTAAAATGAGAGGAGGAGAGCCCTATTTATAGTTTTCAAAAAACAAAACAAGTGGCCAAGATTCACTTTACATTAGGGTTTCACCTACCCCCAAATATTTTACATTTATAAATAATTTCTTGTTTCGTCCCTATTTCGTCATCTAGTGACATCACTGTAGCAAATTTGTCTTTTAGCCATTTGCCCTTTACTGTAGCTATTCTTCAAGGAAATCATAATTGATGATGGGATTGCCCTCTTGCTTCTTCAACGTGGCATACTCCATGAAATTCAGGATTAGGGACTGAAACTTTTCTACCTTTATGATGTCAGCTTTCAAAATTTGGTAAGACCCCTCTTGGGAATTACTGCCTAGCTTCTTCTAGTCATCCTCATACTTAGCAGTGTTGTCCTTAAAAATTTTGGATTGTGCAAAGGCTCGGGCAGTGAGACCCATGAATTCAATGGTGACCTCAGCGGACATCCCATCCTCCATGATCTTCAAGAATTAGGGCTTTATATTCTCAGGATTAATCTCAATCGTCGACAGCTCGTACCCTGTCATCAGCTTGAGGTACCGAGTGCACTCTTCTTTGGAATCTCTTGCCCATTCAATGTCTGGCACCATTTGTTCCAAAACCTGCTCAAGCCTCCTCTTTCGATGATTAAAATCTCATTTCCATGTGTCCACTAACCAGTGATCATCATCCTTGAAGGCAAGATCCTTTTCCCAAACATCGCTTGGCAACACGAGTATGGCCTCAATCTTTGGGTAGGCTGACTCGTGTTTCCTTGGGAACCTTTCATAGATCTGCCTTGTGTCCTCGAGAGTCTTCTAAACTTCCAGGAGCCTATTTGCTACTCGGACAACCAAGTTGATGCCCATGTTTCCCATGTCCAAGACCTGCTGGAACCAATTTTTCGTAGTCTTGTCCAAGTTCCATCTCTTTTCGAGCTTGCTAATTTGTTCTTGGGACAGCAACTGAGGCGGGGCCGATGATGTTGTAGGTTGCTCATCTGGAGATGACCACTGCTAAATATAAGCTGTTAGATCAGCCAGCTGCTCCTTTAGTTCTTCTTTGGAGACCTTATCCTGCTGGATAAGGTGCACTACTGTGGCGACCGACTCTTGGAGATGCTCAACCTTGTGTTCCCTTGTGGCTACTCCCAAGTCGATGGTGTAGACGTTGTAAGTTATACCTCATTCCCCAACCATCGGTGTTGCTATTTGCACTACCCTTGATCCCGAGGCATCCATGGTTACCTTTGATCTGACCTTTGGCCTCTTCTCTTTTCTAGTGCTTACTCGTGCTCTGGCCATGATGGCTTCTAGCCTCGCCTTGGGATCTTTCAAGGTGGGAGTCTTTTGCTTGAGTTGTCTTTGTAGCCAATCGGGCGTTTGGGGTTCTTCCCTTGGCTATTCACTTCGAGTCCCACTGTCTCCCTTCTCAGGTTCGACGGTTCCGATAACAAGAGCTCTTTCCTTGGTTTCTGCAGATTCATTTTCTTCATCAGAGTCTTGTTTGATAGTTTCATGTTCAGCGGCAGACTCAGTGTGCAACTACTCCTTAGGTGAATCTTTCTTTTTAGCATCCTCCTCCTTTTTGTTTAGAGTATCTTGATGTTCCTTGAGGTTCTCCCCTTGTTCATCCTTATGGAGCAATGTTTCCTTGTCATGCTTTGGGGTCTGGGCATGTCCCTCAGTTGGAGACCTATTACCTTCCATCTCTGGAGCAACAATCTCCTCTTGCTGTGCAAGTCGGTCCTCGGCCTCCTTGTCCTCAATTTCCTTGAGTTGCTTGCCCCACTCAGCATTGAGCTCAAGATCATTTGACTCCTGGATCAGCTCTACATCGAGGTCCTCAGTGCCCTTGCTAGAAGACTCAGAGGCCACTTCATCAATCTCTCGATGCTCGATCAAGGGGTGTTCATGATATTCAAACTCTTTGTACTCTGGCACCTTCTCAACCTCTAGCTATTGTCGTTCATGCTCGTCTAATATCTGCATGGTTGCTTTCATCTTTGGTGATTCAGTAGAGGGGGATGTTGTTGGAGCGGAGGCCATAGCCTGAGCTATCGCAACCTAGACTATTGGATTGGTGAGCATCCCTGAAAGCTTAGACGACACATTCTGCATATACTTTACAAACGACTCTGGAAGGTTAAGGGCAGGCATTGTAGTAGCAGAAATGGCAGGAAGGGAAGGAGACATGGAGGAAGAGGTCATTGGTGAGGTGGTGGCAGATGATGAATCTATGGGAATAACTTGCAATGTTGGAGGAGTAGAAGCAAGGTGGAAAGAGATATCCACTGCAGGCGGGGAGGAAGCAGAGACTGCAAGAGAAGCATGAGGGGTAGGGGAAGCAGCAATAGTAGTAACAATGGCAGGAAGTGACATTGACGAGCTAGATCCCGCTCTGATCCCAAGGGATGGACCTTTGGTTATTACGGTCATCTCCATGCTGCCAGTGGTTTTCCTCCACTTCTTGGAAGGTTCAAGCTCAAAAGCCTTACGGGCATAGACCTTCGGCTTGGGCAGCTATTCGCTAGCCTCCTTTCTTTTCTTGGTCTTCCCTGATGGTGGGGTCTTAGCTGTCTCCCCAGTTGCAGTGGCGACTGCTCCACCTTCAAAGCCACTTGGTTCACTTACATGCTCACTTGTAAGTTCGGTGAATGTTAGGATGACCCCTTGTTTCAATTGAGCCACCTTCTCGGCAATCCATGCCCTCATTTGGATTTCATTGGGCCTAGAGAGCACACCAATTTCATTAAGCTCTGGTGCATTCCAGTCAATTGCAGGCAGTGGCAAGTTGGAAACCGCATCGTATCTTGGGTCCACAACTGTGTCTTCATCCTCTTCTAGTTGATCAGGGACCGGACACAAGTTCACCCTTCGCACATAGATGACATTCATGCGCATGTAATGTCACAACCGCACCTCAACATCATCCCTGCAATTGGCCCAAAAGTCCTCGATGTTGTGGAGGTGGGTGTACTCACGTCCTAGTGCCTTTCTAACATGACCATAAGGATCCATTCGTGGCCATGCTGAATACTTCTCGAAGTTATATTCGGCCAGCTCTTTTTTCGAATATCCTACGCATTGGGAGGTGTGGATCTTATACATCCCCTGACTTAGGTTCATGGGATAGGTGGGGCCTGCCAGATGTTTTTCGCTCAGGACACTGTGAATGTGTCGTAGTTGCCGAGTCAGCTCCAAGAGAATAATCCGGTCATTTGGGTACCAAGGTAGCTTGTTCGGTCTCTCGATGAATCCCTAAGTGCGTATGTAGGTGAACCTTGGGAACTGAATGTACTAGAAGGTGTACTACCTGATGAGGACCCTGGCACTGTGGGATGTCCTCCTATGAAAATCCCCTCCTACAGATCGGATGATGTGAGCAATGAATGCGTTGTTCACCCTGCAGTAGTCTCTTTTGAAATTCTAGAATTATAACTGGGGGTACTTGTCATAAGGCTTGAGCTTTGGCCCCGATGGATCACTAGGCATCATTGTCAACCCCTGATAATGTCACCGATTGGTGAGAGAATATACCAAGTAGGAGGTCATGAAGAATTTGTTGGTTTTCTTCACGGTGGTAAACTACTCGTAGAAGCAGTCGCTGATTATCTCGCCCCAATAGAAGGCAGTGCCCTTACCTCGGAGAATCTGTTCTATGAAATAGAACATCCATTCTTGGAAGAAAATAGCACTGGGAAGGCCCATGACTCGGCCGAGTAGAGTCACAAGGTCATGGTAGTCCTCGAAGAAGTCGCTGCGGAAGAGCTCCTGAGGAAGCTTCCCAGCACTACCTCGCTTGTCCTTCAACCAGTACTGGTTGATGAGTCTTTTACATCCCAACAGGTTCTGTTCCCACAGCTCTTTACAGTCTTCCATGGTGGGGACCTCCATGCTTTCAAAGGCAGGAATGTGGAAGGTTGTTGTTATACCTAACAGAGACATATCTACAAGGATATTTCCATCATGGTCCACTATGGTTCTGGTATCAGATTGGTGTGCCTCCATGCATGCCATTACTAGCTCTGGGGCCACTAAGGCTGGTGGGAAATCTGCAGCTTTAGCAATTCCACTGCTCTTTATTAATCTTGCGTTTGTTGTTTTTGAGTTCATTCTCACCCTCTATGTGAATTCATCAAGATCGACCTATCCGATGTTGGTATCTGAGACATCCCTCCAAAGGGTAGTGATCCTGGACTGAATGGGGACTCCCTGGAATTTGTATTTCATCAGGTCCCTATCTTCCTTGCCCCTTGGTGGCTTGGCTATTCCTTTTCCTTTCTTGGAAGCACCAGAAGTCTCTGCACCAGATTCCATAAATCTTGCACAAAAGACGAGAATCAGTAATGACAAACTTGACAAAATGGCCACCGACAAATCCCTGCATGTCAAGATTAGTCTAGCAATCATAATTCATATTTAATAACCATGGAAGCTAGATACTTCATTATTAGAGAGCAGTGCAAACAATCCGGAGTTCCTGGGTCGGAAATCCCTTGGCAGAATGTCGTTTGAAAGGGGCAAAATGAGAATGGAATTCCCATAGAAATTTTTTGATTTTGGATTTGAAGATTTGAGGTTGGAGGCAGAGGAAAACCTAATTTTAGCAAGTGGGTCGAAATCCATTTTGGATTTGGAGGTCATTTGATACCTCATTTGGAAGTTCGGGAATCATCTTCAGGGAAGCTGTCTAAAATGGTGCAGAGGAAACGAAATTCCGAGCGTAGGAATCCGGGTCTCGGATTGCCATCACCGGGAAGCAGCTAAGGGTCATCTGTTAAGAACGTCATAATGAAAGTAGAAATCCAGGGGAGGAAATCCGGGAGGAAATTTCTAGAAGCAGTCAGAGGGTGTGGGACAATTGGGCAGTGGACGGAGGACCGAGACATGGAGGTCAAGAAGTTGTCCTGAACTCGCCATTAGAGTGGCGCAGGTGGAATAGAATCCTAAGAGGGGAATTCTGGCATTTAGATCTCAAAAGAAGTTTGGAGGAGTGTCGATTTCGGGTTTCGACAGACAGCGGACCGGGGTCCGGAAGCCAGGAAGATGCTAGGACGAGACCGTTTCGAATGGCGATGACACAACGGAATCTCGGGAGGGGAATTTCGGAGGTTCAAGTTTGAAGAGGGAAATTTGCTAAGGGTTTCGACCAAGAGATAAAAGACTTTGCGGCCGGGAAGCGATGTCCGGAAAGCCACTCAGGCAAGGCCGTAGAAACAGTGAAGACAACACAGAATTCTGAGAAGGAAATCTTGAGGACCGAAACCCGAGGGAGGATTTCAAGATGTGTGCGATATTCAAGTTTAGACGGACTTCAAGGGTCTAGGGTCTAGAGGTCGGGAAGACGCTCAGACGGGGCTGTTTGGAATGGCGAAGATGGGACGGAATTTTGAGAAGGGAATTTCGAAGGTCAGAGTCCGATGAGGGGAACGCCATCGACAACATTTGAAGAGAAGAGGCATGGACGGCCACGGGAAGACCTAGGCCTGGGAGGCGCCAGCGCTATTCTGAAGAACAACCGTAGTGCGGTGAAGCTTCGAATCAAATTTTCGGCCACTAGCAATCGATTATTGGTTTTCTAAAAGGTGGGTTTTGAGCAGAGGATGCAGATTCATTTAATTTTCAATTCGATTTTACATTTCACCCTTACCAAAATCCAGAAATTAGCAAAACAAAAAGGAGGGCACGCGGTCGGAAAACCTACCTCAAGATCCTGAAGAACAAGCTACCAAATGCATAGAGGTCGATGAAAAAACACTCAAAATCTGGGATGGAAGAAAAATTGGGCGCCGGGAGTTCTCCAATCTTCTCAATCGCTTGACCATTTGACAATGACGGCTGGAAAATTTGATTTTATAGCAACAAATGCCATTAGTGCATCATTAAATTCCTCGTATGGTGGCAGGTTAGGTTGGTGAATTTGAAAACGCAGGGGTGGCGGGAGGTTCGAAGTCCGAGGTTCGAAAAGTCATCCTGTCACAGCCGTTATAATAGCGAATCCCAATGGGAAGTCTGGAAGAGGAAACCCGGCAGAAGCAATCCAAAAGGGGAAACCCGAAAGGGGAAACCTGGAGTGGGAAACTTGGAAAGGGAAACCCGAAAATTGCCTCAGATGCCAGAACAAGAAATTTTACAAGGGAAAACCCGAGTTAACCCGAGACTTAGCAATTTTTTAAAAGGGGGGGGGACTCTGGTCGAGCTCAAAATATGGCATTGGAAAATGCACCGACCCCTTGGGGCACAAAAATGGGTACGCAAAAAGAGGCAAAACAAAAAGGACCGAAAAAGCAAAGAGGGAAAAGAGGGTCCCCATTTTGAATGGGGCGTGTGTGCAAAAGGCACAACAAGTATGAAATGTGCCATCTTAGAAAATCTATCCACAACCATAAATATAGAGTTGAATCCCCTCAATGTATTAGGTAATCCCAACACAAAATCCATGCTAATGTCTTCCCATGGTATCTCTGGTACTATCAATGGTGTATACATTCCAGTGTTTTGATTGTTTCCTTTTGTAACTTGACAAATCTTGTAACTTTGAACCTTTTTTCCTAATATTGTTATACAACTATGGCCAAAATTAGTTCTCACCCATCAATTCTATGATCTTATCCATTCCAAAATGTCTTGCTAATCCTCCACAATGTTTTTCCTTGATCAAATTATCTCTCATTGAACTTCTGGGATACATAACTGATTATTCTTGAATAAAATATCTTACTTAATGAATAATACAACCATTTTCTTCTATCTATCTCCACATGTTCCTTGCAAGCCTTCCATGACTTAGCAAAATCAACATCATCCTCATACATATGCTTCAGTTCTTCAAAATCTAATATTTCAATTCTCATCTCTATCAACAAACTCCTCCTGCTCAATGCATCTGCAAGTTTGTTTGACTTTCCACTCTAGTGCTTCAACACAAATGTGTAACTCTTAAAGAACTCTAACCATCTCATATATCTTTGGTTCAACTTCCCTTGACTATTCAAATATTGTAAAGATTAATTATTCGTATACAACACAAATTCCTTAGGTAACAAGTGATGTCTCCACTTCTTCAAGGCTTGTATTATTGCATAGAATACTTGGTCATAAACTGAATATCTTCTCCTAGCATCATTCAAGTTTTCACTAAATTAGGCCACTAGTCTCCCTTCCTAACTCAACACAACTCCTATTGCACTTCCACTAGCATCACAATCTACTTGGAGCACCTTATCAAAGTCTGGTAGTATTAACATAGGTTGTTTTGTCACTTTTTCTTCAACAACTCAAAACTCTTTTGTGCTCTTGATGTCCACTTTAATTCCTTTTCATCACCCCTCATTATCTCTATCATAGCTGTGCAAATACCACTAAAATTTTTGATAAAATTTTGGTAAAATGTTGCTAGTCCATGAAATGATCTTACTTCTCCAATGTTCATAGGTGTAGGCCATTCAAATATTGCTCTAACTTTCTTAGGGCCCATCTTCAATCCTTCCACAGATATCACAAACCCCAAATATACAGTTTCTTCCTTCATGAAACTACACTTCTTAATGTTTATCAACAACTTCTCTTCTCTTAGCCTTTGAAATACTTGTTTGATGTGCTCCAAATTTTCTTCATTGGTATTACTAAAAATTAGAATGTCATCCAAATAAACAATGACAAAATTACCCAAGAATGTCTTCAAGACTTCATTCATCAGCCTCATAAATGTACTAGCTGCATTAGTTAGTCAAAATGGCATGACCAACCACTCATTAAATCCCTCATTTGTCTTGAAAGTATTCTTCCATTCATCTCCCTCTCTAATCCTAATCTGATGGTATCCACTCTTTAGGTCTATCTTGGTGAAATACTTTTCTCCACTTAGACTATCCATGATGTCATCAATCCTAGGCAATGGGAATCTATACTTCACTGTGATCTTATTGATAGCTCTTGAATCTGTACACATCCTCCATTCTCCATATTTCTTAGGTGCAAGTATAGTCGAAACCACACATGGGCTCATACTTTCTCTGATCAATCCTTTCTTCAATAGTTCTTGTATTTGTCTGTTTAGCTCCGCATTCTCTGCTAGTGTCATTTGGTGTGTAGCTTTGTTTGGAAAACTAGCTCTTGGAACAATATCTATATGATGATTGATAGTTTAGATCGGTGGTAATCCATCAGGCACATTATTTGATACAAGATCTTGGTACTCTATCAATAGCTTAATAAATTCCTTCTCTGGTGGTTCTTCTTCTCTTGTGATTCTCTCTACATCTAGGGCTATGCACTTCCTTGGAATCAAAGCAGAACACATTTTTTCATGTCTCAACCCATCTAGAAATTTCCTTCCATCTACCAAATTGATTCTAGTTGTACCACATAGTTCACTTTCAGGTTCATCTTCCAAAGGTGTCAAGGTGATTCTCTTTCCATTGGATGTTATGTTATAGATATTTTTTCTCCCATCATGTATATATTTCTTATCATACTACCAAGGTCTACCCAATAACATATGACATATATCCATTGGCATAATATCACATAGTACTTCATCATGATATGACCCTATACAAAATTTTACTAGAAATTTCTCACTTACTAGTAGCTTGTGCTCATCTTGAATCCAGACTATCCTATAAGCATTTAGATGTTTTGTCCTTTCCAAATTCAACTTTGTCACCATTTCCTCAAAAACTAGGTTATTTTAAACTACCATTATCAATGATAACTTTGCAACACTTACCCCTTGCTTTGCATCTAGTTTGAAACAAGATTTTCCTCTATGGTGCTTCCTTAGGTACTTCTTTCTCTTGGATCAACACTCTCCTCATTAATAATGATTCTCCCTTCTTAGGACTTTCTCTAGAACTCGGCGGTTCCACTAGTTCTTCCTCCGCATATCCAATTCTTGCATGATTTTAAATCTTCTTACTTTATTGGCAACATTCAAATTCTCTATGTCCTTCTCCTCACTTAAAATAGGTTCCTCTAATAGTTCTCTTGGAATATCCTTTCTCATATCTCTGGTATCCATCATTGTGGTAAAAATTGTAGCCTCCTTTGTTGTGGTGGTAAGAATCTCTTTCATCTCTCCCTTTATGGTATCAATTGGAATCCCTCTCTTCCTTGTGGTATGAATCTTTGTCCCTTTCTTGCTTTGCATACGATTTTTTTACTCTGGAATGTGACCTTCCTTTCTAAAATCTACCTCCTCTTCCTCTCTGCCTTTTCTCATTTCTTTTTTTAGCTTGTCCTCCACCTTTAATGCAAACTGATATGCTTCCTCTACCAAATTCATCCTTACCAAACTCAACTCTTCCTGAATGTTCATACTCAACCCATTGATATATATTGCTACTTTCTCCTTTCTTTCTTTACTATGTATAGTCCTGATGATGATCTTATGAAATTACTCAGTGTATTATTTCATAGTCTTTTCCTTTTGTCTCGGGTTTTGCAATCTCTTTAGCAACTCCAATTCATAGTCTGTACGTATAAAATGGTTCTTCAATTTTATCACCATTCTATCCCATTTCACAATCTTTTCTTTCCCTTTTATATTCCTCTCCAATTGAACTTCCTTCCACCATATTGCAGTATGTCCTTTCAGCTTAGTCTTTGCAAATCTCACCCTCTTTGGATCTTCAATTTATTCATATTCAAAGTATTACTCAATTTCATTTATCCAATCAATCAACTCAACCAAATTTAGGTTACCAATATAGTTCAAAATCTCCATTCTAGGCCGCTTTCCTATTTTTGAAATAGCCTTCAACATTTTCATCCGATTTGATTCTTCCTCTTTTTGAGGTTTCTTGAGTTAGGTCTACAGCTTGAACTTCATAATCATCACTTTCATCATTAGTTCTATGGTTTAGGAATTTTCTTCTATCTTCTTCAACATCATCCAATCTCAGTTTCATTGTTCACATCATTTTCATTATCTCATCCATCTTTCCAGCAACATTAACAGTAGTATGAATTCTCCTCGGTTGCATCTCTTCCTAGGATCCGGTGCAACTGCCTCAAGTTAGTGATCTATCTATAGGGCTGCAACTACCTCACAATCGATGATCTATTGACAAACACAAGTAGGATACCTCAAGTCAGCGATCTGTCCACACAAAGATCTTATGGAATGCCTTGCTCAAAATTTCTCTCCTCTCCCAAGGTTCACAACTCGTTTTGATACCACTTGGTGTAGTCAAGGATGGAGGGTCCAAGAATAGGACTATCCAATATTGAAGCAAGATTAAACACAATAGAAACTCAGAGAATTGGAATAACAATACCATATGTATATATAGAGAATGATCAATTATTCACAAGAAACATGACCTACCTTCCAACTTATAGATTATAGAATGATAAGGCGTGAAGCCAAAAAATACAATGCGGGTCGAAGCCCTTATCTTCCTACTTCTCTATCCTACTATCCTCTACCATCACTACTTCCCTAATGCAACTACATAATGCTTATATATATATCAATTCCCAGCTTTAGAAAAGGTCTAGGTTGGCCTCAAGAGGTCTCAAACCCCAAAGTTGATAAAACATGTGAAGGTCGGCCAAAACATATGATTCTCCTTTGATCCTTAAACAAAAATGATGTGGATCATAATGAAGCTTCCTCGATGAATGTGCATCCTTATGAAATGGTTTCCTAAGCTCCACAAGTCATAGGATAGGTCTGGACACTTGAAAAGCCAAGACTGGTTGGTGAATGCTCTTTGTCCAATTACAGTTGATATTCTATTAGCGATATCTCTCCAGAATCAGACCCAAATTATTTGAATTTTGGATTTTTTGTAGATGTTGCAATGAAGATCATATATTCTAATTCATGATCTCTGATGTTACAATGCGGTATAATGCGGTATGAAATATTGAGACTGGGTCTTGATAGTTAACTACTAAAATGCAAGAAAACATGAATACAAATATTTTTTTGGTTGATACAAGATTGCTTGGAACCTGAGATGCTCCTGCATCAAGATCCAGAGGATTTCCTATTTCTACAATGAATAGTATAATGTAGGGAAACTTTAGAACAATTGTTCCTGAACCAACAAGTAAAAAAGTATTTGGGCCTCTACAAGATGTGGTTCTTAATTCAGACTTTCAGGATAAACTGGTGCCTATACATGTAGTGATTCACTCAATTAAGAGGCCAACCAAACCTTAGAAATATCTAAGGGTTTTGACGTATCACATGGATACTAAGGGAGACATTCATTGGTATAGGACATATGCACCAGTTGGCAAGTGAATTTTGTCACACCAACTATTTTTATAGCCAACCGAAATAAAATTATCACTTGGGTCATTCTCTCTCATAAGTTACGAGGCAAGCATTGTAAAGGTAACACATCAAAATGTAAATAACATTCGAAGAAAATCAAAATGATTTTCATCACCCAAGATCATCAAAAGGTGTGAGGAGAGAGGATAGACACTTGATTTGCACAAAAGCAAAGGATGTGTACTTGAATGTTTCACTTCACCCAAGATCGCATGAAGTGCAAGGGAAGAGGATACACATTTCAAGCATACAAAAACAAAGCAAACATGAAAAAAACTTGTTCATTTTAATCCATGATAGAAAAATGAACTCGTTTTAAGAACTAATGTAAGTGTTTGATTATTTTGTTCAATTTTAAACCAACATTACAAAATGAGGGTGTGAGGGTTCAGTTTTAACCAATTTGAACATTCATTTTAAACCCAAAATAAAATCTAGTTGATCCTTAAGCATGAAATAAAGCATCATAAAATTGGTTATAATAGCCCCATAAGTGTAAAAACACTTGTTACAATTATAATCAAATGATGATATGTTCCTTCACTTCAAGTTTTATGGCCCAAATCTATAAAACCAGTTAGCCTAAAAAATAAAGACCAGAAGTCAGTGACGTGGTAGAAATTAGATGAAATCAAAAAATTAAAACACATGTCAAAATTCAAGTTTTGTTTAGCTTACCAGTAAAAAGAAACATTGAAATCAATTATGTCATTGAATTTTCATCAAATGTGTCACTATATGACATGTGTGCCATTGTATCAAAAAACTAGGTGCATCACCCTGCAATAAATAGTGATGTCAATAGCATTGCTAAATTAAATTTCATGCTACAATAAAAAAACAAGCCTAGCATCACTATTTTAATATGCTGTGATGAATTTTAATAGTGTGTCACCAGATTAATTATGTGTTGCTGAAATTAAACCCAAGTGAGTCGCTATATAGTGATGCATCCCAGATGTGTTGATGAATCTTCAATAGCATTGTTGAATCTATAAACACAAGTAAAATTGGAATCTAAAGAGAAATTTGTTAAATTCGATCGATATATCCCTCCTTCTATTGCCAAAATGTGACCAATAACTTAGTATAGGTCAACTACACTTGATCCATAAGGATTCAAAGAATAATTAAGCCACTAAACATGAGTCCCAACAAGATCATTCAATCTAAACAAAGAAAAGAAGCCATTAAAACTATCATTCTAAAACATGAAATCTTGATAAACATCTACACTAAGACATTGAAACTTATCCTATTGTGGGAGTTGTGTCACATTGATGTGGAATGGCGACCATTTCCCAATCCGTTGGATAATGAGCTTGTTTCAATTAGTTTTATTGAAGAAAATTGATGAAACCAATAAGAGATGTGTGTGAAAATATGATTAAAGCTATATTAACATGATAAAAAGAAAAGATGATCAATGTGAGTGTATGCAAAGCTATTCTAAATGTGCACAAGATTCAAATATGCAAGTCCTAGATTCAAAAATATACTAAATGATTGCAACTACATTACCATGGAAGCCATTAATGGATGCTCTAAGCTAATATGATCATGATATTAAACTAAAAATACTAAATATATTCTAAATATGGATGCAAATGAGTGATTTTAACAACACAAGTTTACTTTTAAAGGATGGACCCCTATTCAATAGATGCAAGTTCTATTTATAGAATAAGAAAAAAGGAACCAATGGTCAAGATTGAAAGAATCAATCAATGGTCAGGATGGAAGGAAAATGGAGGCATGGATTCCCATCAAGGGTTGAGGATGCAAGTTGATATTTAATCAAGGGCTCACATTCATCCAAAGAAGCACACTTTCAAAACTTGCACAGGAAATTTGTTGAAAGTTTGTTATAAGGAAGAATATTCCTTTTTTAAAATGAGTGAAGAGGGAAAGAATATTCCATGAAAATATTCCCTTTTTTGAGGAAAATTAGCATTTAGTTAAATAAAATAAAATTTTAATCTGCAAAAGGGGAAGGAATATTCCATTACAATATTCCCTTGCAAGTGGGAGGATTACGATTTAATTAGTAATTTGATAATTAAAACAAAGTTTGAATTATACAAATTAGGGGAATTTAGAATATCCATTAAACAATTAACTTATTTAATCAAAAGAAATCAAAGGTGTTTTATTAAATAATTAAGATTATTTAATTAAATGAGAAGACTTAGGGTGCCAAAATTGAATACTTTGATTTATCCAATTTAACAGGACAAAAGGTTAGCATGAAAGGGGGAGGAATTAACCTAATTAGATTAATCAGATTAATAGATGAAAATGATGAAATTAATTAAAATAGCTAACTAATTTAATCAATTAAGTGAAAAGAGGTCAGGTTTCAAGATGAAATGATGCTAATATACCAAATTCAAGTGTGTGATATCATTCAAGACAATTTTAAGTGTCTACATTTTGCATTTGGAGCTCTGACACCTTGGCAAGATGGCTCACCGTGTGCTTCTACTTCACCTTTCTGAGTGGGTTTGAGAGTACCAGCAATAAGTAGACATAGGACCATGGGTATGTGACTCGAAACTTGCTTGAATTTTCACTTTTAGGTGCAGTCCATAGCATGTCAAAATTAGGTTTTTCGGAGCGTCACTATATAGCGATGCACAAAATGTGTCGAAAGCATCGCTATTTATTTTTTAGTGATGCACCTTTTGTTTAGCGACACACCACCATTTTTTATTTCGGTGATGCTTTTGATTAGGGTGTCACTTTTACAATATAGTGATGCATAAGATTTTTAAATTGAGCGACACACAAAAGTAGTGGATGACGCATATAGCAAATGGAAACACCCCACCATTTTTAGTTATAGCAATGCACCTCACTGTTGACACATAATTGAGCATAGCGACATGTGTCACCAAATTGGCAACACACTCCCTAAATTGATACAATGGCACACCCCAAAAATAGTGATGCTTTCAATTTCAAGAACGTAAATAATTTTTTAGGATGTGAAACCTTTGATATTGATCAATTTTTCAAAATTTGGGCAAATTGACATTGTGTGTGCAATGTGTGTAGGATGATCCGCCACCTTTTATGTCACAAGAGCACCATTTTGATATTTTGGCAATAGCTCAAGACTTTGATGACTTGGAGGTGGAGTGGCTAGCGATGCTAGGAATAGGTTTCATCGCCTTCCTTCTAGAGATTCAGACCCACTTGGCTATGATGACCATGCTCGTTGAGAGGTGGCATAGCAAGACCTCTTCTTTTCAATTTCCCACTGATAAGGCCACTATCACACTTAAGTATGTGTGTTGGATCTTATGATTGTCGATACATGGAGAGTGAGACATCTATGACACAAATTCTAGGAGAGATGTGTGTTTCTCTCTTTTACACAAAGATCATATTATCTTGGTTAGCTCACATATAGACCTAGATTTATATCATGGAAAAGTGTCAATTTTTAGATTGTTTTTGGATGCTTTGATTTCTTGCATGATTCCCCCTAGCCAATAGGGTAGAGGCTTCAGTCTGGGCTAGGGGCTAGCATGGGAGGGGATGGTCAGGAGGACCATTATGTATGCATGGCATCCATTTATTCTTGCTTCCTTGTATCATGATATGCACCAGGAAGTTTACTATGAGGGTAGGAGTATCGGATTAGGTGTTACACTGCTTCATATTTGGGCATATAAGCACATTGTCATTTTGAGGCCCTTGGTTGTTTTGGAAAAAATTCATGAGGATGAGCCCATAGCCTTCAAATATAGGGTTCCAATGACACTGCAACACATAGGGTTGACAAGTCTACCATATTGGCATAGGTTCATTGATGGCATGACCATATTTCAATAGAGGTCATTGTTGCAGGCTCCTGCATGGTATGAAAACCAACAAAAAGTATACTTTTCTCATCAGACCCACTATCTCCAAGGGTAAGAGTATACAATGATAGAGAGGTATCTCTTAGACTGCATCATGAGATAGTTAGAGGAGGTACAAGATGTACCTCAACAGGATTACATGGCAGTATTTATGAGATCTCAAAGGGAGGTCTGGTGGGGAGCATAGATTGACTTTATAGTGGTGGTCAATTATTTGCAATAACTTGTTGCGCAGCCTTAGGCCTATGATCATGGAATAGCATATGTGTGGACCACCACAGGCTATGATGTGTGGTTCAGACCACCTATGCACTTGACAGAAATAGTGGGGGATACCCCAAATGCATAAGTAGAGGTAGAGGCAGATGAAGAGGCAGAGGTAGAGGCTGAGATAGAGACCGAGATGGGGGTTGAGGTGGGGGCCGAGGCTGAGGGCAGAAACAACCAGATTATGATAGGGCATAGGTGCCGGGGGATGGGCATCAACAACTGTAGCAAGATCAGGGTCACTAGGACCCAGGGCACTAGGATGGGTGACAACATGGCCAATAGGATGGACATTCTCTAGAGGCAGCACTATCTCCTCCACCCCTACAACCAAATCCATAGTTATAGGCTCAAGTGTAGGCTCTCACAGCTGAGAGAGATTAGCTAGAGTAGAAAATACAGGATATGATTGTTCAGAGATATTATGAGGTGTAGTTGTGGCAAAAACTAGACTTATAGCTGACCCTGGAGATTGGGTGGAGGTAGCAGCTCAAGGTGGTGATAGCAACATCTCAAGGACAAATGATGTCTGAACACATGTATAGAGAGGCCGTCACAAAGGTTGTATACTACCAGATACATTATCATATAGACGTTACTAGAGAGCTACGACAATTGATTTTTTCTCAAAGGAGCGAAGCACCTCCCAAAGCTAAGGATCAACCATTAGTTAGAGTGGAATCAAGCAGCCATCAAGGCTAGCCCTCTTATAGAAACTTTTTAGATGTTGTCCTGATTATTTATATAGATACACATTCACAAAATCATTTTTGATAGCCTCGTGCATATTGTACTTTTGATTGATATCCATACACACTTATTCAAATATTGTATCCTGAGATTTATTTTTGATATATATGAGATGATTTAGAGCCATGATGTGATGTGTTTTATTTCATGCTTTATGGATCTATGGATGCATATGATATATTTATGATATGCACTATGATTATGCTTATGGATGTAATGTGATGGATCCACTTCTTTTATTTATGAGATTATGTGATATGTAATCTATGATGTAATGTATATGATATGCAATACTTATGATATGGATGCAATGTAATGGATGTGGTATCCTCTTTTTCAGTATCTTTGTACGATTTTTTATGGGATGGATGTTATAAAATGTTTAGGATATGCAAATGAGATGATAGGCTTATGTAGGATGTATGGATGAATGCATTTATTTTTGTGTACTTTTCTATGGGATTTATGATGTCATGATGCATGTATGGATATGGATGATTCTTATAGTATGTATGTTAAGAATGCTCATGCTTAGGATATGGATGTGATAAATGATAATGCAATGAATTAAGATGCTTATAAAAACAAATCTATATTGTTCATAACAACTTAAAATGATAATGATGATGCAATGGATTATGCATGTTGTCAATTTTATGGATGCATGTTGATGTTTTTGGTTGATTGTATTGATACCAAGTTAGCATGGAAAGAAGATAGAAGAATCTAATAATTTGACCATTGATTTTTAAGATTGATTCAAAAGTCCAACAATTCCTTGATCCATTGAGACTTTATCAGATATGGTGATGAGATGGATGATTTTTCTCATATTTGGGATTGGTAATTTTTGTGATTCCTTATGTTTGATATAACACATAGACACAATGTATCAAGTTATTGATAACTACGATGGCATTGTATCTAGTGAAATGGACTTGGACTCTGCAAACATCTAGGATAGTTCTTGTTCACACCTTGACATACAAAAACCTCATTGGAATATAGTTTAGAAGATTAGAACACCTCAAGCCAAAGCATACACAATAGTCAACAAGCTACTCCAAACAACTTCCCTATACATAACTTAAGCAACTATGTGCTAAGATTATTTTACAAGAATACCCACACACACATAAAATGAAAGATAATGATTGATGCCCCATTCCTTTCTCTCTAAATCATTGAGACATCATCGAGAGGTACTTGGAATGGGTCAATAAGATAAATCATAAGAAAGGATCAAAGACAAATAGTCAATGTTATCTATATCTCTTGCTAGTTTAAAAATAGCTAAGGTGATTTTTGATTCTAATGTCCATTGTAGGAAGGATACATCCTTGGACATGATGATTAGGTGTTTTGATTTAGGACTAGGTGTGATAAGTTGTTGATATAAATGTCATTGGCTCTCTAGTGATGATCTAGACTTTTACATTTTGACACTTAGGTTCTCACTTTACGACTTGCAACACTTATTTTCTACTTATTTTTCCAAAGGTTGAAGGTGATGATTGATTTTATTATGGGTGAAAGCGAGATGGGATGGATGGTTTTAGAGTTTTCTAGAATATTTCAATGTTTTTGGTGTTTTAAAAAAAAATTGAGGATGTTTTTGGTCTTTTTAAATGTTTATGTTTTTGGGGTTATGTGAGGTTGTTTAGGGTTTTCTCAAAGATATTTAACACTATTTAGGTCTTTTGATTGTTTTCTAATGTTTTGGGCTTTTGTGAGTTTTCAAATGTTTTCGATTTTTTCTAATTTTTCAAATGTTTAGGGGATTTTTTGAGATTTTGACCAAGAACCTAATATAAAATACTATCCTAGGGGCCTCGGGGATTGATCAAAGATTAGCCTTTCCTATGTTATTCACACAGAAGCCTCGTAGTTTGACTGAATTGATTTATTAGTGATGAGAAATGAATAGTTAATGGGTTGTCAGTTTATTATGATGGACTCCTAAAGACTAACCTAGGGTGTCTTAGGGGCATATCAATGATGGACTTGCCTATGTTCAAGATCAAAGACAACGTAGTTTGACATGGTACTATTTTTGGATTTTCGATGTTTTGACCTGTTTAGGGATTTTGATGTGTTTTGGATGTTTTGAATTTGGACTTTACAATTTTTTGCATGTTTTTGAATTTTAGCTATATAAGATTTTGGATGTTTTTGATTTTGCAATTTTTTTTGTATTTTGACGAATGTTTTATGAATTTTTTTGGGATTTTTGAATGAGATTTCTAATAACCTTAAGATATACAAGAACTCGATGTGATCCATAACAAACTTCCCCAGTGTGATGTGATACACTACCTTGATATAAGCAGGGCAAGCTGAACTTTGGAATATGGCAAGTAGTTCTAAGGGGAATATGATACTTTACAACATCAATCTATGACTCAAATGTGAATGGGTGATGGAATAAATAGGATGAATGATGTTATGTGATGGATGAGATGCAAAGCATGATAATTTAAAGAGTGAAAGATGGATGGAGGTGATTTATTTATGTGAGGTGACTATTTGACAGGTTTTCACCAAGGTACTTGCCCAAAGTGCAACTAAAGTGGTTTTCACTAGAGGACAGAAAAAATTCTTTACTTTTTTCAATCCTTTTTCTTATTATTTTTTGGATTTTTGACGGTTTTTATTTTTTTGTATTTTTTAGATTTATACCCTTCAAGCCTAGGCATAAAACTCTTTGAGATCTAGACTATTGATTGGTTATTGCAAGGGTTCACATTTAGGTGTTGATAATTGATATGCTCATGATTCATAGCTTGTTGTGACCACAAATGGGCCTAACTAGTTAGGCTCCAACTTTCCTTTACTATCCTAATTGGGAAGATTTTTCTGATTTTGCTTGAGAACAAGGTCCCCTACCTAGAAACACCAACTCTTGTTCTTCTTGTTATAGCTATGTTTTAGTTCATTCTGATATAATTGCAAATGATTAAGGGCATCAAGACAATGCTCATCCAAGAAATCTAGCTCATTTAGTTGGATACTCTATACTCTTCATATGTGATAAAATTTTATAGTGACACTCATAGTGAAGGGAGCTCAACCTCAATAGGTAAGATGGTTTCTGATCCATAGATAGGAGAAAGGGGTTGCACCTATAGCTATGTGGATATTGGTTTGATAGGCCCAGAGGGAAGGATTTAACTGTAGATGCCAATCATCACCAACTTCATTGACCATTTTCTTTAGGATCTTCAGAATGGTCTTGTTTGTAGCCTCAACTTGACCATTGCCTTGGGGGTAATATGGGGTAGATAACTGATGTTGGATGTTAAATTCTTGGCATATCTCTTTCACATCCCGATTCTTGAAGGGTGTTTCGTTGTCAAAAATAAGGGTTTGCGGGTAACCATAATGATAGATAAGGTAATTTAGGATAAATCTGGCAATTTTCTTCCCCATTATGTAGGTCATAAGAGTAGCTTCCACCCACTTGGTAAAGTACTCAATGGTTGTTATGATGAACTTGTGGCCATTAGATGAGGTGGGGGTAATTTTTTCTATGAGGTCAAGCCTTCACTATGGGAAAGGCCAAGGTGTGACCATCGGTTGAAACTCCTGAGCTAGAGCATAGATAAGATCTCCATGTTGTTTACACTAGACACACTTTTGTATGTACTAATGGGCTTCCCCTTCCATGGTTGGCTAGTAGTACCCTATCCTCAATAGTTTCTTAGCTAGAGTCACACCACTATAATGGGAACCACATATGCCATCATGTACTTTTTTTAAGGTGGTCAAGGCTTCCTCTTGGTTGAGACATCATAGTAATGTCCCTTTGATGCTTCTATGGTAAAGGGAATCACCTAGGATCATGAATTAGGATGCCTTCTTAACAAAGGTATTTTTAAGGTTGGAGGTGATATTAGCTGGGAGAATTCATATGCTAAGGTAGGTGAATATTTCATGATACCACGAGGAACTAGGACCAACAATTACACACACAAATTTAGATTCTAAGATTTTGAAAGTCAGTACGAGAATTTTTTCTACCAAGAATCCACATTGAAGGACGTTGTGTGACATGTCTAACAATGAACTACTTGTTACCATGGTATTTTTTGCTCAGTAGTTCATGCGTGGTATCTACTCAAAAGTTATGTCAATGAAAAATTCCTTGAGACTTTCTACCATATTCTTGTAAGGATTTAGTTTGTCATCCTTGGTTTGGTAGTCATCATTGACTTGGTTGATATCCAAATGTGAGTCTCCATAGAACTTCAACTCTTGTAACTACCATTGAACTGCTATCCTTAGACCTATTATTAGGGCTTCATACTCAATGATATTGTTAGTACATGGAAATGATAACTGGTATGAATTTGGAATACAATCACCTTTAGGGGTGATAAAGAGAATACCTACCCCTAAACCATGTTGGGTAAATGATCCATCAAAGTACATTTTCCACTAGTCTTCTATATCAACAAGGAACATTGATTCATCGGGAAATTCAAATATCAATGGATTCTCTGCATAGATAGGTGCTTCTACCAATTTCTCTATGATCACTTATCCTATGATTACCTTGTGCTCCACGTACTCTATATCAATCTTAGTCAATATCATTACCCATTTGTCCATTCACCCAGATAAAGTCACTTTGGACAACATGTATTTCAATGGGTTGATCTTTGCAATAAGCTTGATTTGATGTGAGAACAAGTAATGTATGAATTTTTTTGAAGAAAAAACCATTGCTAAGAATTATTTCTCAATGGATGATTAATTCATTTCATAGCCTACCAAGGTCCTATTGATATAATAGATGGCTCTTTCTTTTCTATTTTCATCATGTTGTGCTAGAAGAGCATTTAGGGCTGCTGATGTTACTGAGATATATAGGATCAATGACTTGTTTGGTATCGGTGGCATGAGCACCATTGGTTTCAATTGGTAGTCCTTGATCTGTCAGAAGGCTTTATCACACTTCTCATCCCACTTATAAGTTATTCCTTTATGGAGAAGATGTGAGAAAGGGTGAATTTTGTCTGATAATTATGTTATGAACCTTCTAATGGACTGTAACCTTCCTTGTAACCCTCTCATTTGCTTCAATGTTTGTGGAGGTTCCATGTCTAGGATGGATTTTACTTGTGTTGGATCAATTTCTATCCCTCTTTTTGATATGATGTAGCCAAGAATCTTTCCTGATGAAACCCCAAAGACACACTTTTTTGGGTTTAGTCATACTGTATATTCTTCAAGTTTGTCAAAAATAGGTCCCAATACCTCTATGTGCTCACTCCTTTCCTTTGATTTGGCCAAAATATCATCCACATAGTCTTTGACTATTTTGTGGATTATATCATGAAAGATGGTGGTCATTGCTCTTTGATAGGTTTTTTATGCTTTCTTCAGCCCAAATGGCATTATGTTCCCCATGTACAAGTGAAGGAATTTGTGTGTTGATCCTCCTTGGAAATCATGATTTGAGCAACAACATTTCATGTCTAGATATTAGGTCAACAATGATGTCTATGTTGGGAAGAGAGAAATCATCCTTTGGACATTCTTTGTTGAAATCCTTGAAGTTTGCGCATATTTTGATGCCCCTAGTGGGTTTGGAGACTGGTACCAAGTTGGAAACCCACTTAGGATAGTCAATCGATAGGATAAATCCAATGTCAAGAAGATTTTGTAACTAAAGTTTCACCAAGAGTGTTATCTAAGGGTGCATCTCTCTTAATTTTTTCTTCAATGGTTTGGCCTTAGGATAGACTATTAAGTGATGCACAACCACTTTTGGATCAAGCCTTGGCATATCTATGTATAACCATGCAAATTTTTTTATTCACTCTTTCAAGAATGCTACTAGGATTTTCTATTTTTTATCCAACAAGGATTTGACATAAAAAGTTATTTTGGGTGCTTCTTTTGTTCCCACACTGACTAGAGTAGCCTTTTATTCTAGCACTATTGACATTTTTGGATGCATTGCGCTCAGGGGGAGATTGATTCCCTGATCCTTGGGCACCTCAAAGAGGTATTCACTGTCGGATGTGTCCTTTCTTTTTACTATTTTTGGATCAGAGAGTTCCATAGTGTGGTTTTCACTCAAAGATCATCATGTTATTTTCATGTCATCAATTTTGTGATAGAAGGATTCAATCATCTCCCTGTATTAAACCCGTGTGTCTAGCTCTATATCAAAACCATATTTTTGATCTATCCATGGTAAGTTGTCTTGGAGTCCCATGAATTTTGATATGGCTTCTTCATTTTCAAATATATATAAAATTGGTGGCCCTCATTGGTCCCAGTCAATGAGTTGGGGATACACCAAGCTTAGTTAAGTGGTTTGGTTGTTTGGGGTGAAATTTTTTGTGGATATCATGAAGAGTGAGTTATTCTCGAATAGTTTAGCAACGTCGAGGGGTAAATTTTATAGGGTAGTATCACATGATGTGGCTAATCAAGAGGAAGCCTCAACCTATTTAGAAAAAGTACCTTTGCCAAGGATGGTAGCCTTTCTAGTAGTACAACCTAATCCATAACTCTTGGGACATTTCTCAAGAATGATGGGTTCTAGAAAACCATTATCATTTTTTCCCATTTTCTCATTCTTCTTGTATCCCCATACCTACATTATCTCCAAGCCTTTATTGTCATCTTCCATGGGAAGAATAGGCATAGGCTGGTCATCTTGATAGAGTAGTTTAGAAACATGTTCCTTATTAACATCCTCTTTGTTCAAATCCCCCCATTTGGTGAAGGTGATAGATGTAACCTTCAAAGTTTCATCCACTTTGTTGATAGGTGTAGGTTTCCCATGTGATTTGGGGGAAAGAGGTAGCTCACCCAAAAAAAAAGTGTCCTTCCTTAGATTGTAATCCCTACAACCATTGTCTTGGATAACTGCTTTGATATCGGGCATGTTTTACACAATGGGTGCTTTTATTTTGGAGGTAGATGTAAGGGATGATGGGTCAACAAATGAAGATGAGGAGGATGTAGGTCCTTATGTTGTATGTTGTGGTTGTGTTGTTGATATGTGGTTTTCATTGATGTTAACACTATTAGCATTGATGTCTTGAAGGCTATATATGTCGAGGATATTAAGAAAATTATATTAAATATGTTGAAGACTATCTATGAAGCTGTGAAGTTTAGTGTGGTGGAAAATTTAGTATGTTGGTATTTAGTAGTTGTGCTTTAAAGGGTTTGTTTCTAAGCCTATCTAGTTTATACTTTGGAAGTTTCAGAGGTGCACATCAAGATTGGAGCAAGTTTTGTGTTTCTATGTTCCTATAGTTATTTTTTTACTGTAGTTGGTGTTTCTGGAAAAAGAGAATGTGATTCTAGTAATTCTAGTTGTTGCATATGCTCCTACGATATTACTTGATGTTTCTAGTTGTGCTCTAACTTTGTTGCACATTTGTTTTGATCGGTGTGATCAAAGATTTTTCCCTTGTGTTTTCGGGTTTTCATGTTCTTGGCCAAAATGGTTGTTGTAGCATGTTGTGGATCCTTGTGGATTAATTTTTGAATGTTTGGCATGTTCAAGGATTTTGTTTTAGGTCTTCAATATGTTGTGACCAACTTCAGTTGGTGCACATTGAGATGTGTTCATGAATATGGCCAACAATTTGTAATTCATTTATTCTTTTATTTTTGGCCGACAAAGTTGTTGATGTAATTCCATGTAGCAGATATATAAGAGCGATTGTTTCTTCATTTTGAAGTGTGTGTGATATATTTGTGAGAAGTGCGTATGAAAAATATGAAAATAAAGATAAGATCATTTGATTGTAGAGAAGAGTGTTAAGAAGTTTGAGTGAAGTGTTAAGAAATTTGAGCGAAGTGTGAAGATGTGTTTATGTGCCTAATCAGAACTGTCATCAAGCTTTTGAAGAAGTTAATTTCTCAGTTCAACCTCTTCAAATGGATTTAATTTGAAATTTTTATGTAAGATAGTGAGTCTTCATTGAGCAATGAGCTCTAGGTAGTGTGCTTGAATTCATGTGCATTCCTTATTCATTTTCTTTATACTTTTAACAGGGTATAAATTGTGGATTAACCTCCACCATGGTTTTTCCACTAATAGGGTTTCCACATAAAAATATTTGTGTCATGTGTGCTTCTAATGTGTTGTTGATTCATCTTTTCACTATTATTTATCAAATCTGAGATTAAAGTTTAATAAGGCTAATAAGTTTCAAATTTTGTGACAACTAATTCACCCCCCTTCTCATTTGTCTATTCTTGTTTTGCCAACAATTGGTATCAGAGCAGGTTCCTCTAAAGAAGTTTAATATCTTGAGGTGATCCAAGATGGCATTATACAAGAAGGATAGTCCTAGATTCGACGAAAGAAACTACTCTCTATGGAAGGATAGAATGGAGTGTCATTTGAAGTACATTGGTGACACCTTTTGGAAGATTACAAAGAATAGATTGTTATTCCTCATAATGGTCCCTCTACTCCTGATGAGATCAAAGAAGTTGAAACAAATATTAGGTCTATAGAAGCATTATTGAGTGCTTTGACTGATTCAGAGATGAGAAATGTGATGGGTCTGAAAATAGCATATGAGATCTGGAAGAAGCTAGAAAAATTGTATGAAGGAGATGCACAAGTGAAAGTTGCTAAGCTGTAAATTCTGAAAAGAAAGTGGGAGAAAATGAAAATGAGTGAAAATGAAAACATTATTTCTTTCATGAAAAAATTAAATGAACTAGTGATGGGTATTAGTTGTGTTGGTTGAATCTTGGATGAAGAAGAGATTATAGATAAAGTGATTAGATCATTGCCTACTTATTACAAAATTAAAGCTCATGTTACTGTAGAGCTCAGGATAGTAACACATGTGACAAGAGATATGTTGATTGGTAAGCTTGCTACCTTTGAATTGAGTGAAGTTGGTGAATCTATTCCTAAGACAAAATCTTCATCTAAAGTTATTGTATGCGGAAGAAACCAATAGAGATATGATCTGGGAGAAAGTTCTAGAAAGACATTCAAGTATGAAGATGAGATGAAATAGATTGAAGATGAAGAATGAGAGATAGCAGAGTTCGAAGCATTGATTGTGAAAAGAGAAGCCAGAGGACAAGGTAAATATAAAGGAAAGCTGCCCATTAAATGTTTCTCTTGCAATAAGATAGGTCATTTTGCATCAAGGTGTCCTGAAAGAGTTCCTAGGTTCAAACCTGATAAACCTAGATTTCAAAATAAATGTTATTATGCTGAAGAAGGTGTTACTGATGAAGAATCTGACAAAGAAAATGGAAATGAAGATGGATGGCTATTTATTGCTATCAAGGAAAATGGTCTGGTGTCCACTGAATCTGCTAATGATAAGAATATTGAGAAAGCTCTTGCATCCGAAATTGAAGAAAAGGATGAGTGGGTGATTGACAATGTATGATCACATCATATGATTGGTGAAAAAATCAAGTTCATAAGCTTGGAGAAGTATGACGGCAGTGTTGTAAGAATTGAAGACAACAATGTTGGTGTGATTTGTGGGAGAGACACTATTTCTCTTGGTAGTAAATATAATGTTGATGATGTCCTTTATGTTGAAGGATTGAAGCATAACCTACTAAGTGTTGGATAGATGGTCAAAAAGGGATACAATCTTTAGTTCAAAGATGAAAAATGCAAGATATTGGGAAGTACTTGAAATATTATTGCTTCAAGTACAAAGACAAGAGGTAACATTTTTCACCTGAGTGTTGCTAGTGAAATTTTCTTAATTGCTCAAGTTGATATAAGGTGGTTATGGTATAGGAGGCTGTGTCATGTGAATTTTGATAACACTGTCAAAGTAAGCTCCACTCAAGTAGTTAGAGATCTTCCTAAGCTAGTGAAGCCTACTAACACCATATGCAAGGAATGCCAGATGTGAAAGAAGACTAGAATTTCTTTATGGATTAAATAACATCATTCTCATGGAGTATTGGATTTGGTGCATACTGATATATGTGATCCCTCAAGAATCAAAAGTCTACAAGGAGAAAGGTACTTTATGTTTCCTATTGATGATTAATCTAGGATGATATGGGTTGCTTTCTTAAGAGAAAAACATGAAGCATTAAAAAATTTAGAAAAATTCAAATCTATGGCCGAGAATGACACAAATTTAAATATTAAATGCTTAAGGTCAAATAGAGGTGGTGAATTTACTTCTCAGGAGTTCAATCTTTCTATGAAGAGAATGGAATCAAAAGATAGTTATTTGCTCCCTAGACTCCTCAACAGAACAAAGTTATTGAGAGAAATAACAAAACAATTCTAGATGCTGCTAGAACTATGATGTTGGAAGGTAATGTTCCTCATATCTATTGGAGAGAAGTTGTAAGCATTGCTATATACACTATCAACTAGGTAAATGTCAATGGTAATTTTGGTAAGACTCCTTTTGAGCTGTGGTTTGGTTATAAGCCTACTGTTAAATATTTCAAAATCTTTAGAAGTAGATGTTATATCAAGAGAGATGAAGATATAGGCAAGTTTGATACTAGGAGTGATGGAGGAATTTTTTTGGGTTACTCTACTAAGAGCAAGGCCTGCCTATGCTATAATAGAAGATTGAATAAAATGGTTGAAAGTGTTAATGTTAGAGTTGATGAAGACATTGTTATATCATATAGATACCATGGATATGATTTAGATGAACAACAAGATAGTAGTGATAAAGGAAAGACTATTCAAACATAGAATCAAGTTCAAATTGTTTTGATGAATCAAGAGAATCATGAAGGAGAAGGTAGTGGAAGTGTAGAAGAAAGAACAAAAGAACCAGAAGTTAGAGAGAATCCCAAAGTCCCAAGGTATGTAAAGCTAAATCACTCTTAGAATCAGATTATAGGATACTTTTGAGTATCTCAGAGGGAATTTAGGGGTGATTTCCCCTCCTAATCAGAACTAAGATGCAAGTCTTTGCATCAGTTCATGCATTCATAATCATATCTTGATCCAGATTGATTTTGTGGTGACTACTACTCAGGGGGAGTAGTCAGTGATTCAGATATGTGGTTCAGAGCATGTGTATCTTTTCCACTAATGTCAAAGGTGGAGAAGAGTAGCATGATAAACCTTGTAAAAACTAAGGGGGAGAAGAGTAGAACAAAGGGGTAGAAGAATAATATATTGTTGTTGCAAACAGTTGCACTCAAGTACTGTGGATGAAGCAAATGTTCAGAGATGTTAGAATTAAGTATGAAGAAACCATTGCCATATTTTGTGACAATTCAAGTGCCATAAACATTTCTAAGAATCCAGTGTTGCATTAAAAAACAAAGCATATATCCATCAAATATCACTTCTTGAGAGACAAAGTAAGTGGCAAAGAAGTTAGACTAGAGTATATACCTACCAAGGAGAAAATTGCAAACATCTTTACTGAGCCATTGCCTAAGGATACTTTTGAGTATCTCAAAGGCAAGTTAGGGGTGATTTCCCCTCCTGATCAAAATTAAGTGATGTAGGTTCTTGCATCAGTGCATGAATTCATAACCATATCTTATTCTGGATTGATGTTGTGGTGGCTGGTACTTAGGGGGAGTAGTTATATGTGCTAAATATGAGGATCAGAGCATGTGTACATTTTCCATTGATGTTAAAGGGGGAGAGAAGAAATGTGAAAAATAGGAGAGAAGAATAAAGTGGAAGGAGATAACAAGAAAAAATTGCACAATCTAAGGGGGAGATTGTTGTAAGAGCTAGTTGGGTTGATGGTACTTTTCACATCATATGTTTCCATCAATGCCAAAGGAGAAGATTGTTGGATGTTGTGGTTGTGTTGTTGACATGCGGTTGTCATTGATCTCTTGAAGAATATATATGTCAGGGATATTGAGAAAATTATATTAAATATGTTGAAGATTGTTTGTGAAGTTGTGAAGTTCAGTGTGGTGGAAAATTTAGTATGTTGGTATTCAGCAGTTGTGCTTTATATTTTTGAGCCTATATAGTTTATACTTTGGAATTTTTAGAGGTGTGCATCAAGATTGGAGCAAGTTGTGTTTTTTTGTGTTCCTATAGTTATTTTTTTACTATAGATGGTGTTTCTGGAAGAAGAGAACATGATTCTAGTAATTCTAGTTGTTGTGTATGCTCTTGTGATTTTAGTTGATGTTTCTAGATAATGATCTATCGTTGTTGCACATCTGTGTTGATCAGTATGATCATGATCAGAGATTTTTCCCTTGTGTGTTTTGGTTTTCATGTTCTTGGCCGACATGGTGGTTGTAGAATGTTGTGGATCATCGTGGATTAATTTTTGAATGCTTGACATGTTCCAGGATGTTTTTTTAGGTCTTCATTATGTTGTGACCGAATTTAGTTGGTGCGCATTGAGATTTGTTCATGAATTGGGCCGATAGTTTGTAATTCATTTATTCTTTTATTTTTGGCTAACAAATTTGTTGATGTAATTCCATGTAGCGGATAAATAAGAGCGACTGTTTCTTATTTTTGAAGTGTGCATGATATATGTGTGAGAAGTGTGTATGCGAAATGTGCGAATAAAGATTAGATCATTCGATTGCAAAGCGGAGTGTGAAAAAGTGTTTATATGCCTAACCAGAACTGTCATCAAGATTTTGAAGAAGCTAATTTCTCAGTTCAACCCCTTTAGATGGATTTAATCAGAAATTTTTATGTAAGACAGTGTGTCTTCATTGAGCAGTCAACTCTAGGCAGTGTGCATGAATGCATGTGCATTCCTTATTCATTTTCTTTATACTTTTAACAAGGTATAAATTGTGGATTAACCTCCACCATGGTTTTTCCCCTAACAAGGTTGCCACAAAAAAATCTTGGTATCATGTGTTCTTTTGATGTGTTGTTGATTCATACTTTCATTGTTATTTATTAGATCTGAGATTAAAGTTTAATAAGGGTAATAAGTTTTAAATTTTGTGACAGCTAATTCACCCCCCCTCTTAGTTGTTTATTCTTGTTTTTCCAACCAAAAGCAGAAACAGAAGTAAACCTAACCTAACCAAAGAGAAAAAAAAAGCAAGAGACAAACCAAAACGAAGCAAAGCAAAGGAAACCTATCCTAACTATTTATAAGAAAAGAGATACAGGAAACTCAAGATTGGAATTAATGCTTCAAATACTTCCCATTGATAGGCAATGGGATATCCTCTCCAGTGATATTTTTTAGATGAAAATCATTATCTCCCATTATTTCTAAAACCTGGTAGGGGCCAAGATAAATTTTATCAAATTTCTCGTGCTCCCCTTTTCGATCATGTGCCTTATCCCAATAGAGAACCAAGTTAGAGATTATAAAGGCTTTTACTTTGGCTCTCCTATCAAACCATCTCTTGACAACACCCTGATGTTTAGCAAATTTTTCTAAGGGTTCATCCCTTTTCTCTTGAAGGTGTAGAAGTTCGTCCAAACGTGCTTCACGCTTATCTCCTTCGTCATAATATCTGTTGATAAATTGCAAAGTAGGGATCTTCACCTAAATTGGGAATACTAGCTCCAGACCATACACAAGGTGATAAGGAGAGGTTCCTAAAGAGGCCTTATGTCTAGTTCGGTCTGCTCAAAGAGAAAATCTAAGTTGGGTATGCCAATCTTTGGGGTTCCTCTCTAATAACCTACAAATGACAATTAAAATATTCTTGTTTGAAGACTCAGCCAGACTGTTTCCTTGTGGATAATAATTGGAAGCAAACTTAACAATGATTCCATGGTCACAATCCCAGCTAGAAAACTTTAATGATACAAATGCAAGACCATTATCATAGACCAAAGAAAATGGGCAACCAAAGCAATTGATAATACTTGATTCTAGAGAACTGATTACCACGTCAAAGGTGCACTATTTACAAGCAAAATCCTCAGTCCATCTAGTAAAGTAATTAGTTATGGTGAGAATATACTGATGGCTAATAGAGTATGGTGGGTTGATTGGACCAATGAAGTCCAAACCCCACTGTGCAAATGGTTTTACCTCTATGACTGGTTGAAGTGGAAGGGCTTCATATTTCTCCTTACTTGTTTCAATTTTACAAACATGGAAAGTCCTCACATGGTGGTGAGTATCCTTGAACAAAGAAGGTCAGTGATAGCCTACCCTCAAGATCTAATTTTTAGTTGATGGCACAGAACCATGGCATGTGTTGTCTCTACATGGAAATCAACATCACTCTTTCAATCTCTGCCTTCCCTAGAAAGTGGAGATAAATTCCTTCATGATTGTTCTTATATAAAATAGAACCATTAGCATAAAACTATCTCTCTTCAAACACAAATCTCTTCGTTGCACTGCATTTTGATGCTCAAGACATTGTGGATTCAAAATATAATAAATAATGTCATCATACCACTCACCAACAAAAACATCCTAGAGGTGATAGTGTTGGACTATGAGATTGAGACATATCTATTCCATTGTCTTAGTCAATCCTTGTCCACTTACCAATTTTATTAGTTGGATATCAAGATCATACTCCTACAACATTGTTACCCACTTAGCTCTTTGTTCTCCTAGTTTATTTTGCATCAATGGGAGTTTAACTACAGGGTCGTGTACGTTTGCAATGACCTTATTCCCCAAGATGTAGCACGTGAACTTATTTATGGCTCTAACCAAAGCATAAGCTTGCTTTTCTACAGTAGGATATCTCAATTTTTCATCTTTTAATGGGGCACTCATGACAGAAATAGGGTGCTCATTTCCTTAGTCAGATTTCTAGGTTAACATCTCAGCACAAGAGTGATCTGATACAAAAGAATATATATTAAAAGGTTTGGAGTAATCAGGGCTTACCAATACTAGAGCATCAACTATTTCCCTCTTAATATCTACAAAATATTATTTTTCCATTGCACTCCACTCAACCTTTGCATCCTAATTTAGCATTGCATTCACTAGTTTAACAATCTCTGCAAATCCAACGATAAAATTTCTTACAAAGTTGATTTTCCCAACGAATGACTTCATTTCCTTTTTATTGGCATGGGACTGAATCCTACGTATGGCTTCCACTCATTCACGATCAATATAAATTCATTTTTTTGACATACCCCAATAGCTTCCCTTTAGTGACTCCAAAGATACACTTCTTGGGATTAAGTGAAATACCAAATTCCCTACACCTTTGGAACACCTTACACAAGTCTACAATATGATCTCCTCAATTCTTGGAAAAGAATATCAAATCATCCATTTAAATAATGATGCACTTTTCTATTATGTCGTTGAAGGAAATATCCATAGCTTGCTGGAAAGTGGCTCCAACATTGATCAGCCTGAAAGGCATCCTCCTATAAGAAAAAGTACCCCACTTTATGGTGAAGGTAGTTTTATGTCTGTCCTCATATTGTACCAAAACTGGATTATATCTAGAGTATCCATCTAGAAAGGACATCATCTGAGATCCATTGAAAATTTGTAGCACTTCATCCAATAAGGGAACTGGATAGTTATCCTTTTTTGATGCATGATTAAGATTCTTGAAATCAACGCAAAGCCTAATTTCTCCATTCTTCTTCCTTATCGGGACCAAATTAGCCACCCAAGTTGAGTGTTTCACTTGGAATATGATACGAGAAGATAGAAGCTTTTGTACCTCCTTTTGAATATTAGGTTCTAGCAAAGCATTAATGGGTCTTTGTCTTTGTCTGAAAGGTTTGGCCCCTGGATTGAGAGGAATAGTGTGTGTTATAATTGAGGTATCATACATATTCAAGTATTCATAAATCCAAGCTATTACATCTAGATATGTATTTAGTGCATCTATGATTCCCCTTCTTTCCTCTAGAGTACATACCTTGCTAATAAAAAAATTCTTGACATTATCTTGGGTTCCCATATTGTATAAGTCACATTGATTGTTAATTGAGTCCTTTTTACTCTGCTACTCTTGATCTTTTATTCTGTCTAGATCAAATATTATTTCAAGCTAGACCATTCCTCTTGGAATTGTATTGGTTTTCAAGTTAATGACTCCCTCGAGGTCCATCTCTGGTTCCTAAGGCTCTGTTTTATCAATTACCTGAGAGGTAAACACATTAGATCTTGTGATAAAATCCAAAATATGTTTGTCATCTTTAAAAACTTGAAAATTAATGAGGTTGTCGGGAACTGATGGTACTAGAGTGAGTTCTACAGTGAACTTCTTCAATCCTGAAAGCGATAAGGGTTGGAACATTTTGGATTCCTATGCTAGGGAATCTACAGTTTGGTTCTTACTATGGGGTATCAATTGAATGTTAAAAGCATCAAAACCCTCAATCAAATCCCATACTCTATGCCTATAATTAGTCATCCTTCTATCATGACATGAGTATTGTTTCTTGACTTGTCTAACCACTAACTCAAAATCTACAAAGACTTGCTTAATTCTAACTCTCTTCTTCAATGCCATTAATAATCCATGAATTAAGGCCTCATACTCAAAAACATTATTGGTGCAATGGAATTGAATTCTATGGGTGGTGAAAAAGGTTTTACCTTTAGGGCTACTTAGTTCAAACCCAACTCCAACTCCATGGTTTGAATTTGATCCATCAAATATAAGTGTCCAACAACCGGCAACAACTGACTTCTTTGGTTCATCGTGGCTACATCTACTACATCTAGCAGATTCATCATGCATTGGTTGTTTTCCTTTTGCATCATCCTGAATGCCTTGCACCTCAATCCTAATAGCTGGAGGTGGATTAATGCAATTCTTTATTTGCTCCAGTGCAGTTTGACATAAACAACATTCTAGCTTAGGATGGATTGTTTTGTGAACCCTACACCAATTTGAAATGAGAAACTCCTCAAAATCCATGTTCCTACCAAGCTGAATCTAATCTTCTATGAATTTTTTAGTGAACTCCTGAAAGTTATCTAACAAGCTAAGTTGATTGTCCTCCCTGTCTTCATCTTCTTCTATTGATTCTACCCATGCTTCAGTTTTGTTGGGCCCTTGAGTGAGCTTATTAGGTGTCCTATAAAGAATAAAGATCTAATTTGTGTTAGGCTCTAGGGGAGGAGCTACTAGTACATAATTCCCCAAGCCAACTTATGCAACCAATACCTCATTTGAAGTATTCTGATATTCAGTGATCACTATCTTCAACCTGGGCTCCTTGTCAATCCTGATCTGATTTGGCACCCCCTTCGAGGGGAGCCATATGTGAGAATGGTTAGTTGACACATAACTATTTAATTCCTTAGTGAAATCCCTACCTAATATCAAACTATATGTATCAGGAATGTCTGCCACTTGGATGTTAATAACTTGTCAAATCCTGAGATCTAATGCAACCTGCATGGGGATCATATTCCATTCTCCTAACACATTCACTTTTGTCTTGTCCAATTGGTAACCTTTCACTGAGAAGCAACAGGTGTAATACCTAAAGCTTGACAAATGACAAAAGGCATGACATTTTTGGAGTCTCCCAAATCTAAGATACAATTATGGAGATATTTCCCAAATATATGGACCGAAATTAAAAAAGGAGGAGTTTCGATCTTTCCTTCAAATAAACTCAATTGACTATCAATTTGTGCAACTTGGCCCTTATAATTTTCTTTCCCTTTGTCCCTGAATTGTCCTTGACTCTGATCTCTTGGTGGTTGGTAATTAGGACTCTTTACAGTTGCCTCACTTATTACCCTATCCTGAGGGACCTCCTTGGCTTTGAAAGCTCCTAAGATAGAATTTTTGATAGTGGGAACTCTTAATAAGTCAAAAGCTAAAATTATTACCTTCATTTCATTGAGTTCCTCAGCTACGTAATCTCCCAACTATTTTGTTCTCATATTAGCAAGGGTTTCCTTAGAATGATCCATCTATTTTTCTTTCCCTGCATCAACATTCTTTCCTTTTGTTGAATCAAATTGTCCTCCTTTTGAGAAATACTGTGTTGGTACATGAGGATAAGATGGATTATTACTTGTGTGAGGATTAGGCGATGTAGTGAAATTAGTTGGAGGGATTGAATTAGTAAAGGGACCTCCAACCTGTGGACCTCTATTTGTCCTGTTCCTTAGATTGTACCTTTTCATGGGTTGCTGGAATATATGAACTTCCTCAACACATGTTTATTCTTTTTCCATAGGACCATTATCATCAGTACCTTCTTGAAATTGCTGTAAAATTTCATCTTCATTGCACACTTGTTCTGATTTACCATCTAACTCAACTAATTTTGGTTTTGGCACATTTTCTTCACTTCGTGGAACAGAGCATTATTTAACACCAAGATCAGGGAATCATAGTGGCTAGATGGCACTAGTTGTTGACCACTGGATTTTTTTTCAACCTCATACTGAAAGATAGATGTGGTAGTTTGGAATTTGAGGCAATCTAGTTTGGAGTGTTGATTTGTCTTGTGTAGTCTACACCATCTTGATAATGTTTCCTCTACCAGGTACACACCACTCAAAGATTATTCCTGATTGGCTGGTTGATCTAATGGAGTAGGTACACCTCCATTATTTGGTATTATATTCCATGTTCTATTTTGTTGAGGGGGTTGTCTCCTATCAAAAACCTATCCAAATTATTGCCCCTTGTCAAAAAAATTCCCAGATTGCTGCCCTTTGTCAAAGTTCTACCTATATCCTACCACAGAGTCTCTATTTTCCTTGTTGTAATTAGACTGCATATTCTTCTTAGCATCTTGGAGTTGGCTATTTTGGTTTCTCAAATATGTTACCTCCATATTTAGCTTCTTCACTTATTTAGTTAATTCATCCAACCTCTCCTTGTTCGGATTACTATATAATGTATGTCCTGGATTGTTTAGATGAAATCCTGGAGGTACTCCCAAGCTCGATGACTGGTTCAATATTTTAGAATTTTGCAGATAGGATGGTAAGGTGGTCTGTTGTTGTGGATAAACTGGTTAATTAAAATTTTGTGAGTAATTAGGCATTGGTGGGGCCTGATTCAATGGAGTACCTGGATGTGGGACCAAAGGTAGTTGTGGCACAGGATTCATGATAGGTGTATGGTTGGTCAGGGCCTAATTGACTTCTTGAACCTTCTCTGGGTGGGTCATAGGTCCTAAGGATAGTAGGGTCCCTGAAAAATGTTGCTTCAAATTTTTACTAACCTTAACTACCTTAGTATAAGAAATGAGTAAATAATTAGGAGGATTTGGTCTCCATTTCAGGAACGTAGTTGTAAGGTTGTCAAGAGCTTCACAATAAACTTCCAATGCAGTGGCATCATCTACAACATAAGGGGACTGCAACCTAGTGTATGCATGATGAAATCTATTATTAAATGACCCTATGGGT
Source organism: Sequoiadendron giganteum (assembly GCA_007115665.2). Lineage (NCBI taxonomy): Eukaryota > Viridiplantae > Streptophyta > Pinopsida > Cupressales > Cupressaceae > Sequoiadendron > Sequoiadendron giganteum. The sequence continues at coordinate 124,625,719 of CM021109.1, read as the reverse complement.
TCATTAACTTCCCTTTTTACCTTAGTAAACTGTAGATACAACTCATTGGAACTAATGGGGATTTTAAAATTCTGCAAAAAGACACATTCCAATTCAGTCCAATTGTGGATTGACCCAGCAAGAAGTTGGTTGTACCAATAAAAGGAATCTTCTCCTAGGAAATATGGGAAAATCCTACATGCAACATCTTCATGATTAATGCCCCTATACCTAAGGCAAGTCTAGAAAATATTAATATGATCCTTAGCTATCATGTTAGGGTCATTGGTATGAAACGTAGAGTAGAAATGCTTAGGGTTCTTTGGCATGACATTGTAATTATTAATGGATAGGGGTGAGGGTTTGTTTTCCAAGAAATACATCGGTGGTGGTGGAGGTGGTTGAGGTTGATTAATAGATGGTCAAGGCTACTGGATGGGAATTTCCTTAGAATCAGATGATTGGGAACTGGACGAAGGATAAGAAGATGGAGAGGATGGGAAAGGTGGGGTAGATGAGGATTCTCCCCTTCTTCTAGTCCTTCTTGACTTGATAGGGGCTTGTAACTTCTGCAAGTCTTCCTCCCCTGGTGTGGATCCGGTTCTTCTTCAAAAACTCTGAGGATAAATAACATATAGAAAGCGATCCAGCTTGCTTATTCAAGCCTTCCTTCTGGAGCCAATCTGTTGATGGTGTTTTCTACACAACAACTAAAAATATATATAATATCCTATCTCTCTTGAAAGTTAAATCTCTATCAGCAAGATTCAAGAGATAACCCTGAGGTCTCTAATATCAAGTCTTGATAATGCAATAAAACAACTCAGTGATAAATGTGAAAATTTTGGTAATCACAAAAGACCTTACAAAACAAATGCTGGAAACTTCAGACACATCAGATCCTACAATATATTGATGCTTTCAATCCTAAAATTAACACAAATTTTAAAGAATAATCAAAAGAGATAAGGGTTCAAGAGAGATTCTAAAAATAAACTATCCCTAAGACCAACAATGCAAATGATTAAAGACTCAAAGTGGACCAATCATTCAAAAACTAATTCCTGTTAAACCAAGATTAAACCTACAATCTCACAGAAATAGTGCAATCTTCTGAGGAATAAAATATTTTTCAGGTCATGAAGCATTCACCCAGATCAACCTTATTTAATAATTGAAATGAATAAATACCCACAATTGAACTTGGCACATAAATTCAAGGCCCAAGCTAACTTTACACAATAACTTACAATCAACAAGCTGCTAAAATTATGGACTGATGATTGCTCAAACACTTCAAATATCAAACCATAAACACTATTGGATAAAATTTAAATCTAAAATATAACATATAACCAATAACGTCAAAGCAATTTTGAAGATATATAGAATCACAAGAACCATGCAAAATGAATCAACACAAGAAAGAGCACCAAATCACAATGTCTTTACTTATATTGAATCACCCAATATTGCAATAATTCCAATATTCAATGTAGTAGCACTTGCTCTAAGAAAATACTAACTCCTAACTTAACTATAGCTCTTACAAATATCACTTAATTTTCTCTAACCCTTACAAATAAGCCATGATGCCCAATTTATAGAAATCTCCACCTAGGTCAGCCCGATTTAGGGTTACATCAAAAGGTCAGCTAGGAAGGTTGGACCAAATTTTTTTACAAAGAATTCACATTTAATGCATGAGGAAATATCTAGGTCGGCTTGGGTCTTTCAAGAATATCTTCTTTATGGCAGAAAATTTGAGGTCAACCATCTTAGCTAGCTAGAGGCCACATATTTGGCACAAAAATCTAGGTGGTTGGCTACTAACTATTCTCCTTTTCTCCCTCCTAATTGGCATTTAATTTATTAAATAGCTCTTTTGCCTTTTCCAATATTTCTTTCATATCTTCAATGTTTGGAACTAAAATAAACTTAATTCTAGTTTTAAAATTTTCAAATTCCTCCAAATATTGTGGCATCACCTTATTCCACTCAATTTGTAGCTTGTGATCTTTATCTACCTTCAAAATGTAGATAGTTTCATCTTCAAAAATTTCCTTAGCAATTGGAGTGCCATTAGAAGGAGCATATATTTTATGCCACCATCCCTGCAATCTACCAATGTTCATATTTTTCTAACCAAACTTCCTCCTTCTAGTCATTATTTCCAACAAACTGATGCAACTAATGTATATTTCCTTCATTTTCCCCTACAACTTTGTTATTTTCATCAATACCTTTGTAAGGAGCTCCTTCTTGTAATTCCAAACTTCAACCCACTCCTTCACCTTGACAATTTCATCCCAAGAGAAGATACCCAATTTAGCCATCTCCTCCCTTGATACTTGTAGGATCTTCTTCAGCTCATGTATAGTTGACTCATCAGTTTTGTTGCAATCTCCAGCAACTTGTGAAGTATGCTCAAGAAAGTCAAAATCATTAATGTGTATCTTCAAAAAAATTTCAATTGCTTCATCCCCTCTATTGCTAACACCTTGGAGCCAACTATGAGTACAGTGCACAAAAGACTTTAATCTTTCAATTTTTGTAATTGCCTCCTTAGGTTTTAATCCTTCTGGCACAGTCCCTTCACTTCCCATGTTTTGGAGAGGCTTCATCAAATTTTGTACATATTTATAAACGTCGCTCAATTTCTTTTGCAGTTTTTCCCTCTCCTTTGTCTCCTTATCTAATCTCCTCATAATTGCTTGAGAAGATTCCTAGAACTCCTCCTTTTCTTGCTCTTTGGTTGTATGCCCCAAATTGATTGTTTTAACCTTATAGTAAGATGTCCTAACTTCATCCTTGAACTTATTTTTGACAAGAATAGCCACATGTATAACCTAATTATTAAATTCATCTCTTGACATTGTAGAGATTGTCCCGATCCTTTTTCTTTGCTTGGGCTGCCCCCACTACACAAGAAATTTATTCCAACTTGGGCTCTCTTCCTATACAATAATAGGCTTCTTGCTAAGCATGTTTTCTAACCATTCTGGAGTTGTAGAAGGCTCAACCATCACCTCATTATTGGAACTATCAACCACATTCACCTCAACAACATGCTCTATTTCCGGTTGGTTTCCTTGTTCTTCTTTGTTCTAATGAGGGCTATCAGCCATATCTTCTCTATTCTCTTCTTCCTCAAGATGATCTTTCTACTCATCAATTACTACCTTCTTAGGGGAATTTGATGTCTTTCCTTGGACAACCTCTGATCCCATGTTCTTACTGTATACCCCAAAAGTAGATTGATTTATTTCATGCACAAACCCTCTCCATTCTCCACTATCAAGAGTAGAGATCTCTTTGTCTTTAGCTTCATCATGCCGAGGATTATTTGATATATTTTCCTCTTCATGGGCAACTTCTTCTGAAACCTACACATTTTGATGTCGAGAAGGAATGGGAGAATTATTTCCTAGAGCTCCTCTTCCTTTTGCATCATCAGTAGGTGCCTCTTCATCTTGCTCCACTTCTTCTATAGTTTTCATTTCCTCCATCGGAATAATCCTATGTTTAGGAGAATTTCTCCTAACATATACTTGGGGAGTTTTCCCCCGAACTCTCCAAATCAACAAATTTTTCTACAGAAGGAGCATCTATGGTAGCTCGAATTTTATTTCCCTTTGTAGTCCTCTTTCTTTCTATGATTATTCTCCTTTTCTTTACTAGCTGTGAGATTTCACCTTCTTATGTAGTAGCACCAACCTGAGAAGCATTATTAGTTTTAGGAGATGTATTTTCTCCTTTTTTTACTTGCACCTGGCTTCTAGTTCTCATCTTAATAGACATTGGTTTGTCCATTTCTTCATGGGCATCCACATCATGCGGACTAGTAGCTTCATCTTCTTCATCCTAAGACTCCAAGTCTCCCACCAAATCATAGGTGAATTTCACCGCTTCAGCTTCCAAGTACAACACCCTGTGTTTCAACTACAACCTAGAATACTTCTTCACTAGCTCCGTGACTTGGTCTAAATCAATAAACTCTTCTTTTGACCAATTGATAGGAGGCAATGGCTTATTCTTGTGAGGCTCATAATCATGATATTGAACTGGACTCGCCTCATCATCTTGTACCCGGTCAGGCATTTGTGCCACTTGATATAATCTTATCAATTTGAGGGGGAGTCTGGAGAATCTCCCTCTAAGGACTTCAAAATCATTCTAAGAAGCTACCCAATAATCCTCAATGTGATCCTTATTTTTAATGTTCTATTGGCTTGTTTTATGTCTTTACTATAAGGATCAAAATTATTCCTATTGGTGTGGGAATACAACTCAAATTGTGTTAATTCCTTCTCTAAATTTTGAGCACTTTGAATAGAAGAAAATGCCTCCAAAGTCCCTATTCTTAGTGGGAATTTTGATCCCAGTCCTCTCTTCTTTATGTTGCCTTGTTGTAGGACTTCTTCAAAACCTAGCATTTGTCTTGTCAACTCTAGCATTAGGAGTTTGTTGGTGGGATACCTGGGTAATCAGAGAGGAACAATTGGAGACCCTATACCCGAATATATGTGAACCTCTAAAATTGGATGAACCACTGGCCATACCATTTGATCAAATCCATAGCCTCATTAGAGACGCTAACATGAAGAGAATCTTCAAGCAGTCTTGGAATATAAATAAAAAAGGCATCATTAGCTCTTCTGTAGTTGGATGTTTTTTGTTGTAACTATGGGTACACAACCCATATTTTGTCTTGCCCTATGATCCCTTTGCAGCTAAGACCCTTGTATTTGGTCTTGTGTGCCAGAATGTACACTAAATATGAGTTCATGGTGAACCTATTTGCTTCTTGCACACTCCTTTATTGGGAATCCCAATTATTGCTTATAATTCTTGCCCAGTGATAGTGTTTGTTAGCTACAATCTGTGTGATGGGATGGAACATCCAGGTTTGAGATATGTGTGCCACCTCCACTCCTATAACTCTACCCAAAATATTTATAATATCATGATATTCTTGCTTGAAATCACTTCGGTGCAGCTACTTGGGTAGTTTCAAATAATGGGGTTTAGGCTTTAGTATCCAAGCATTGTTCATAATCTCTAGAGCTCTATTGGGATCTTGTTCATAGAATTTGATAGCTTACCCAATGTTGATTTCCTCAATTAGCTTGTGATGTGAGGCAATGTTGAACACCTACACAATAGATTATTTAGTGAGATTGGCCATGACTATTCCTTGTGGGGCAATTACAATTCTTGTACTGGATTCATAGTGCTTTGCACACTCTAGGACCAACTCTAAGAAAAGTTGTGTTGGCGGGAATTTTGCTGCTTGAGCCAATCCAATATGGGTGATAACTTGTACCAACTCAGTAGGTGGATTCCCAAACATCCTTTTTTGAAATTCATCATAATCAATGTGTCCCATGTTTGTTTCAGTAATCTTTGACCAAGCAGTGCCAATTTTAGTATGTGGCCAAATGCCCTTAAAGTCGTACTTCATCCTTTCTTATCTTTTCCTGACTTCTTCTTGCACTTGAGTAGCTTTTGTATTGGTGGTTTTTTCAAGACTAACCTTAACCTACATCTATCACAGAGAAGATCATAATCTCCAGAATGCAAGGCAATAATACATGAATTTAATGAATCACCAACATGAGATGATAATGCCATTAACCTAAGAAAATTAACAATTCAAACTCAAATGGCAATATAATGCAATCACATTACTCATTCAAATTCCATAATGATGCACAGTTAAATCACACCCATACAAAGAAGTAATCATCAATCAAGGTTAAGAGACCATCATGCATCACTCTTTTATCAAATGGCATTTTAAATCAAGGCTCTAGGAAAAGTTTGGATAATTCGACCAAGCTCAGAATTTCCAACCAGACTAAGATTCGGCCAATCCGAGATAGCTCAAATTTTTCAACCCTCGGCCAACCTCAAGCATTTTCTCAATGAATCAAGTGAAATTGATGGTGGATGTAATCCTACAACCAAATCAATCAAATATGGGCCCCGACCACTCCAAAGACACCTCATGGACTACATTCATTCCACAGTTACAACATTTTGAGGCACTAGAGTTCAATTGTTCAGAGCTCAGATATTTCCAAGGATCTTGGATTACCTAGGTGAACTATCATTCAAGTAATCTGAGAGGGTTTGAATTAACCAAACACGAGGATGAGTTCAAGATCAGCTAAGTGCTTCATGTTCGGGTTTTGAAATGAGATTCAGATAATCTGAGGGGGCTCGGATTCTTCGAGCGGATTAGCACTCAGAAAATCCAAGCTGCCTTGGATTTACCAAGGACTGGCCCAAGCATCAAAAAACCGCTAAGCGTCAAAGACATACTTCACAATGAAAACCAATGCAAATCTAGGGTGAGACTATATCATGCCAGAAAAGAAAACGAAAACCCACACAAGGATTCAAACAATAACCTAAAAGGTCATCATTATATTTATCAAATTTGTGAGCACCGAACCTAGGGTTTTCTATTAACCTCCCACAACACAACAATATCTTCAAATCAAGCACAATGCAACAATAAAAGAAATAAGGGTTTCAATTGAAATGACTCACTCCACCACTTGAAACAAAGCCAACCCTAAAACCATTGGTGGGCACTCTGAAGAAAGCGAACCCCCAGCTACCAAGCAAGGAACAAAGTTCAAACCCACCTCGAATCCATAGGTCACACAATCCACAAAAATCCATGAAAATATGTGAAATAAAAATAGGAATCCTTGAGGGCAACTAGAGATCATACCTTGAATATGCATACAAGGAGGGAGGATGTGACAGCAGACCAAAAATGAGCACTTGAATCCCTAGTACGATTACCCAGAGAAAGAAAATCCAACACAAGAGCTCAAACGAATGCAAGAGAATGGTTACCTTTTTCAATTTTGAGCTCACTCAAGTGAAAAATGACCAAATGACCCTTCAACTATCATTATATCCTCAAATTAACCTTTCAAACTCATTAATTTTGGGAAATAAATGTCGATACGAGCATCTGAAGAAGTATCAGAAATGTGACATGGACCCGAATTTAGATAATTCGATGTAGCTCATAATAACTGACCAGACTAAGGATTGGGTAATCCAAGGTACCTTGGAATTATCGAAACACCCTATAACTTAGCCAATTTTTCTTGTTTCTCAACTTTTTTTTATCATAGGCCAACTTCTAAGAGCTAGACCACCACTTGGGTCTGCAAGACAACAACTCAAATGCAATTTTTTTGCTAAGCACATGGGTGAATCAAGACCAAGACCGAGAGAATCAAGCCTTAAGGGGATAAAGTCAAAACCCTATGAAAAGAAAATAAAAGAGAAAAGGAAGAAAAAGAGGGTCTCTACTTTCATTGGGGCATGTGTGCAAAAATTGCACAACAAATGATGACTCTTGCTGGGGAAATGCTCCATAGGATTTTGATGACAAACTTGAATCAAGAACCTAGAATCTTCTGGTTTCAATCCTTACACTAGGTCAACCATGAATTAAGTCTCAAAGTCTATGAATAAATGAAACCTTTCATGTGCCAGAGCCAAAGTGTGTGTAAAATGTATTCATTTCTCTCCCTCTGTTGTTGCAAGAACCAAAGTTAGTCTAATAAAGCTACATAAATATTCTAAATCCAAAAGCACCCTAGATAGAGCCTCACTTCTAGTCAGGCATCCATAGCCCCAATGACGTTATCATTGTGGCCCTCCCTAGCATAGCTCTACTGCCAATCAAGAATCCATAGCCCCGGTAGAGTTACTAGGATACTCCTGATAAGGTGAATATTCACTTTGATTTTCAATATTTTCCTTGTTCTTTTTCTTTTGATATTCTTTTAAGATTCTTTTAAACTTTCCCTTTCACCTTGTAAGAAATGAACTCACACTCAAGGTTGAGAACCACAGTGGTGCTAGAGCAGAAATAACATTTTTCACTTGACTAGAATTCCTAAGGGACCTATAAAAACCTTGGAATTTCTTAAGACGTATTTATAAGTGCAAGACCCAAGTACATTCCAAATTTGACCTAGTCTAATGACATCCACATTAGTATATGTGACACCAAGTAAAGGATTTTCACCAATTGACTCTGGAAGGTTGATTAAAATTCATAAAAGAAATACCCAAAATAATCCTCGATACTACGAAGACTATTGTGCAAGTGCAACAAACCCAGAAGAAAATAGAGAAACAAAAAGCATAAACAAAAGCAAACCTAACCTAACCAAAGCAAACCAAAACTAACCAAAAGCAAAAGACAAACCAAAACGAAGGAAAGCAAAGGAAACCTATCCTAACTATTTACAAGAAAAGAGTTGTAGGCAGCTTGGCATTGGAATTAATGCTTCAAATACTTCCCATTGATCAGTAGTGGGATATCCTCTCCCATGAGAGTTTTCATATGGAAAGCATTATCTCCCAGTATTTCTAAAATCTGGTAGGGGCCAAGCCAAATTTTATCAAATTTCCCGTGCTCCCATTTTTCGATCATGTGCCTTATCCCAATAGAGAACCAAGTAAGAGATTATAAAGGCTTTTACTATGGCTCTCCTATCAAACCATCTCTTGAAAACACCTTGATATTTATAAAAAAATTCTAAGGCTTCATCCCTTTTCTCTTCAAGGTGCAAAAGTTCAACCAAATGAGCTTCACGCTTATCTCCTTCATCATAATCATTGTTGATAAATGGCAAAGTAGGGATCTTCAACTGAATCAGGAATACATTCTCCAAACCATACACAAGGTAAGGAGAGCTTCCTAGAGAGGCCTTATGGCTAGTGTGATCTTCCCAAAGAGTAAGTCTAAGTTGGGTGTGCCAATCTTTGGGGTTCCTCTCTAATAACCTATGGATGACTGTTAAAAGATTCTTTTTTGAATACTCGGCCAAACCATTTCCTTGTAGATAATAATTGGAATCAAACTTAACAATGATTTCATGGTCACAAGCCCAGCTAGAAAACTTTAATGATGGAAATGCAGGACCATTATCATAGACCAAAGAAAAGGGGTAACCAAAACGATTGATAATACCTAATTCTATAAAATTGATTACCACGTCAGAGTTGCACTTTTTACAAGCAAAATCCTCAGTCCATCTAGTAAAGTAATTAGTTATGGTGAGAATATACCTGTGGCCGATAGAGGAAGGTGGTTTGATTGGACGAATGAAGTCCAAACCCCACTGTGCAAATGGTTTTAGCTCTATGACTAGTTAAAGTGGCAGGTCTGCATATTTCTCCTTACTTTTTGTAGTTTGAAAAACATGACAAGTCCTCACATGGTGGTGAGTATCCTTGAGCAAAGTAGGCTAGTAATAGCCTACCCTCAGGATCTGATTTATAGTAGATGGCACATAACCATGGTCTATGGCATATCTTTCATGGAATTTAGTCATCACTCTTTTAGCCTCTTCCTTCCCCAAGCAGTGGAGATAAATGCCTTCATGATTCTTCTTGTATAAAATAGCACCTTCCAACATAAAATTGTCACTCCAAACATAGAGATCTTTGTTTCACTACATTGAGATGCTCGGGACATTGTTGATTCAAAAGATAATAAATAATGTCATCATACCACTCATCAGGGGAAACATCCTAGAGGTGATAGGGTTGGGTTATGATATCGGGACCCATCTCTACCATTGTCTTAAACAGTCCTTGTCCCCTTACCAATTTCATTGGTTGGATATCAAGATCATACTCTTGTAACATTGTTACCCACTTAGCTCTTCGTTCTCCTAGTTCATTTTGCATCAGTAGGACTTTAACTATAGGGTCAGGTACTATTGCAAAGACCTTATTCCTCAAGATGTAGTGCCTGAACTTCATTATGGCTCTGAACAAACAATAAGCCTTCTTTTATACACTAGGATATCTCAATTATGTATCTTTTAATGGTGCACTCATGAAAGAAATGGGGTACTCATTTCCTTGGTCAGATTTATGGGTTAACATCCCAACACAAGAGTGATCTGATGCAAAATAATATATATAAAAAGGTTTGGAGTAATCAAGGCTTACCAATATTGGGGCATCAGCTATTGCCCTCTTAATCTCTGCAAAAGATTCTTTTTCCTTTGCACTCCACTCAACCTTTGCATCCTTCTTTCGCATTGCATCCTGCTTTAGAATTGCATCTTGCTTTAGCATTGCATTTAGTGGTTTAACAATTTCCGCAAATCCAATGATAAACTTTCTTACAAAGCTGATTTTTCCAAACAATGACTTCATTTCCTATTTACTAGCAGGGGGTTGAATCCTAAGTATGGCTTCCACTCATTCAAGATCAATATAAATTCCTTTTTTTTACATAACATGCCCCAAAATCTTCCCTTCCATGACTCAAAAGATACACTTCTTGGGATTAAGTGAAATGCCAAATTCCCTACACCTTAGGAATACCTTATACAAGTTTGTGATATAATTTTCTCAGTTCTTGGAAAAGACTGTCAAATCATCCATATAAATAATGATGCACTTGTCTATAATGTCCTTGAAGGCAATATCCATAGCCCGCTGAAAATTGGCTCCAACATTGATCAGCTTGAAAGGCATCCTCCTGTAAGAAAAAGTGCCCCACTTTGTGGTGAAGGTAGTTTTATGTTTGTCCTCATATTGTACCATAACTTGATTATATCTAGAGTATCCATCTAGAAAGGACGTCATCTAAGATCCATTGACAATCTATAGCACTTCATCTAGTGAGGGAACTAAATAGTTATCCTTTTCTAATGCACGATTAAGATTCTTGAAATCAACGCAAAGCTTGATTTCTTCGTTCTTCTTCTTTACTGGGACCAAATTAACCACCCAAGTGAGTGTGTGACTAGGAATATGATACGAGCAGATAATAGATTTTGTACCTCCTTCTGAATAATAGGTTCTAGCAAAGCATTCATGGGTCTTCGTCTTTGTCAGAAAGGTTTGGGCCCTGGCTTGAGAGGAGTAGTGTGTGTGATAAATGAGGTATCATATGTCTTCAATTATTCATAACTCCAAGCTATTACATCTGGATATGTATGTAGTGCATCTATAATTACCCCTCTTTCCTCTGGAGTACATACCTTTCTAATAAAAACATTCTTGACATCATCTAGGGTTCCCATATTGTATGAGTTGCATTGACTATTAATTGAGTCCCTTTTACTCTACTACTCTTGATCTTTTATTCTGTCTAGATCAAAGATGATTTCAAGTTGGACCATTCCTATTGGAATTGCATTGGTTTCTAGGTTAATGACTCCCTCGAGGTCCATATCTGCTTCCTAAGGCTCTATTTCATCAATTACCTCAGAGGTAAACACATCAGAGCTTGTGATAAAATCCAGAATATGTTTATCATCTTTGAACACTTGAAAATTAGTGACTTTATTGGGAATTGATTATACTGGAGTGAGTGTATAGTGAAATTCTTCAACCCTGAAAGCAATAAGGGCTGCAACATGTTAGTTGCCTTAGCTAGGGCATATGTGGTTTGGTTCTTAATATGAGATATCAATTGAATGTTAAAAGCATCAAACCCATCAATCAAAACTCATACTTTGTGCCTATAATTATTCATCCTTCTATCATGACATGAGTATTGTTTCCTAACTTATCTAACCACTAACTCAGAATCTCCAAAGACTTGCAAAATTATAACTCTCTTATTCAATACCATTGATAATCCATGAATTAAGGCCTCATACTCAGCAACATTATTGGTGCAATGGAACTGAAGTCTATGGGTAGTGAAAGAGATATTACTTTTAGGACTGATTGGTTCAAACCTAGCTCTAGCTCTGTGCTTTGAATTTAATCCATCAAATCTGATTTTCCAACAACCAGCATTGGTTGACTTCTTTTTTACATCGTGGCTACATCTGCTATATCTAGGAGATTCATCCTGCATTGGTCATTTTCCTTTTGGATCATCCTAAATGCCTTGCACCTCAATCCTAATAGTTGGAGGTGGATTAATGTAATTCTTTATTTTCTCCACTGTAGTTTGACATAAACAACATTCTAGCTCAAGATGGGATGTGTTGTGAACCCTACACCAATTTGGAAAGAGAAACTCCTCAAAATCCATGTTCCTACCAAATTGAATATGATCTTCTATGCATTTTCGAATGAACTCCTGAAAGTTGTCTAACAAGCTAAGTTGATTGTCCTCTTGGGATTCATCTTCTTCTATTGATTCTACCCATGATCCAGTGTTGTTGGGCCCTTGAGTGAGATCCTTAGGTGTGCTATGCAGCATAAAGATCTCATTTGTGCCAGGCTCTAGGGAGGAGCTTCTCGTACATAATTCCCTAAGCCAACTTTTGCCACCAATACCTCATTTGAAGTATTATGATATTTAGTGATCGCATACTTCAACCTGGACTCCCTGTCAATCTGATTTGGCACACCCTTCCAAGGAAGCCACAAGTGAGAATAGTCATTTGACACATACTCATTCAATGCCTTAGTGAAATCCATGCCTAATATCAGACTGTATGTATCAGGAATGTCTGCCACTTGGATGTTAATAACTTGTTGAATCCTGGGATCTGATGCAACCTGCATGGGGATCATATTCAATTCTCCTACCACATTCGCTTCTATTTTGTCAAACTGAGTAACCTTTTGCTAAGAATCAACAGGTGCAATACCCAAATCTTGACAAACAACAAAAGGCATGACATTTGTGGGGGTTCCCAAATCTAAGAGATAGTTATAGAAATTTTTCCCAAATATACAGACTAAAATCAAAAAAGGAGTTTCAATCTTTCCTTGAAATAAACTCAACTGAGTATCAATTTGTGCAACTTGGCCTTTATCATTTTCTTTCGCTTTGTCCCTGAATTGTCCCTGACTCTGATCTCTTGGTGGTTGGTAATTAGGACTCTTTACAATTGCCTCACCTATTACCCTATCTTGAGGGACCTCCTTGGCTTTGAAAGCTCCTAAGAAATTTTTTTGGATAGTGATAACTCTTAATAATTCAAAATCCGAAAGACTTACCTTCATTTTCTTGAGTTCCTCAGCTACGTAATCTCTCGACTGTTCCATGCTCATATTAGCAAGGGTTTCCTTACAATTATCCATCTGGTTTTCTTTCCCTGCATCAACATTCTTTCCTTTTGTTGAATCAAATTATCCTCCCTTTGAGAAATACTCTGTGGGTACATGAGGATAAGATGGATTATTACTTGCATGAGGATCAGGTGGTGTAGTGAAATTATTTGGAGGGATTGAAGTAGTAAAGGGACCTCCAACCTATGGACCTCTATTTGGCATGTTCCTCAAATCATACCTTTTCGTGGGTTGTTGGAACATATGAACTTCCTCAACACCTATTTCTTCTTTGTCAATAGGACCGTTATCATTCTCAATACCTTCTTGAAATAGTTGTGAAATTTCTTCTCTATTGCACACTTTTTCTAATTTACCGTCTGACTCAACTACTTCTGGTTCTATCTCATTTTCTTCACTTCATGGAAATGGAGCATGATTTCACACCAAGACCATGGAATCATAGGGGCTAGATGGCACAAGTTCTTGACCATTGGAGTTGTTTTCAACCTTAGACTGAAAGATAGATACAACAGTTTGGAATTTGGGGCAATCCAGTTTGGAGTGTTGATTTGTCTTGTGTAGTTCACACCATCCTAATAATGTTTCCTTTGCCAAGTACACACCACTAAAATATTTTTTTTGATTGGTTGGTTGATCTAATGGAGTAGGAACACCTCCATTATTCAATCTTTTATTCCATTTTTTACTTTTCCGAGGGGGTTGTCTCCTATCAAACCCCTATCCAGATTATTGTCCCCTATCAAAATTTTACCCAAATTGTTGCCCTATGTCAAAGTTCTAGCCATACCCTGGCGCAGAGTCTGTATTTTCCCTATTCTAATTAGACTGCGTATTCTTCAAGCAACTTGGAGTTGGCTATTTTGGTTTCTCAAATATGTTACCTCCATGTTCATCTTCTTCACTTGTTCAGTTAATTCATCTAACCTCTCCTTGTCTGGATTACTATATGATGCATGTCTTGGATTGTTCTGATGAAATCCTAGTGGTACTTCCAAGGTCGATGATTGGTTCAGTACTTCAATAATTTTGTAGATGGGATGGGAAGGTAGTCTTATTTTGTGGATACACTGTTTGATTAACATTCTATGAGTAATTTGATATTGGTGGAGCCTGATTCAACAGAGGACCTGGATGTGGGACCAAAGGCAGTTGTGGTACTAGATTCATCATAGGTGTATGGTTGGTCAGGGCCTGATTGAGTGGTTGAACCAGCCCTAGGTGGGCCATAGGTCCCAAGGATGGTAGGGGCCTTGACAAATGTTGCTTCAAATATGTACTAACCTTAACTACCTCAGTATATGCAGTGAGTAAAGAATTGGGAGGATTTGATCTCCATTTAAGGAAGGTAGTTGTAAGGTTGTCAAGAGCTTCATAATAAACTTTTGAGGTATTGGAATTATCTACAGCATGAGGGGACTAGATCCTAGTGTATGCATAATAAAATCTATTATTAAATGACCCTATGGGTTCATTAACTTCTCTTTTTACCTTAGTAAACTATAGATACAACTCATTGGCACTAATGGGGATTTTAAAATTTTGCAAAAAGACAATTTCCAGTTCAGTCCAGTTGTGGATTGACCCAATAGGCAGGTGGTTATACCAATAAAATGCATCTTCTCCTAGGGAATATGGGAAAATCATACATGAAACATCTTCATGATTGATGCCCCTATCCCTAAGGCAAGTCTAGAAAATCCTAATATGCTCCACAACTATCATGTTAGGGTCATTGGTGTGAAACTTAGAGCAAAAATGCTCAGGGTTCTTTGGCATGACATTGTAATATTAAAGGATAGAGGTGAGGGGTTGTTTTCCAAGAAATCCATTGGTGGTGGTGGAGGTGGTGATTAATAGCTAGCTAAGGCTACTAGATGGGAATATCCTCAGAATCAGATGGCAAGGAACTGGATGAAGGTGAAGATGCTGGAGAGGATGGGAAAGGCGGGGAAGATGAGGATTCTCCCCTTCTTCTAGTCCTTCTTGACCTGATATGGGCTTGTAACTTTTGAAATACTTCCTCCCTTGGTCTAGATATGGTTCTTCTTCAAAACCTCTGAGTAGAAATAGCAGACAGAAAGTGATCCAGCTTATTTATTCAAGCCCTCCTTCTAGAGCTAGTTTGTTGATGGTGTTTTATGCACAGCAACAAATCACAAAATATAATATCCTATCTCTCTTGAAAGGTAAATCTCTATCAGCAAGCTTCAAGATATAACCCCAAGATCTCTAATGTAAGGTATTGACAATGCAATAAAACAACTCAGTAATAAATTTGAAAATGTTGATAATCACAAGGGACCTTACAAAATAAATGTTGGAAACTTTAGACACATCAAATCCTACAATATATTGATGTTTTCAATCCTAAAATTAACCCATATTTTAAAGAATAATCAAAGGAGATAAGGGTTCAAGAGAGATTCTAAAAATAAACTAACCGTAAGACCAACAATGCAAATAATTAAACACCCAAAGTGGACTAATCATTCAAAAACTAATTCCTACTAAACCCAAATTAAACCTATAGTCTCACAAAAGTAGTGCAATCTTCAGAGGAATAAAAGAATTTCAGGTCATGAAGCATTCACCTAGATCAACTTTATTTAACAATTGAAATGAATAAATACCCACAATTGAACTTGGCACATAAATTCAAGGCCCAAGCTAATTTTACACAACTTACAATTAGTAAGCTACTAAAAGTATGGACCGAGGATTGCTCAAACACTTCAAATATCAAACCATAAACACTATTGCATCACATTTAAATCTAAAATCTAACATATAACCAGTAATGTCAAAGAAATTTTGAAGATATAGGATCACAAGAACCATACAAAATGAATCAACACAAGAAAGAGCACCAAATCATAATTTCTTTACTTATATTGAATCACCCAATATTACAACAATTCCAATATTCAATGTAGTAGCACTTCCTCTCAAAAAATACTAACTCCTAACTTAACTATAGCTCTTGCAACTATCACTTAGTTTTCTCTAACCCTTACGAATGAGGCATGATGCCCAATCTATAGAAATCTCCACTTAGGTCAGCCCAATTTAGGGTTACATCAAAAGGTCATCTAGGAAGGTCATCCCAAAAATTTCTTCAAAGAATTCACATTTAATGCATGAGGCAATATCTAGGTTGGCTAGGGTCTTCCAAGAATATCTTCCTGATGGCACAAAATTCAAGGTCACCAATCTTAGCTAGATGGAGGTCACATGTTTGGCACAAAAATCTAGGCAACTGGTTGCTAACTATTCTCCTTTTCTCCCTCCTAACTAGCATTTAATTTTTTAAATAACTCTTTTTCCTTCTCCAATATTTCTTTCATATCTTCAGGGTCTGGAACTAGAATAAACTTAATTCTAATTTTATGATTTTCAAATTCCTCCAAATATTGTGGCATCACCTTATTCCCCTCAATTTATGACTCATGATATTTATCTAACTTTGAAATGTAGATAGTTTCATCTTCCATATTTTCCTTAGTAGTTGGAGCACCATCAGAAGGAGCATATATTTCATGCCACCATCCCTACAATCTACCAATGTTCATATTTTTCTAACCAAACTTCCTCCTTCCAGCCATTATTTCCAGGAAACTGGTGCAACTCTTGTATATTTCCTTCATTTTCCCCTGCAACTTTGTTACTTTCTTCAAGACCTTTGTGAGGAGCTCCTTCCTATAATTCCAATCTTCAACCCACTCCTTCACCTTGCCAATTTCATCCTGAGAGAAGATACCCAATTTATCCATCTCCTCCCTTGATACTTGTAGGATCTTCTTCAACTCATTTGCAGTTGACTCATCAATTTTGTTGCAATCTGCAGCAACTTGTGAAGTATGCTCAAGAAAGTCAGAAGAATTAATTTATATCTTCAAAATCTGTTCAATTGTTTCATCCCTTTTGTTGCTAACACCTTGGAGCTGACTATGAGGATAATGCATAGAAGACTTTAATCTTTCAATTTTTGTAACTACCTCCTTAGGCAGTAATCCTTCTAGCACAGTCCCTTCACTTCCCATGGTCTGCAGAGGCTTCATCAAATTTTGTACATATTTATACATGTCACTCAATTGCTTTTTCATTTTTTCCTTCTCCTTTGTTTCCTTATCTAATCTCCTTAGAATTACTTGAGAAGATTCCCGGAACTCCTCCTTTTCTTGCTCTTTAGTTGTAGGCCCCAAATTGATTGTTTTCACCTTATAGTCAAATGGCTTGACTTCATCCTTGAACTTATTTTCTGCAAGAACAACCACATGTATAACCCGATTATTAAATTCATCTCTTGACATTGTAGAGACTATCCTAGCCCTTTTTCTTTGCTTGGGTTGCCCCCACTGCTCGAGAAATTTATCCCAAATTGTGGTGTCTTCCTATACAATAATAGGCTTCTTGCAAAGCCTCTTTTCTAACCATTCAAGAGTCATAAAAGGCTCAACCATCACCTCCTTATCGGGACTATCAACCACATTCAACTCAACATCATGCTCTGTTTCTAGCTGGTTTCCTTGTTCTTCTTTGTTTTGATGAGGGCTATCAGCCATATCTTCTCTATTCTCTTCTTCCTCAAGATGATCTTTTTTCTCATCAATTACTACCTTCTCAGGGGACTTTGATGTCTTTCCTTGCACAACCTCCAATCCCATGTTCTTACTCTATGTCATAGAATTATATTGATTTATTTCCTGCATGAACTTTCTCCATTCTCCACTATCATGAGTAGAGATCTCTTTGTCTTCAGCTTCATCATGCCCAAGATTATTTGATACATTTTCCTCTTGATGGGCAGCTTCTTCTGAAACCTACACATTTTGATGTGGAGAAGGAATGGGAGGATTATTTCTTGGAGTTGCTCCTCCTTCTACATCATTAGTAGGTGCCTCTTTATCCTTCTCCACTTCTTCTATAGTTTTTATTTCCTCCACCAGAGTAATCTTATGTTTAGGATAATTTCTCCTAACATATACTTGGGGATTTTCCCCCGAACTCTCCAGATCAAAAAAAATTCTATAGAAGGAGCATCTATGGCAGGTAGACTTTTCTTTTCCTTTCCAACCCTCTGCCTTTCTGATATTATTCTCCTTTTCTTTACTGGATGTGGGATTTCACCTTCTTTTGTAGTAGCACCAACCTGAGAATCCTTCTTAGTTTTAGGAGATGGATTTTTTTCTTGTTTTACTTGCATCTGGCTTTTGGTTCTCCTCTTGATAGACATTGGTTTGTCCTTTTCATCATGGGCCTGCACATCATGGGGACTAGCAACTTCATCTTCTTCACTAACTTTAGTTTCTTCTTCATCTCAAGACTCCAAGTCTCCCATCAAATCATAGGTGAATTTCACCTTTTCAACTTCCAATTGCAACACCTTGTGTTTCACCCACAACCTGGAATACTTCTTCACTGGCTTCATGACTTAGTCTAAATCATTACCGTCTTCTTCTAACCAATTGATAGGAGGAAATGGCTTATTCATGTGAGGCTCATAATCTTGATATTGATCTAGACTCGCCTCATCATCTTGTACCTGTTCAGGCACCTACGCCACTTTATATAATCTTATCAATTTGAGGGGGAGTCTAGAGAATCTCCTCCTAAGGACTTCAAAATCATCCTAACAACCTACCCAAAAATCCTCAATTTGATCCTTATGCTTGAATTTTGTATTGTCTTGCTTCATGTATTTTCCATAAGGATCAAAAGTGTTCCTGTTGGTGTGGAAATACAACTCAAATCGTGTCATTTCATTTTCTGAATTTTGAGCACTTTTAATAGATGGACATGCCTCCAAAGTCCCTATTCTCAATGGGAATTCTGATCCCGGTCCTTTCTTCTTTATTTTTCCTTGTTGTAGGACTTCTTCAAAACCTATCATTTATCTTGTTATCTCTAGCATCAGGAGTTTGTTGGTGGGATACGTACGTAATCAAAGAGGAACAATTGGAGATCCCTCTACCCGAATGTATGTGAACCTCTGAAATTTGATGAACCACTGGCCATACCATTTGATCAAATCCATAGCCTCAGCAGAGAACCTAACAAGAAGAGAATCTTACATCAGTCTTGGAATATACATAAAAAAGGCATCATTAGCTCTTTTGTAGTTGGATGTTTTATGTTTTAACTATAGGTAAACATCCCATATTTTGTCTTTCCCTATGATCCTTTTGTAGCTAAGACCCTTGTGTTTGGTCTTGTGTTCCATCATGTACACTAAATATGAGGTCATGGTGAACCTATTTTTTTCTTGCACACCCTCAATTGGGCATCCAAATTATTGCTTATAATTCTTTCCCAGTGATAGTGTTTGTTAGCTACAATCTATATAATGGGATGGAACATATAGGTTTGAAATATGTGTGCCTCCTCCACTCCCATAACTCTACCCAAAAGAGTTATAATATCATGATATTCTTGCTTGAAATCACTCTAGTGCAACTGCTTGGGTAGTTTCGAATAATGGGGTTTAGGCTTCAGTAGCCAAGCATTGTTCATAATCTCTAGAGCTCTGTTGGGATCCTTCTCATAGAACTTGATAGCTTCCCCAATACTGATTTCCTCAATTAGAATGTGATGTGAGGAAATTTTGAACACCTCTGCAATAGATTCTTCAGTGATATTGGCCATGAATCTTCCTTGTGGGTGAATTACAATTCTTGTGTTGGAGTCATAATGCTTTGCACACTCTAGGACCAACTCTAGGAAAAGTTGTGTCGATGGGAATCCTACTGCTTGAGACAATCTAGTATGGGTGATAACTTGTGCCAACTGAGTGGGTTCATTCCCAAACATCCTTTTTTGAAATTCCTCATAATCAATGTGTCCCATATTCATGTCAACAATCTTTGACCAAGCAAAGCCAATTTTAGTCTCTAGCCAAATGCCCTTTAAGTTCTACTTCATCCTTTCTTATATTTTCCTGACTTCTTCTTGCACTTGAGTAGCTTTTCTCTTGGTGTTTTTGTCAGGACTAACCTCAACCTGTATTTGTTAGAGAGAAGACCATAATCACTAGAATGAAAGGCAATAATTCATGAATTCAATGAATCACCAACATGAGATGATAATGCCATTAACTTAAGTAAATTAACAATTCAAACTCTAATGGAAATATAATGCAATCACATTACTCCATCAAATTCCACAATGATGCACAAGTAAATCATGCCTATACAAATCAATAATCATCAATCAAGGTTAAGAGACCATCATACATCACTCTTTTATCAATTGGCATTTGAAATCAAGGCTCTGGGAAGAGTTCAAATAATTCGAGCAAGCTCGAAATTTCTAATCGGACTAAGGTTCGACCAGTCTAAGATAGCTCAAATTTTCTGATCCTCAGCCAACCTCGGGCATTTTCTCAATGAATCAAGTGGAATTGATGATGGAGAGAATCCTACAACCTAATCAATCAAATATGGGCCCCAACCACTTCAAAGACACCTCAAAGAAAAAATTTTGAGGCATTGGAGTTCAATCGTTCAGAGCTCAGATAGTTCCAAGGACCTCAAATTACCTGGGTGAACTATCAGTCGAGTAATCCGAGAGTGGTCAAATTAACCGAACGCGAGGATGAGTTGAAGATTGGCTAAGTGCTCCAGGTTTGGGTTTAGAAACGATATTAGGATAATCTGAGGGGGATCAGATTCTCTAAGCGAATTAGGGCTCAGAAAATCTGAGCTACCTTAGATTTATCAAGGACTTGCCCAAGCATCAAAAAACTACTAAGTGTCGAAGACACTCTTCACAAAAAAAACCAATGGGAATCTAGGGTGAGACTATAGCAATCCAGAAAAGAAAATGAAAACCCACACAAGGATTCAAACAATTACCTAAAAGGTCATCATTATATTCATCAAATTTATGAGCACCCAACCTAGTGTTTTCTATTAACCTCCCACAACACAACAATGCCACCAAATCATGCACAATGCAACCATCAAAGAAAAAAGAGTTTCAATTCAAATGACTCACTCCACCACTTGAAAAAACTCCAACCATAAATCCATTGGTGGGCACACTAAAGAATGATAACCCCCAACTACCAAGCAAGGAACAAAGTTCAAACCCACCTCGAATCCACATGCCACACAATCCATAGGAATCCATGAAAATATGTGAAATAAAAACAAGAATCCCCGAGGACAACAAGAGATCATACCTTGAATCAGCGTACAAGGAGGGAGGATGTGACCGTAGAATGGAAATGAGCACCTGAATCCCTAACATGATTACCCAAAGAAAGCAAACCCAATGCAGGAGCTCGAACGAATGTAAGAGAATGGTGACCTTCTTCAATTTTGAGCTCACTCAAGTGCAAAATGACCAAATGACCCTTCAACCATCATTATATCCTCAAATTGACCTTTCAAACTCATTAATTTTGGGCAATAAATGCCAGTATGGGCATTTGAAGAAGTATCGGAAAGGCGACAAGGACCCGGATTTGGGTAATCTAAGGAAGCTCGGATTATCCAACCAGACTAATGTTTGGGTAATCCTAGGTACCTCGCATTACTGAAATGCCCTATAACTTAGCCAATTTTGCATGTTTCTAAACTTTTTTTTATCATGGACCGACAATTCAGTGAGGTGTGTTTGCAAAAATTGCACAACAACATCATTGAATCTACAAACACAAGCAAAATGGGAATCTAAAAAGAAATTTGTCAGATTTGATCAGTACAACCCTCCTTATAGTGCCAAAATGTGACCAATGACTTGGTATAGGTCAACTACACTTGATCCATAAGGATTCAAATCATACTTAAGCCACTAAACATCAGTCCCAATAAGATCATTTAATGAAAACAAAGTAAAGAAGATAATAAAATTATCATTCTAAAACATGAAATCTTGATAAACATCTACACTAAGACATTGAAACTTATCCTATTAGGGGAGTGGTGTCACATTGATGTGGAATGGAAACCCTTTCCCAATCCCTTAGATAATGAGCTTGTTTCAATTAGTTTTATTAAAGAAAATTGATGAAACTGATGAGAGATGTGTGAAAATATGATTAAATCTAGATTAACATGATAAAAATCTAGGATGATCAATGTGATTTTATGCAAATCTATTCTAAATGTGCCCAAGATTCAAAAATGCAAGTCCTAGATTCAAAAATATACTAAATGATTGCAACTAAGTTACCATGGAAACCATTAATGGATGGTCTATGCTAATATGATCAAGATATTAAACTAAAAATATTAAATATTTGCTAAATATGGATGCAAATGAGAGTGATTTTAACAACATAAGTTTACTATTAAAATATGGATCCCTATTCAATAGATGCAAGTTCTATTTATAGAATAGGCAAAAAGGAACCGATGGTCAAGATCCAAAGAATCAATCAATGGTCAGGATGGAAGGAAAATGGAGGCATGGATCATGGATTCCCATCAAGGGTTGAGGATGCAAGTTGATATTTAATCAAGGGCTTGCATTCATCCAAAGAAGAACACTTTCAAAAATTGCACAAGAAGTTTGTTGAAAGTTTGTTATAAGGAAGAATATTCCTTTTTTCAAATGAGTGAAGAGGGAAAGAATATTCTCTTTTTGGAGGAAAATTAGCATTTAGTTAATTAAAACCAAATTTTAATTTGTAAAAGGGGAAGGAATATTTCATTAGAATATTCCCTTTTGGATGAATGTGCAAAGGAGGAATATTATGAAGGAATATTCCCTTGCAAGTGGGAGGATTAGGATTAATTAGTAATTTGATAATTCAAACAAAATTTCAATTATACAAATTAGGGGAATTTAGGATATCTATTAAATAATTAACTTATTTAATGAAAAGAGATCAAAATGGCATTTAATTAAATTATTTAAATTATTTAATTAAATGAGAGGACATAGGGATCCAATTTAACAAGAAGAAAGGTTATCATGAAAGTGGGAGGAATTGACCTAATTAGATTAATCAGATTAATAGATGAAAATGATGCAATTAATTAAAATAGCTAGGCTAATTTAATCAATTAAGTGAAAAGAGGATGGGTTTCAAGATAAAATGATGTTTGTATACCAGATTTGAGCATGTGATACCATTCAGGACATTTTTAAGTGTCTACAATTTTCATGAGTACTATTATGTTGTCGAAATTACTTTGAAAATGATATTGAAGTGTGACAACTCCTGCAAGATCATAGCTCTGCAATCTTATTGTAAAATATATTTTCTAATAATATATTGGTATATGTTTTGGACTGTGAGGTTTTTCTCTTGAAGGTTTTCCTCATGCTTATATTGTGTTATATGTTATTCTATTCTTGAAAATCTTTTAAGTGTTATTGAATTGCCTTTGAAAATGTAACTGTTAAGGTGTTAGAAAAATTTGCATTATTTCAACTACATCGATTGTGTAGGAAGAATTTTCCATGCACGCAACTTCCTTTCAATCTATAATCTTGGAAGTGATCCATAAAGATAGATAGTGAGTTTAGAAATCACAAGTCACTCATCTAGTTGTTCCTAATTTTCATACATACTAACCAATCACTTACAACCCATCTATCACAATATTTATCGACAATAGATTTATGTCTAAGTATCATCTATTTATTTTATTTCTACACTCATTTCATTGAATCAACACTTTACCCTAAATATTTTATCTCTTAACTATTTGATCCTCAAATTATTATATGATTGTGTTTGTTTAATTATTTTATCTTATGGTTTTATATAAAAGTAATTATATTTTCTCCTTTTCAATTAGAATTTGTGCAATATCTCACACTATTAATGGAAAGTTTAAAAATTAAATTCACTTGAGAAATTCTTGAAAACCACAAACAACCATTGAATTAAATCATTAGATGTAGTTCTATTAAAATTCACACAATAGATTGCACTATTAAAGAGAATTTTAAAAGAGAAAGTGTCACTTATAAAATGCCTGATAAATAAACGACCACTAAATTTAAATTATGAGAAGTAGTTTTGTTGGTGATATGAGATATGAACCCAAAATCCCTAAGGTTGGATCTAGTCTCCCAAGTGCTAGGGGTATCAAACCCAAGAGGAGCACCACAAATCCCATGTTCAAGTTGGGAAATTGATAACCAATTAATTAGGTGGGTAATAGCTCCACTTCTAGCTCTACTAATCCAAGGGGGAGTTTCGCTAAGGTTCTACAATAAATATCACAACATAAACTAAACATAATCCTTACATAAAAAAAACTTGCTACATAGTGCACCCCTACATCAGTTGTCACTTCATGCCTATATGTTGTTTTTTAAAACTTAAGGTCAAGAAAATTGTTAGAGTAGATCATTCCACATGAATTTCAATGAATTTTATTTATAATAACCCCTTATGGTGCTATATGCATTCATACACAACAGTTGGACCACACTAGAATAGATAAAAAGAAAAGATATTTATATTAATTTATTTTGAGTATGTTGGGATGAGGGAAGAAAGAGCTAGTAGTATACTAGTGCCTTTTATCCAGTTGCACAATAGATTCTTTGAGTTCATAAAAAAAATGCAATAAATAAAACCAAGGTAATACCTTAATCAAGATATGACAAAATGCTAGGCCTCTCAAAATTCATAAGCAAGCTAGGCTCTACACATAAATTTAAAAATCTATAGATAGTTTCAAAATATTAAATGAGTCTACTTAGTAATCCATGAGCATACCCATACATATATTTTATTGTTCTAAGAAAATAACTTGTAAAATATTTGCAAGGATTGTATAGTCATTTGGCTGGCCAACTAAGTAACACACATCCAAAAATACATACCATACACATGGAGACACTCAACTAAGGATGATTCTTCCATAAATCACTCAATCGACAAAGAATAAATATGTTTATTAAAAATTTGGGATAAACACAAATCATTACATTAGAAAAAATACAATACCAAGAACTAGGAGTTGAAACCCTAAGGCTTCCTATCAATATCATTGTTATATTGGTTATGTAACTATTCTTCTTCAAAATGATTTCCCCCTCGTAAAAATGAAAAATAAGGCATTTATACACCAATGCATATTGGTTTAGACTGGGAAATGTGTACGTTTGCATGAAAATCCTATAAATCCATGATTTCAGCAAGGGTAATTCATGCCTCCACCTCAAGTTTTTCTTAATTTTGTACATTAAATCTTCCTCGACCATGCTTACATATTCCCATGGAGTGTGTAAATACCTCTCCCATATGAAAATATTGCTTGTGTTCATTAATGGTGTGTATGGGAGCCAAGAGAGTAGGTGGAAGAAATGTACAAAGTTAACACAAAAAATAGAAGTTATAGTGCCTAGTAGGTTCGATGTTATAGTCAGGAGCAAGATGGAACTTGGGATTGGAACCTAAGGTTCCAAGTTCTATATTAGACCTAAGGTTTTGTTAGAAGTTAATCTTTACTTGGTAAAGGTTAATTTATTAATTGTAATTATTTATTTACTTGTAGGTGTAGACACTTAAAAATGTCCTGAATAGTCTTACACACTTGAATCCGATATATTAATATTGTTTCATCCTAAAACCCATCTTATTTTCATTTGTTTGATTAAATTAACCTAGTTATTTAATCAAATGCCTTATTTTCATCTATTAATCTAATTAATCTAATTAGGTTAATTCATATCCTCTCACACTAACATTTCATCTAGTTTAATTAAATAATGAAAATTATGTAATTTAAACCCCTTCCTTTATCTCCTCTCATTTGATTAAATAATCTAAATCATTTAATTAAATGCCCACTCTCCCCTTTTTCATTAAATAAAACAATAATTTAATGAATATCATATTATTCACCATCTTTCACATTTAAATTTAATTTTAATTACTAAATTGCTAATTTTCCCTCCCCTCCACTTGCATAGGGAATATTCTAAAGGAATATTATCCTATTTGGCTTCAACAAATGAAATATTATTTCCTAACAAACATTCAAATTTGTTACAAAGTGTGTTTGTTGAAATCATTTCAACCTTGATTCTTTCCTTGATCCATGTGATCTTTAATTCTCCTCCATTGATGAGAATCCTTGATCCATGTTTCATCCTCCTTTCATTATTGACCATTGATAGATCAAATCGATCTCATCCATTGATTCTTCATTTTCTTTCCTATAAATACATCACTAGTTGGAGAGAAATGGATCTATCTTTTGATAGAAAAGTTATGATTAGAATCAAGAATCTATATGATCCTTCTCGAACAAAAGCATCTCATCCTTTTCATCATAAATCCAATTTTTCCTTCATCCATCCACTCCATATTTATCCAAATATTCCAGTTTATCTTGATCTTGACAAAGATTTAGCTTATACTTCAACTTTACTCATGGAAAACTCTTGATAGACTCTTTACCATTTTATCTCATGAAGTCCCATATCCCATATCTAGCATGATAAAACTATGTTGAACTCTTCACATATACATTACCTATCTTGGTTTGTCCATTTCACTACGAAACATTGCTAGACACTCGAGGCAGGTTCTTGCACTCTTATTTTTAAATAACTCTCGCTCGATGTCTTATATCTCACAACATGACATTGTCATTGTGATCTAGGTATCATTTATCTCATAATCTCTCGAAAATCCCAAAAAAAATCATAAAACCTCATCAAAGTCCAAACACACTTGCAAAATCTAGAAAATCAAAAAACACAAAAATCCTGTACAGCTAAAATCCAAAAAAATTAAAGAAATTGTAAAGTCAAAATCCAAAACATATCAAAATCCCTAAAAATGTCACATCTAAAATCAAATCAAAAACATTACCTTGTCGAACTACGCCATCTCTAAGCTTGAATTTAGACAAGGCCATCACTGATGTGCCCCTGAGACACTTTAGGTTATTAGTCCATCATAATAAACTTGCAACCCATCAATTGTCCATATCTCATCAGCAATAAGTCAAGTCAGTCAAACTATGTGGTCTTTGTGTGTATAACATAGGCAAGGCTTATCTTTGATAAGGCCCGTAGGATAGTCTTTTAGGTTAGGTTCTTGGTCAAATCTTAGAAAACCCTAAAACATTTGAAAACTTAGAAAACACAAAAAACATTTGAAATTTTGAAAACCCAAAACATTGGAAAACATTCAAGAAATCCTAAATAGCCTCAAATAACCAAAAACCAAAAACATTCACATAAACTTTCAAAAAGACCAAAAACAACCTCAAAACATTTTTAAAACGTCAAAAATATGAAATATTCCAAAAACTCTAAAACCTCTCATCTCATTTCACTTTCACTCCCAATAAACTTTAATCCATAATAAATCAATCGTCACACTCACCCTTTGGTAACACAAATGGAAAAAAAGAACAACAATCAGCAAAAGTATAACCTTTAAATGCAACAAAATCAAACTCTTGATCATTATCAAACATGTCAATTGAACCTTATATCAATAGCCTTTCAAATGATTTATCAACTCACCAACATCTAATAACATGTCCTAAGATGCATCCTTCCTACAATGGGCATTATCATTGGAAATCACTTGGGATATTTATCCTCAAAACACGTCACACCTTTTGGAAAGAGATATAGATAACATTGACTATTTGTTCATTTTGATCTTGTCTTATGATTTATCTTGTTGACCCATTCTGAGGACATCTCAATGATGTCTAAAAAATTTAGAGAGGAAGGAATGGGGCATTGATCATTATCTTTTGTTTTTTACACTTGTGTGATGTTCTTGTAAAATAATCTTGGTGCATACTTGCTTAGTTGTGTGTAGGGAGGTCATTTCGAATAGATTGTTGACTATTGTGCATGCTTTGGTCTGAAATATTCTAAACTTCTAAACTACATTCCAACGAGGTTTTTGTATGTCAAGGTGTGCACAAGGATTATTCTATCTATTTGAAAAGTCAAAGTTCATCACACTAGATACAATACCATCCTAGTTATCGATACCTTGATGCATCATATCTATGCGTTATATCAAAAATAAGGAATGATGCAGAGTCCCAATCCTAGAAATCAGAAAATCATCAATCTCATCACCATATCTAATAAACTCTTGAATGAAGATAGGCTTGTTGGACTTTTGAATCAACCTCAAAATTAATATTTAATCCATCCATCATATTCTTCTCATTCTTCTATCTTTACTAACATTTATATCCAAGTGTCAAATATGTGTGATATATCAAAATATACATGAGGCTACCCATGGCCAATGATTGTATATACATCATCAAATTTGTCTACATCAAACATCTGACCTTTCTAGTCCTCTTTGAGCTTAAATGATCTTGCAATCTTTGTTGAGAGATCAACCCAAAATTCAAAATTTATGCCCAATCTCTCGAAGGGGTAGGGTACCCGCTTATTTCCTTCCGTTGGAGCAATAGTGGGGCATCCAAAAATAGAAAATTTTTGATTTTTGATCTAGGCAGTAGTTTTAATCCAAAAAGCACCAACCTTTGAACCAATGTAATAGTTACCTCGCTTCAAAGAGGGGAAAAATGTAGACACTTAAAAATTTCTTGAATAGTCTTACACACTTGAATTCTATATATTAACATTGTTTCATCCTAAAACCCGTCTTCTTTTCACTTGTTTTATTAAATTAACCTAGTTATTTAATCAAATGCCCCATTTTCATCTATTAATCTAGTTAAGTCAATTCCTACTCTCTCACACTAACATTTCATCTAGTTTAATTAAATAATGCAAATTATTTAATTCAAACCCCTTCCTTTATCTCCTCTCATTTGATTAAATAATATAAATCACTTAATTAAATGTCACTCCCCCCTTTTTCATTAAATAAATCAATAATTTAAGGAATATCATATTATTCTCCATCTTGCACATTCAAATTTAGTTTTAATTACTAAATTTCTAATTTCCCCTCCCCTCCACTTGCATAGGGAATATTCTAAAGGAATATTCTCCTATTTGGCTCCAACAAATGGAATATTCTTTCCTAACAAACTTTCAAAGTTGTTACAAAGTGTGTTTGTTGAAATAATTTTCAACCCTTGCTTCTTTCCTTGATCCATGTGATCTTTGATTCTCATCCATTGACTAGAATCCTTGATCCATGTTTCATCCTCCTTTCATTATTGACCATTGATAGATCAAATTGATCTCATCCATTGATTCTTCATTTGATTTCCTTTAAATACATCACTGTTTGGGGATCCATCTTTTAATAGCAAATTTATGTTGTCGAAATTCATACTCATTTGCATCCATATTGAGCACTTTTAGCATTTTAGTTTAGTATTCATCTATATTTAGCTTAAGCATCCATTAATGGCTTCCATATTAGCCTAGTTTACTTACATTTTAGCATAGTTTGCATCCATGGCTTCTATATTTGAACTTTTTTTCCACAACATAGATTGCATCCATTTAATCAAGAATCTTAGCATTTAGAACTCATCTCATCATGTTAAACTAGTTCTACATCATGTTTCACACATATCTCATTAGTTTCATTGATTTTCTTCAATAAAATCGATTGGAACAAGCTCATATTATTCAAGGGATTGGGAAAGGGTCGCCATTCCACACCAATACGACACCACTCCCCCAATGGGATAATATTTGAGGTCTTAGAATAAGTTTCCTTTACATTTTCATGTTTTTTACGTTATTTTAATGGTTATTTAGTTTCTTTTTTATTTCAAATATTGCATTGGGATCATGGCTTAGTGGATTAAATATACCTCAAATCTGTTTGGATCTAATGAGTTTATCCTATACTATGATCATGGTCATAGTAGGAATATTCCAAAGGAATACCTACAAGTATTTTTCATTTTTTCTCCTCACACATGTGAGAATGACTCATTTTATTTTATTTCCTTTATTAAGGAATATTAGTTGTTTAGGTGTAGTCTCCTCCTTATGAGGATCTTGACACCTTGCACACACATAGGATGAATGGTGGCATCCATAGAGTTAGGAGTTACTTTATAGCTCCTATTTTCACCTATATTTATTAATGTTCTTCTCCTCTCATTCTTCAAGCAAGCAAGCTTAAGTCTTAAGTGCTACCTCTCTCTCTCTTTGTATCATTCTTAGATATTTTTCCTCATTCATAATGTTGGGGTTTTTTCTTGTTTTCCCCCTTATCAAATTCACGTGTCTCCTCTTCATGGTCTTGGTGCTTGGATTGGCTTATCTCTTCTTGGGTAATATTTTTCCTTCAAACAATGCCCATTAATTAGGACTTTCTATTGCTCAATTTATTTTTCCTTTTAGGTTCATCAAAAGGGGGAAGGAAGAGGCATTAAGAATTGGACATCTAGTGGAAATGAGGAACAAAAACACATTGATCTATATTTCCATTGGGACCCAAGGACTAATAGGAAATCGAAATGGACAAGAGCTTTATGGAGAATAACATGGAGTGTGAGGGGAACATCGGACCTAGAACCTAAGGTTCCAAGTCTTAGGTGGGTCCTAACATCTACAAATAAGTGAAACAAAATTTCAAGTGGAAAACAAAGGGTGGAGGAAAAAGGGGAAGGGGGACAAGAAGTTAAGGTCCAAATTTCTCATCAAATCTCAAATTCTACAAGGGATTAGGAAGAAAAAGGTGGGGGAGAAAATTCTAGGAGTAAATAGCAATTCTAAACCTAAGCTTCCAAGTACTCATTCTACCCCAAGGTCCAAATTCTATCAGGGGATGTAAGGTAAGGTTTCACAGGGATTGGGAAGTAAGAAGGACTTAGAAAGAGGAGCATAAACTTAGGTCCAATAATCCCATCAATTCCAAAGGTCCGGTAAGGAACCAAGAAACTCGTAGTGAGGGCAAAGAAAAAACTTGAAAGGGAACCTAAAAATTATAGGGATTTAGAGATAATCCTAAAAATACTCATGGAGAGGCCAAACAAGTGGGAAATGACTACATAAAAAACCACTAACACAATTTACTAAGGTATTTTATGATCCTACCTTGAAGGAATACCCTTAGAAAATATTTCAACACAAGGGGCCCAATTTGATATTTCTTAAATTAATTATCATTGATGGGTGAGATAAGGTCAAATGCACAATATATAAGTGACATGAGGAAAAATGAAACACAAAAAAATTGGTTTCCAACATTTTCTCTAGTTGGTGACATGTACCTTAATGAGAATCAAGATCTCTAGGAGTAGATCAAAAATTGGGACAAAAAAAAAACAAGACAAACACACTTCATGATGATCAAACTAGGATCATGACTACATAGAAACAAAACTATATACAAGACAAGACACAATATATGCAAGGAAGAAAAACTTTCAACCAAAGACATGTAGGCACATGGACATTAAAGATATGGATGCATAAAGAAATTACCACATTATTTTGTAATGCAGGTCAAAGCTTGTATGAATATCCATGGAATGTGGCCATGAACAATTTGTTGCATTCACTTACCTCTATCAAAGACAAGCTTTATGAAGGAATCACTCCCTCAACCTAAAACTATCTTGATCACCAAACTATAATAACTTTGAACTATTTATCACATGGTTAGACCTATGATTGCCTCAAAAAGAGTGAAGGCCAGCTCCATAATTAAT
The DNA here is from genome assembly GCA_007115665.2 of Sequoiadendron giganteum. Taxonomy (NCBI): domain Eukaryota; kingdom Viridiplantae; phylum Streptophyta; class Pinopsida; order Cupressales; family Cupressaceae; genus Sequoiadendron; species Sequoiadendron giganteum. The sequence continues at coordinate 124,594,139 of CM021109.1, read as the reverse complement.
ATTTCCATTATATGGAAACCAAAAAATAGGCCTCTAAACGATACCATGATATATCATTAGAGTCTAGAATATCTAGAGGCACAAATCAAAGAATGAAATCAACCTCAATAGAAACACGAACTTCTACATAATTGTTGACCTTACCAATTGATATGAAGAAAATATAAAATGCTTCCAACTCATATTATAATGAAACATCCACACTAATCTACTAACTTGCACAAAGAAGCTCCTCCTCATGCACATCAAAATGAAATTTTTTAAGCTCCGGCATATACAAAACTTGATCAAAAGGCACAACATCTACCTAATACATTTATTATTCTTAAAATTCATTGCAAACTATATGTCTAGCCCAAGTGAAACACTTAAACTCAAGAACACCATCATCCCCAATATTAGGAGTTGCATCTTCATCATGATGAAAAATTTTACACTTAATTCTACTCATTTTAAGGACAATAGGAAACCAACAGACCTCACTATTACTTGTACTAATGTATATCTCATCCACACAAATACATAAATATGAAACACTTCAGGTGAAGAACAAAATTATTCAAATTTTCTCATAATTTTAATTTCTCCTTGGCAATTTGTGTTATTGGTGTTGCTCAAACCAAGCCTATGAAACACTTTAACTTCCACATTCTTTGCATCAATAATATTATTTAATGAACCTTTTGGAATTTAATCTTCATTAGTAAGACAACATATTTTTCACCAAATAAATAGGTTCTCATTTGCATTCACATGATAACCATCTTCACATCCTTCAAGGGAAAGGTCCTCAAATTGAACATTGAGGACTACATTAATATTTACCATAGGAATTTTATCATAAAGTGTATCCATCTCTATATTATGTTCATGTAGATAAATTTTGGTAGCTTTAATATCAAAATCATGGAAAAAGGAGGGCAAGCTATCAAAAAATAAAATACTTTCTTGTTCACCAATTTCATCACAAACTTGTGTCTGTGTTGTGCAATCAACCACAAGATTTGATTCTTTTAATTTTTTACTTGCAAACTCACCTCCCTCATCCACACTACTACAATAAACATAAGGGTCAATCCTCTCAATATCAAACTAGAAATCAGCATTGATCTCTTTCTTGTTATCATCCAAAAATGACTAATCCAACTAAAGGTAGGTGCAAACACTGTCATTTCCATCTTTCCTATTGTCATATGATGCAATCAAACCTTCCTCTACTTTCTTGCAAACACAATCATCACTATAAATTATTCTTTAACCTAATGAAATATCATTGCCTTCATTGTTCACAACAACCTATTCATTCCAACCAACCTCCATACTTGATTATAATGATTTTTCAATCATATCCCTTTTCATTTTCTTAATAGAATCAAGGAATAACTATACCTACTGAATATTTACTAAATTAAATTCTTCCTATATTGAAACTAGACCAACTTTATAGGCCTAAAGGAGCATATCAATATAGGTGGATCTTTTAGCTTTGTAAATTTATGTTATCTTGGAAAGGGGAAAAGAAAAATAGTGATTGAACTCCTTGCTATACTCTTCTTGCCATTCAATTTGTTCTAACTCTTGTATAAGAAAAATAGGGTCTAGATGCAATGAAAAATAGTATTCAAATGAAACCACAAGATCATTCCAAGAAGCACATGAATTATCTAGAAAAACTTCATACCACCTCAACGCATTTTCATGAAAAGACCTAACAAAAAAACTCATCCAGATTTCCTCATCTTCAAATTGAACATTTTACATAAATTTTGAAAATACTCCAACATGTGTGCCCCCTTCACTGACATCATACCCATTAAATTTAGGCACATTATTGTAGAAATTTCTTATCATAATTTTTATTTCATAATCAACCCAAGATATTTTTAGATTGTGATGTCTTGATTCTTTCTTCACATTCCCTTTCAAGCTTCTCAAGCTCTTCTAACCTTAACTTGTTTTCAAGTATGGGTGTATATATATCTAAATGTAGACTCTTATTTGATGATGCACCATATGAACAACATGGATTATAATCCTCATAATGAAGATCTTCCCCTCTACTTACTAAGAGGGAATTTGGATTCATGGGAGTGGGAAGTTGAACCTTCTACAATTTGAGCTTTGCAAGATGTTTTTTGTTTTATTTCCTATGGTGAAACCACACCTTATCATGTTCACTATCTTATTTATATTATGTCTTGGGAGGAAGAGTATATTGGTCAATATCATATATTCCTTTATTAGATAACTCATGAAAACAATTTGCACATAATAGTGTGTATCCATATTCATCCTACCAAGAAGCACAAGGTTTCTTTCTAATTGATTCTTGTTTTGTTCAATAATTTCCAATTGTTTTATCTATCAATTCATCAATTTCATCATTACAATCATATGATGTGCAAGGAGAAGGGAAATACTATAAAATAGGATGTGCAGTACAATATCTATCTTTATCCCTTCTACCAACAATCATATCATTTTTTCTTTGTAATCAGACCTATAAATATTTCTCTAATTTCTAATTATGCCACTATCATTTGAGTCCTCAAAATTATTTAGGTACTAATCTCTTGAATCAATTAATAATAATTTTACATGAAGAAACAACTTTTGAGACTAGATAGGTAGGTCTAAATGACTTACCATTATTCTTAGTTTCTCATAATGGATTTCTTCATGCACTAATGGAAGTTGCATTTTCTCCTTGTTGTTACTTGGGCTACATTCTCCTTTCAATCTCAAAGTATGTTGATCTACTTGATTTTTGGGTTGAGTGAAATAGAGTTGCCACTTTCCACTTGGAAGAGAAATTTTTTTTTCCAAAAACTAATAATTCAAACACCAAACAACAATACTTCCTTATTTTGAGTTGGATATATTTTCAAGATCAGAACCAAGATTATATTTCCTCAAAAACAATGCCAATTTATTGGCATAATTTGACAGGCTACCAACTTCAACACATGATAAAATCACTAGCTAAAACTAACAATCAAGTAGCAGAGATTTTCAAAATATGCAACAATATCACACTTCACCAAGGTCAACTAATTTAAAATATCCCCAGTTGTGATGCCAATTTGTTGGTGATATGAGTTGTGAACCCTAAATCCATAAGTTTGGATAGTATCCCTAGTTCCAAGGGTGTAAAAACTGGGAAGAATACAACAAATCCTATGTTAAAGTTGAGAAATTAAGAACCAATTATTAAGGTGGGTAAGACCTCCTTCAATTCTAGCTCTACTAAACCAAGGGGAAGTTTGCCTAAGGTTTTGCAACAAATATCACAACAAAACATTAACCCTCACACAAACCACCCACTACATAGTGCACCCCTACATCAGTTGTCACTTTGTGCCTATATGTTAGTTTAAAAAACTCAAGGTAAAGCACATTGTTAGAGTAGATTAGTTAGCACATAATCATTAATGTATGTGTTTTATAATAGAACCTTTGTGATGTTATATAATGTGAATTCTCTTCCTAGACATGCTCAAACATGAACAAACAAGTGATCATTAGTCAAGAAACAAGTCAGAATTAAGCATTCCCTATGAAATTCATCTAAGCATAAGAACATGAAAACAAAGTAGAATATCAAATAAACTACTAATGAAATACTACTCTAATGCTCAAACCAGCATCCCATAGGGGGATTAGTGCTCCTTTGATGTGGAAAGAAGCCCTTTCATAACCCCTTGATAATCTTGATGATGGATTTGTGATGAACAAAGTATGATATTAACCATAATTTAGCTGAATTGCTTGAAAATGATGAAGACTATGGAATGAAATTCCTATAGTGATAATGCTCTTAGTTGCAGATCCGTATTGTGAGGATGATGCCTCTATTTATAAAAGCCAAGGATTGAAGAGTGAAGAATGGGGAGGATGTGGGATTAAAATTTGAACCAATAACATGGTGCCAATTGTCAACATGCTAATGAATCTTGGAGGAGACGTGCTCACACATCTGTGAGCACATCTTGTGAGATGGGATATGTAAGAAGAATAAATGCCAAGGTGGCTTGTGTAAGAGGAGGTGTAAAAATTATTTAAAGCCAATGTGGCTTGTGTAAGAGAATGTGTAAGAGCTATTTAAAGCCAAGGTGTCTTGTGTGTAAGATCTCTTTAATGCCAAGGTGGCTCAAGAAAGAGGACAAAAGTCCTTTGGGAGGGAAAAGTCAAAAGTCAAATGGGTGGAATATTCTAAGAATATGCCCTTTCAAAAGAAAATAAGGTAATTAGTAAATCAAATAAATTGATTTACATGTGCAACTTAGTTAGTTGACCAAGGGTGACTTACCCTAGGGTGGAGTTAAAAGCTAGAGGAATGGGGGATTAGTGTTAGGAGCTAATTAATTTAGGATTAATTAACTTAGATGAGATTAGTTGATTTATGATATTTAATTTAAATGTTTAGGTTCATTTAAATCAAATGGGGATATTGGAACATTAGGATTTTAATTAAATAAAATTGATTTATTTAATTAAAAGAAGAACATTAGGATTTTAATTAAATAAATTTGATTTAATTAATTAAAAAGAAGAACATTAGGATTTTAATTAAATAAAATTGATTTAATTAATTAAAAGAAGAACATGATGAAATAATTTGATAAAGTGTATTATCTTATTTAAGGAGGAAATTTAATGAATTCAATTAATTGGTTAGTGTGGAAATGATTAAGGAAGAATCAATGTTAGTTAATCAGGATCAAGTGCATGATATCGATCAGGATATTTTGAGTGTCTACATATGCATTCAAACATGGTATTTGGAACACATTAGATAAGATAAAAAGAATATATAATTTTATATTAATTTATTTTGAGTGTGTTGGGATAATGGGAGAAAGAAACAGTAGAAAACTAATGCCTTTCTCTATTTGGGAAATAGAGTCTTTGAGTTCATATAAAAAATTCAATAATTGAAACCTAGGTGATACTTTAATCAAGATATCATAAAATACTACGCCTCTCAAAATACACAAGAAAGCTAGGATCTACACATACATTCAAAAAATCATAGATAGTCATAGAATATTAAATGAGTCTACTTAGTAACCCATGAGCATGCACCCATACATTTATCTTATTTTCTAAGAAGATACCTTGCAAATTCTTCGCAAGGATTTTATAGTTGCTTCGATAGCTAACTAACTAACACACATCCAAAAACACATACCATACATGTGGAAACACACAAATAAGGTGAATTCTACCATTAATCACTCAATCTACAAAGATTGCATATGTTTACTACACATTTGGGATGAACCCATATCATTGCAGTAGCAAAAATATAATACCAAAAATTGGAAGTTGAAACCCTAGGGCTTCTTATGAATATTATTATTTTGCTAGTTCCACAACTATTCTTCTCCAAATTTATTTTCCCCCCTCATTGTAAAAATGAAAAAGAAGGTACTTATACCTTAATGGAAATCAAGATGAGTAGGAGATATACACATTTGCACGAAAATCCCAAAGATTTGCAATTTCAATTGTTGCAAGGGGTGTTCATGCCTCCACCTCATGGTTTTTAATAAAATTTGTACCTTAAATTTTCCTAACCATGCCTACACATTCCCATGGAGAATCAAAATCCATATCCAATATACCAGTGTCACTTATAGTAATTAATGGTGTCCATGGGATATATATATTAGCATAAAAACTACATTTTTGTGCTTGGTGGGTTTTAGGTTTCGAGAAGAACCTAGAAACTAAATATTGCATGTTGTACCATCAAGGTTCAAGTTTTGGGAGGAAGTTAGGACTTTGGAAACATTCAAGCTCTATGTGGGTTTCAAGTTATAAGAGGGAATAGGAAACAAGCACCTCAAGATCAATAACTTCACCTTAGGGTTCAAGTTTTGGAAGGAACCTAGAAATTTCACATAACCAATAGGCATTGGGCTTGGGATGGAATAAGGAATTCAGATAAATGATAATCAAGATTTGTATTTGATGTGGAAATCATACTTGGAAAGATGTTGGTTGGACATCAAGCATTGGGGCATAAGAAGAACTTGAAACTTTTAGTTCTAAGTCCCAAGTAAATTATGAGGTCCACTTGGAAACTATGGGAGTTAGGGGATGTAAAAGGAATCAAAATTGGAACTTAGGGTTCTAGGTTCCAATGTGGGTCTGAGGTCCAAAAAGAGAGAAGAGGATGAATACTTGGAGAGAGATAAGAGTGGGATGTAACTCAAGACTAGAAATTGAAGTTCTAGGTTCTAGTTAAGACTTGAGGTATGATAAAAACTAGAAGGAAGAGGCATCAAGTATTGGACATTGGGTGGAAACAAGGAATCAAAACACATTGTTCGAAGTTCCCATTAGGACTTAGGGTCCAATAGTAAATGGTGATAGATTTTTAATATTTAGGGAGAAAAACTTGGAGCAAAAGGGGAAATTTGGATGCAGAACCTAAGGTTCCAAGTCCTAGGTGGGTCTTGACATCCACAAGGAACCAGAAGAAAAGGTCAAGTTGGGAATGAAGAGTGGAGGAAAAAGGGAAACATTAACTATAATTCAAGGTGTGAAGTTCTCATTAGATCCTAAAGTTCACAAGGGATTAGGAAGCAAATAGTGGGGTAGAAAATTTCAAGAATAGATAGGGATTTGGAACCTAAGGTCCCAATTCTTCGTTCCATCTCAAGGTTTGAAGTTCACGAGGGGATGAAATGTAAGGTTGCATAGGGATCAAGAAGCAATAGGGACTTAGAAATAGGAGCATAAACTTAGGTTCAATGTTCACATCAAGTCTTGAGGTCCAACAAGGAACCACGTAATACTCATTGAGGGTGAAGAGAAAACTTGAAAGGAAATTCAAAAAATCTAGGGACGTAGATATAAGCCCAAAAAAACTCATGGAGAGGCCAAACAAGTGTGCAATGCCCACAAAGAAACCCACTAACACATTTTACTAAGAGATTTTATGATCATACCTTGAAGGAATACCCTTAGACAATTTTTCAACATAGGGGATGCAATTGGAGATTTATCATATCAGTTATCAATGATGGGTGAGATAGTGTCAAATGCACAACATAGAAATGGCATAAAGCAAAACGAGATAGAACAAATTAGGGTGCCAATAGGTTCTATTAATTTTTTTGTTTCTTATACAATAAAAAAACCTATGGTGATTCAGTAGATAGGGTTTTTATAGTCTATGTAAATGAAAAGATGGTATATATTGAAGAGTTGTAGCTTAATGAGTGAGGATGATAATATGTTCCTTAACTATGCCTTTCATTAGAAATCAACTCTTTTGAAGTTGTGATTCGGTCAAGTTCAATCCTTAAATGACTTTGACAAACTTGTTGGATGTTGTGGTCGATTTGTTGATATGTGGTTGTCATTGATTTCAACATTATTAGCATTAATGTCTTTAAGATTGTATGTGTCGAGGATATTAAGAAAAATTGTAATAAAATATGTTGCAGGTTGTCTATGAAGTAGTGAAGATCAGTATGGCAGAAAGTTCAGTATGTTGATAGCGAAATGTTGTAGACTAAAGGGTTTGTTTTCAAGCCTGTCTAGTTTCTACTCTAAAATTTCCAGAGGTGTGCATGAAGATTTGAGCAAGTTATAAGTTTTTGTGTTCTGACAACAATTCTGTTATTGCAAATGATGTTCATGGAAGAAGATAACGTGTATCTGATAATCAAAGTTGTTGTGTATGTTATTATGGTGTTCATGGACGTTTCTAGATCATGTTCTATCTATGTTGCACATGTGCATTGATCATTGTGCTCACGATCTGAGATTCTCTCTTGCATGTTCATGTTTTTCATGTTCATGGTCGACAAGGTGTTCGAAGCGTGTTGTGGATCTTCGAGGAAGAATCTTTGAAGGTGTTTTGTGTTCGTGAACATTGTTTTGGGTCTCTACTATGTTGTGGCTGGCCTTAGTTGATACACATTGATAATCTTTATTGTTTTGGGCCGACAGTTTGCATTTATTCTATTATTTTGTTGAAGCTGACATGAAGCAATGCAATTTCTTGTTGTGGATATATATAAGTGATTGTTTCTTCATTTGGCATGTATGTGAAATGCAAAGTGTGAGAGTGTTATGTGCGAAAAAGATTCAAATCATTCGAAGGCAGAGTAGAGTGTGAAGAAGAGTGAAAGAAAGTGAAGAAGTGTTCGCGTGCTTAACCGAAACTATACTCAAGCATTAGTAGATGCTACTTTCTGAGTTCAAATTCTTCAGATGGATTTAATCTAAATGTTTTTTGTAAGACAGTGAGTCTTCCTTTGAGCAGTGAGCTCTAGGCAGTGTGCCTAAATGCATGTGCATTCCTCATATATTCTTCTTATACTTTTAATAGGGTATAACTTGTGGATTAACCTCCACCATGGTTTTTCCCCTAACAGGGTTTCCATGCAAAAATCTTGGTGTTGTGTGTTGTTGATTCATGCTTTCACTGTTATTAATCTGATCTGAGAATAAAGGTTAATAAGTTTAATAAGTTCGAAATTTTGTGACAACTGATTCACCCCCCTCCCTCTCAGTTGTCTGCCCTTGTGTTGCCAACAAAACTCACATTCCTTCTATTAGTAATAGTGTAATAAAAAACCGACTTCCAACTTAAATATAAACTTCTCATATTTTTAATGAATGATCTATACATTACTAATTAAAAATAATGTTACACATTAAAAAAGATGGGTGAAAATACTCACACATTGAAAGTCCAAACAAAATTATAATCCATGACAAAACAAAAATAGTAGCAAAATTATAACAAACCACTAAACGACGAGAACAAAAATAATATATACTGCAACAAACTTTACAATTATACAATCACACATGACAAGTCGATAACTAATACACAACAACATCACTATTGTACACATGCCACCTCACCTTAAATTCTCCCTTATAATTCCGGTGATACTACTTACAATATTCTAAATAAATTTTTTAAAAGCTATGGCATTGCATTCTACACGCATAGTTATAAGGTAATTCACAAACATTGCCTTTTAAAATAATAATAATAGTTACTTGTGTGCTTTTACAACGTGGACAATGGTTTTCTAATTATTATTATGTACGTGACAATTACGTTTTTCATATACAAATATCCTCTCCATGTCATACCTTACCTAAGTAATAGAAGAACCGAGTGTACCTACAATAATTATTGGAGGATGATTTTCTTACTAAAATTTATATTTTTAATGTTAAATGAGGGAGATTTAAGTATATGTTTTTCAATTAAATAATCAAAAGTAATTATAAAAGTTGAGATTTGAAGTATTAAGTAGGATAAAATAAATATTAATATAGATATCTTAAATACATTTGTGAGATGTATTTAGAGGTATTTTATTTAATTAAGAATTAATTTATTACATCTACATTATTTTACTTTAGAATGACTTAAGATATTTTTTAATTTATTTGAGAGTTATTTCATATTTTTAGGTTTAGTTTTTAATCACTTAAAAATAAATTTTATTTTGTTTGTATTTCATATTATATTTTATTATGAAATATTAATTCATGTTTATTGTTAAATATTAATTTATGTTTATTATTAAATATTAACATTTTGATTGTAAATGGTTGTAAAATTTAAGGTAGGAGAGAAGATTTTTTGTTAGCATGCTCACTTGATTACAATCCACCTCTTGTTGCCATTGTCAAACACCTCTTGACGTAATTACTATTATTATATCGATCTCATCATGACATTGGTGGTGTACACAACTCTCATATTTACAATGCATTGATTGACTTGGAGATGGTTGATTTATAACTTGATTTGATCCAATTAGTAGGTCATTTCTTGTTTGTCTTTAGCCTTACCTACAATTGAGAAAACATGGATGTAATCTAGAATAATATGCTAGAGTAAAGCCTTGAAGTTATAGTTTCTAGATGAATATATGAATTAGAAAACATAACCGAACATTTAATCCTACATAGGTGCAAAAGGATAACACATCTAATTGACTCAACAACTACAATATTTTTAAGATGTGTTCCAATGAAAGCTTCTTTCTAACTTATGTTGACCAAATAAAACAATCACATCTCTAAAAATAGTATATCATTGTTTTTTAACAAAAATGGAGCCACATAGTAAGTGTTTCATAGCTTCATATGTATAATAAAAGAGGCCTTTAACTAGGTGAACAAGAAAGCATTTTAGTCTATCACCAATAGGGAATTCACAATATAATATTTTTCAAGAAATCATTTGAGCATATTGTAAGTATATAAATCTAATTGATCAAATAACAATGAAATGAAGCAATTAAACAAGCAATTGTTCAATTAAAATTAATACTCCAATGAAATTTGATTAACAACACTAAATAATTCAAATAAAAACCATGAAACATGATTCAAAGCATTTAAACCAAGACTAATGTGTAAACCTCCTCATTCCATTGCAGATTCGAAGCAAATTTGGTGTGATGTGATGTAGATTGCTCAAACATGCCTAATCCATTATGCAAAAGCTCAATTCCAAGTGATTTGAAGATGCCTGATTCACAAATGCTCTCAAAGTTCTCTCAAATTGCTCAAAGTGAGTGCTCAATTCAAGAGAGTAAGGGTATTATGAATATTGTGAATGAATTATCATGTAAATGGTGAAGTATTTATAGATTTATTGAATTATGATCAATGGTATATAACACAGACAATTGTTGTTGCACCAAAAGATCGACCTCTTAATGCTTGATACAACCTCCAGAGTTAATAAATTCATGGGAGGTGGTTAATCCATGTCATGAACCCGAGAACTACGCTCCACAACACAAGGAGACCAAGGGTGCACACCTTGCAACAATCCCCCTAGTGCTTGAGTGAGGGGTTCGAACTCGTGACCCAAGATTTGATACCAATTATTGCACAGATGGTTGCCATTGCACCAAAAGATCAACTTGTTAATTCCCGATACAACCGCCAGAGTTAATGAATCCGTAGGAGGTGGTTAATCCATGTCACAACTTGAGCATTATACTGCATAGCACAAGGAGACCAAGGGCACACACCTTGCAACATGGTCAAGATGGAAAATGGTGATCAATGGATGAAACTGAATGAGAGAGGGAGACATGGATCAAGGATTGATAAAATGGTTGATAATCTATGAGACATAGATCAAGGATTAGATCAATGGTTCATAATCCATGAGACACTCAACAATATCCCATAATTTTAGGAATTATGTTGGAGATATTTTGAGTTGGAGGGAAGAATTCAAATTTGAAAGTGGAATATATTCTTTATGCAAGTTGGAGAGTTGGAGGAAAATTAGCTGATTAAATAATTCGTGAAATCATTTAATTGTGCAAGTTGGAAGAATTAGGAGCTTTAATTAAATAATTGGAATTATTTAAACAAGTGGGATTGTTAGCATTTTATTAAATAATTTGGCATTATTTAATCAAAAAACGGGAAAAATGATGAATTATGATGAGTTAATCAAATAACCTTAGTTATTTAATTAATAGGACAATACAATGAATTTAACTAAATAATTGGAAATATTGTTTTTAATTGTAGGTCATTTAGTTTTTACTTTATGAATCGACAACGAATGGAATGATGAATGGAGCGCACACAACGAGAAAGAGCAAGGGCAAGGGTGCAATGAGGAAGTTTGGTCTGAAGCGGCAACAAAACACTTATGTGGCTTGTGCTACAGATGAAGACGAGGAAGGAGATTCTTTTGGAGAAGTGGAGGATGAAGAGGTCAACAATGGTGTTGGAGTAGAGGTCTTTGTGGGAGGAGATGTGCTCTCCCAAGCCTTGGTTGGCTCCTCCAGTGGGTTTGTTGGTAGCAGGGGAGACTTTGCATATGGTGAATCCATTGTCGATTTTCTTGTTGTTATGAAGGATGTTGCTTTTGTGGGTTTGGAAGGCTCTATTTTTGGTGATGAGGGCTTAGCTGCAAGCTTTGATGGATCTAACATGGAATATGAAGAGGTGAGTTTCCAAGCTCACGAGGTCTAGGAGATGGAAAATGTTGTTTTTTTTTATGAGGATCTGCACACCCTTGAAGCAATTTTTGCCCCTTTTTTCTTGTGATGGATCTGGCTTGGATACTGAGTCTAAGTATGATCTTCCTGATGATTAAGAGTTGGCTCCTACTTGATATTCTCATAGAAGCTCATAGGAAGTTATGGGGGTGCAAGGAGGTTGGAAAGAATATGGAGGAGTTTCATTCTCCTTTTTCTAGGATAAATAAGGGTTTCCTTACTCAAAATGCTCATATTCTTCAGGATTGTTTGCTACAAAGCATCTATGGAGTGGAGGATGGTTCCACTCATCCTTCTCTTGTTTCCCCTTTTCTAAGTGGGGAGATTGATTGTAGTTTGCAAAAGAATTAAGGTTTGGTCTATGATGCTACTGGTGCTCAAGGGAGGGTGTTTTCTTCTCCTATTAGTAAGGTTGTTTCTCTTGGGGCTTCTACCCCTTCACCTATGGTGGTTCTTGCTCCCAAACCTATTATGGGCTTTAAAAGGGGGTTTCTTCTCCCTATAGTTGAAGAGGGGGATGTTATTTCTCCTCCTCTTTCTAAATATCATGTTGGTTCCCCCTTGAACCCTTCGATTTTTGAGCCTCCCACTGATGGGTTTGCTTGTGTAGTTGAGATTTTGTGCAAGACTACTTCTTCTTCATCACCTATTACTACCCCCGCTTTGGAGGAGTTTCACGCTAAGGAGGTTTGTGACTTGTCTAACCAGTAGTTAGAGATTGATTGTAAAGTTATAGATGAGTCTTTGGACTAGCTTAAGACCTCATTGGTTAGGAGATTATGTGGTAATCATCCTAATATCCATGATGTTAGAAGATGGGATCTTCAGCTTTGGAAGATTAGAGTTGAGGTAATTACGACGTGTAATAGTTTATTTTTGTTTTCTTGTCCCTACATTGAAGATTGTTCTAGGGTCCTTTGTGAGGGCCCCTGGTTTCTTGGCTCAAATGGCCTTTGTCTCCAAATGTTGTTCCCTAGTTTCAACCCAATGACACACACTTTTAAGTTTCTTATTTGGGTATGTTTGTCAAGGTTTCCTTTGGAGTTTTAGAATGAAATTTTTTTCATGTGTATTGCTAATTCTTTGGTCAATATTGTACTACGGATAAGGTCATCAAATCAATGAAGCGTTTGTTGGCTGCTAGGTTTTGTGTTTTAGTGGAGAATAATTGTATTATTCCCACTAAGATTAATTTATCTTCTAAATTTGGTAAGTGGGTGTAGCAGGTTGATTATGAAGACTCTCCAATTATTTGTCTTTCTTGTGGTCAAGTGGTTCATGCCTCCTTTACTTTCTTGAAGAAGAAGAAACAACACACTATTTGGAAGAAAAAGGATAAGGTGACAAATGTTGTGGAAGACTCCACTATATGTCAAGAGCTTCAAAATGATGTTGTGGATGATCCCTCTAAGTTGGACCCCTCGGTTGATTCTTTTGGCTTGGCTGATTCTAGTGGTGGTCTTGTTTCCTCTCCTTGTAAAAAAAAGTTGAAATGATTGGTGGAAAAGAATCCCTGTATTATGATTCAACAAAATTCACTAGAATAGTTCTTTAAACTACCTTGACTTAGTTTTGGTGGGCTGGTATCCCTTGTTGTGTTTCACTCTATTTTTAGGTTGTCTTTTTGGTTGTGCCTTTTGGGTTGTCTCATCTGTTGGTTGTTCCTTGTCTTGTTGGCCTTATTGTTGAATCTTTCTTGATGTAAAAGGGATCGGGGCCCTTTCAAAATCCCTGCTTAAGTAATAAAAAACTAGATAATTGGACATTATTTAATTAAATAGAGGAATTAGGTGAATTATGCTAGAAATGATGTTAGTAAGTCAAATCAGGTGTGTGATACACTTAGGACATTTTCAAGTGTCTACACATGTATATCAACATCAAATTTCTAGATTTGTGAACTCATTTTGGCCCAATATTTATGTTTGAATGTGTGCTTCCATTTAATAATGATGTGGAGAACTAAAGACATTTTTGGGAAGGAGGAGATAATTTTTTTCAAAGGGAAGAATATTTTTTTTGGGGAAGAGAGCTATTGCTAATTTGTGAATCTAAATTACATATTATTGCAGTTCATAATATTATTGTTAAACTAGGGGAATCAAAGATTACAAACAATAAAAGCACATTAAAATTATTATTCAATCCAAAACATTCTTTAGTGATCTACCAAGGAGACCAGTTCAAGTGAAGTTTCATATGTCATTGAACTATTGAACCCCTTTCTTGAACAAGTGATCAACATTCCTTGGAAAGCTAATGGCTAAAGATTTCTCTTGATATTCAATATGCTTATTCACTAGATGGAAGAAGAAGAAAAATTAAAACCATGTTATAATGAAGACTTTCCAATTTAAAAAATTGTATTTTTTTTACTAGGCTTTCTAAGTGGATTGAATAGGAAAGAAAAATTTAATTTGAAAGAATCTTGTCTAATCAGTTAACATTATGTCATTTTTCTTTAGCTAAAATTATAAAAATTATATGCCTTAATAAAAAATTCATGCTTCACCCCTTTCAAAATTCTAGTAATCCATTTGGCAACTAGACATAATCCTTGAGTTTTAGGATCTATAATCCCTAATCTACCTTTGGACCTTGATTAGATGCAATAAGACCAAGAGATGGATTTGAAGCTAGTAATGTCATCCCACGTAGTTTAAGGGAATTATCAAATTAATTTACATAAATAGACATAACCTATATAAGATGGCATCTAATAAGAAGGAAAATATACATGTGTGACAACAAAGATTCTATCAATTTTTTCTAAATAATGAAAGGAAGTTGTTTCCCTAATTAAATGCTTAACTCTTGTCTATATAGGTATTGTTTCCACATCTTAATAATAGAATCATAAACCAAATAGAATTCTAATATATCAAATTATTTCACTATGTTTGGGAATCTATTGAGGTGTTGAACCAACTTGGGTAAATAAGAACTCTATTTTGTAATGAACTAGTTAAGATCCTAACATAGAACAATATTGATTTAAAATATCTAAGGTATCATTTGAATCCTCTATTTTTTACAAAAATAATAAGCTATCATCACAAAATATGAATTTATTAGAATATTTTGTGGAATGGAGATATTACATATAAGATTCAATTGGTTAGGTGTTTGCAATAAATAAACCACAACATCAACAATGAGCACATACAATAAGGGTGAAAGCAAACCCTAATAGAACATCCTAAAGGGAAATATTTAGATATTATGTTATTAACCAATATGTAGGCATTGAGATATTTAAAAATAATTTTAACATCCGCATGATTTTTTGGCTCAAATCTTGGTCATTGCATCATTTTGATAATGCAATTTCAGCATATTATGTCATAATCCTTGTCAAAATATAACCTGACCAACAACAAGTGTTGGGCTAACTCCTAGACTCATTCATTATTTTCCCATGTTAGAAATAGATCATCAGGAATATATCTTCCTCAATAAAACTTATACATTCTAGAATCACAGTACCTTGAACCACTTATTTTATTCAAAAAATCAATGCCTTGGCAATAAACTTGTAAAAAGTGTTTAATAGTGCAATAGGGCACTAGACATAAATGGTTTCTTCATTTTTTCCCTTAGAAAGAAGTTTGATTAAGCCTTTTATATATGCTTTGAGCCTAGCATCCATGTTCAAATTATTCTAAATAAAGTGGATAAATTTTTAATGTATGCCCACATAGTCTGGTGAAATTCCACAAGCAATCCATTGATACCTAAGATTTTTTTTGTGCTATAAAAAGAAGGCATGCTTAATCTCTTCAAAGGAAAAAAAGTCAATTCAAAAACCAACTATAACTAGGATACAATATTTAAGTATCTCTTGAAGGGTTTCTTGTATATTCTTGCATTAGATTTCACCTTTAAAGAGTTTACCATAGAAATATTGAAACATTAAAGTTATTGTAGAGAGATTTGCATCCAATGAGCCCTAGTCATCAGTTAAAGAGAAAAAAATATCCTTCTTATGTTAGTGGTTCAAGTAATTGAAGGATAATTTTGAGCCTCTATTTCCATCATTATTAAAATGGACTTTAACTATTAAATTGTGGTACCTTCTCCTATATAAGTTCAAGTTTATGCAACTATTTTTTAGGCGAATCAATAAAAGCTTGAATCATAGCATTGCTAGGCTAAAGCATAAGTCATTTCATATACATTTTCAATATTTTCTCCCATTCTTTTCTCCCATAAAGCATGTTAAACACCTCTATGAGATCATAATTTTCATGTCTCCATCAGCATGCTACCTTAACCATCTTTAATCATCTCTTGAATGGAAAAAAACTTTGTTGAGATTTTGTATCAGTCCAAATATTATTTTTTAATCAATGAGACAAGTTATAATAAGTTACCTTTGAAATAAAGGTTGTATGGAGTGCACTCATGTTCTTCTCTAGAAATTGCAATCTAAAATTTCTACTCTGTCACCATTTTCTTAAACCTTTTATAAGACACCTTCAAAGCCAACTTGAGAAGAAAATACAATAGATACATTTTGAGCACATTTCCAAATTCACTATTGATACATACTCTATACAATTACTAAATCTACTCTCCATAACCAAAATAAAGTCAATTTTAATATCCTATACTACACTCAAACCATACATAAAAGATATACAAATTATGACATTTAAACTTGTTATTAATTATTTCCCACCTATTATCAAAGAATAATATGTTTTATAACAGTTTTGGAAGATCATTGATACTCAATTCTACATCTCAACAACTCTCATATAGTCCTTTTATCTTAAACATTTATTACCTTGTTTTAAAAAAAAAACTCCACTTTCTATGGTGGTTGCTTACTTGTTTCACTTTTAGAGTACTTTTGCCTTTAGTGTGTTTCTCTTCTTGTAGCTCACCAACATATGCTGTCGTTATTACTTGTATGTAATGTTGTTTTCTCATGATTCTACTAACCTCCCTCTACTCTTTAGTGCACACTGTACAACCTTTGGGATTAGTTTTTTCATAGCTTTCATCATTAATTATATAATATAAAGTGCCTCTAATTATACAAAAGAGGATTCGTTAGGGACATGAATGATTTCAACAATCATTAAAACTTCCAAGTCACGTTGGTATGACCGAGACAAATGGGTAACATTAAATACAATCCCAAGAATCCCAACCTAACTCAAAATTTGGTTGTTAAGGGCATTAAAGTATAGTATGCTTCTACTATTAGGTAGAACAAAGAAAGTATAAGCCCTTATACACTTACTTAACTTGAGTTAAGTAAAATTGGCTTTGATTTGCATTGACTTCCCCAAGATGGGTTTAAACCAAACAAAGAGCTCGGTATGCATACAATAAAATAATTCTTACAAAATGTGTAAAGTTGGAATTGGTGATATGTTTAGATGGCAACCATTCATCATATTGGAGAGAAAATGGATTATCTAGTGCTTGATTATGATTGGAATCCCTAAGATATGATGTAAATCCAATACAAAATTAGCTAACAAACTAAGTAGGCAACCATCTCAGAGACCCATCATCCAATCATGCATGATAATGTGTGAAATATATATAAACATATAAGGGAATCTTGTTTGTTTGATTATCCATATCTTTTGATTATAAATGGTATATTTTGGTTGTCTGGTTGTGACAGAGCTTACGTAACTCTTGTTATCCAAATAAATATTTGGGGTGTTTGAGAAGGCGTTAAAAGTAGTGGAAATGCATTATCGAAGCACAGGTAGAGTCCAAATCTAATGGGGATACCGTACATGGATTTGAAGCGTGGTGGTCCAAGTTACAGTGGGTCAATATTATAATCCCAACTGTGTATTTGGGCAGCCAAAAAAGAATACTGTTTTCACTGTCTTTTACTGATTTCAGATCATACTTTACTACCCATTTTCATTTTACTATGATTTGGTTTACCAAAATGCTTCTTTTTTAAAAGCTGTGAAGATTAAAGGCAATAAACATGACTGAAACTCTTGCTGTATCGTGCACAACAAAAGCAAGCACGACCTCTTCAATGGTGAAAGGTCAACATTCAATTTTTTATGGTATTTTATACAGATCTAACTGTCATGTCTTTTCCGTTGACATTTGGCTTAGAAGGTGCATGAAGTTACTTGCATTAGGGCGTCTAGTTATCGTTTACTGGAAGAGTTTGACGAAATGGAAACTCTACTGAACATGTCATGAGTGACCATTGGTGAGTGGATAGGGCAAAATGGCTTGGTCAAGCTTTCTGTGCTGTGCAGAAGCTGTTCAAGGGAATACTGTGTTGTGTGGAAGAGTTCTTAACTATGACAAATTGAATGTCAAGGGAAATGTCCTTTACTTCTATACATTTAAATATATATCACTTGCTTTTTAGTTAAATATTCAATGGTTTAAATATATATCACTTGCTTTTTAGTTAGATGACCAAAGAGTTCATGCTAAATCTTCCTCAATTAAATGGCATATGTAATGAGGGATGATCTTGAAGAAGACTCAAAAACGTCAAAATTTTACATACAATATCCATGATCAACACTTTTAGTAGTACCAACAATCTCAAGCTCCTATAACTCTCAAATGACTACATCATATGGTGTAAACTCAACTATCTTTCCCTCACTAGAATGACAAGTCTAATAGATGGAAAGAAGGTTAGCATAAATCTCTAAAATCAAACGAAGATTGTTGATGCATCCATTTGCCAACTATATTATACCTTATCCCAAAATAGGAATCTATGAACTCTCCTAATACAATCTAAGAAGGTTTGTTAGAAAGAGAGTAAAGTAGATTGTGTGAATGTGTCATATGGTGAGAAGCACATTAATCAAGTATCTAATCATGAGAAGTCGAACCCAACAAATCCCATGCAAAAGGGCTTTCCCTTTACCCATTCAAGAGGTCTTGGAGTTAGAAATCTTATTTCATTGTACAAATTCCTCCAAAACATCTAACACATGCCAACATCTAGATTCATTGTGTCTAAGCTTGTCACAAAAGAGTATAAGGATCATCTATTGTCTTCTTTGTCTTCTAGGAAGACTCACTTAAATTAGAAGAATTGGAGGGAGGGGTGGACTTCTAAGTGTTCTTTTCCTTTATTTTGGAGGGAGAGTCACCACCTAAAGTGGATTTTGTATTATTTTTATACCTATTGTTACCTTTTCCCTTGGATGATTGAGTCATAAATGCTTGGCTCTTAGAACTAGGAAGCACATCCAATTGAATAAGCTTGGCTTATAGTTCCCTAGTAAGATGCTCACAAAACAACTCAAAGGTGGGCATCTTAAAATTAGTCCCTAAGGAATTTGTGGAGTAGAAGGTAGATGAGAACACTTGAAATGGTCCCTTTAAGTTGGATGAAATTAAGAAGACACATTATTTATTTATTTTTTCTCATCCACAACCTTTTCAACTATGATAGTAACAATTTGAAATTATCAAGTCCTTAATAGAAGGAAAATTATGTTGAGAGAGTAATGTGTAATTTACCTCTAATTGTAAAACAAGAAACTCATTAATGTGGCCAAAAAATCATCAAATTTGTCCCCTACTCACTTAATTATAATGCAATCCACAATCTAAAACAACAAATTATTTGATACATGCAATCCAATTAACCCTATGGCTTCATCTAACTTGTTTTTGTATGTAAATATTTGAACTTCTTATTGAAATTAGATTTTGTTGCACCCAATATTTTCCAAAGTCTCTTAGATTGCAATAGTTGTCTCATTTTTAGTTCCCACATGTGTGATAGTTGTATAGAGTGAGGAGCTTAATAGCCCTCGATTCTTCCATGATTAGAAATGAACACCAAAAGATGAAAAATGATAATGAGCACTTAAATTATGCCTTACATCCCCTAGTATTTGTTAATGCTATAATTATACACCCCAAAAAATAACAATGGGCACTTAAGTATAATTTTTATAATGGACAACCTTACATCAATTGTTTATAACACGTGGTGGATTTTACAATTTAAAAATAAAATTAAAATAAAAATAGAAAATTGGAGGTTATAAATAGATTTCTTGCAAATTATAGGAAATTTTCGTACCTAGAGAATAACCTATGGAAATCACCACCACAATTGCAATGTTCTTGAGAATATATTTTTATCACCTATAATAAGTCCAAAATTTGACACCATGGGTGGAAATTATGGCTCTCAAAACAAACTAACTTGCTAGAAAATTTAAGCTCCTATGGGTTGAAACTCCCATGTGACTAGGGGCTAGTTACTTGGGTTTGAAGAAGCACCTTTCTAATATCATGTTGGAGTGGTACTTACCTTCTTTAGGTGTTACACCTTGAAAAACATGTAGATATAGCATAAGGTACGGATTTGATGTGGTGCAAGGTATGAATTTGACATAGGGGTGATGTAGGGACTATACCCTATAGTATGACGTACATCATAAAGGAAAAAGAATGATAAATATAAATTGTGTGACTACAACAGGGTTGATGCAAGCACTACAAAGGATATCACAAAGAAAAGTTTATAGATTTGACTAGCATTGGTGCCATGAAATATGTAGGAGTTGTGCAACTTATATGGATCAAACAATTATATGGGTTGTGTAGAATCCACACAACTAAAAAAGATACCCTCCAAAAATATTTGAACTACAACTAATCCAAACCCCATCAAGTTTTCTATTGATCTGTATAGATATGGTCTTCTAGGACTCAACCACGATGTTATATTTAAACAAAGAATGTACCATATAAAAATTATTGGAAAAAATATTCCAAAAGAGAGGAGCTTGCAAATCTAAAGTTTTGATACCATGTTGAAGTCACCAAAAGAAACCATATGAGAAATAGTCATCTACAAGACCAAAAAAAACATCCACCCAAGAGAGAAGCAATGAAAATGTTATAATGCCAATACTCATACAATAATGTACAATACAATTGAATAAAATATACATCTAATGACTCTTGTATATATAGGGAAAGGGTGAGACATACTTGACAACATGATATTATGACAAGTTTCATGATCTTATAACTTGAGACAAAAAATAATCATCTTAGAGTAAACTTAACTAACAAAGTGTGAAAAGGACCTAAAAGGGAAACTAAAGTTAGTTAATATACTTTGTTCACAAGTCAACACTTTCATCACAAGTACATATATGCATGTTAGTGTGAATGTGTACGAGGTGTACTAATTTTTAATTTGAAACCACCTTTATTTGACCATTATTCTAAGGATGGAAGATTGTAGAATGGTCTAGTTGCATATCTAGCATTATTTAGATATTTTGCAAAAAAAATAGAAAATCTTGGGTCATGGTCTAAGATAATGGGCATCAAAATCCTAAACTGAATTCACACATGATTAAGGAAGATGTGCATGGTATCAAGTGCAATTATCATCTACTTGCAATCAATCATGATGGACATTTATAGAACTTATCAACCACAACAAACACATAAATGATCATTTTAGTGCTTACTGGTTGGAAGGTGGATGGGGAAATCCATTTTTTTGAATTATAAGGGCATTTATGATACTCCTAAATGAGTATAGAGCTCCAATATTTTATTGATGAGCTTGGCGAGGCAAGAGGGAATGCATGATTTAAAGTGGCATTTGTATATGCGCATGTGAGGATAGTAAAATTTAGCTAGAATATGACAAGTATTTTAGTGATTCCAAAATGTCCAAGTTCTCTTAGCATAGTGTACTTCAAATTTTGTCATTTTTTTGATGTACTTATAAGGGTGTAAGATGTTTGAGTTTGTAAAGAAGCACATCAAATAGATTAAACTCGTCATCTTGTGTACCTCACATGAGCATAGTACAGGTCTATACAAAATCTATGTCAAGTGAGTAAAGTTGCACCTGATTAGAAAAGATATTGTTATTCAAGTCCAATATAGTGATGAGTGCATAGACAAGTGGTCGACTAAGATAATGTGTTTCCAAGTTGTTATCACCCCCTTCTTATGCTTAACCACAAAGTAGAATTTTTGAAGATAAGTCATTCACTTCAAATGTTGTGCATTCTTCAACTTGCTTTGTGTGTACGAATTAGAGCAATTGATGATTAAAATGTATGGTAGTCTCCTTGTTGAGATTGTAAGGTCACAATCATTTAACTCCTTGGACAATGGTATAGACTTATTTTTCATATTTGTAGTACATGTTTATAGTGTCACATAGTATCTTTGAGTGATAGGTGATAAGATATCCATATTGGAGGAGGATTATGCTAAGCACATAGCCTAAGACATCTATTCAAATTTTGAAAGAATGTTTAATGTTTGGTAGCACAAGAAAAGGAAAAAAGTATAATCATTGCTTGAGCTCCTTAAAGGTTCATTTTTGTGCATAGATGTATAAGAATGTGGACTTAGTGTACGTAAATTTATTAAGAAGCCAAGCCGTAAGGGAAAATCCAAGGACAACCATTGGTATAAATTCACAATTCTAAGGAAAACACATAGTGTTCTATGAGGCTGTGCGGTACATGCCAATTTCAAATAACCTAAACATTCTCTAGATCAATATATGTTTTCTAGAGGGGTCAATAGTGTAGTCAAGGTACTACATTTATGTGATGCCAAAAGTTTATTTTTTGAGCTTATCTTGAAACTTGTGTTGGTTTAGTGTATCCAAAAATTATGAAACAGGTTGCACATGCTCCTCCCAAGTCTTACTAAAGATAATAATGTCATGCAAATAGATGATGACGGAGTTGATGAAATCACATCATATGTTCATCATGAGCTTGAATGTTGTAGGTGCATTAGTTAGGTTGAAAAATATAACCATCTACTCATAAATTATTTCTTACAGTTTGAATGTGGTATTTTAAATAACACCCCAATGATAGATAGATTTAAGGTTAAATTTGGTGAAGTAACATACATTGCAGAGTTGATCCAAGAGGTCATTAATGTGCATCAAGGGGCACCTATTTTTCACCATAAGATTATTGAGTGCATGGAGTTGTCTCTATTGCGATGGGGTAAGCACAATATCATATATTATGAGTGTGCACTTCATTGATTATGTACATATTTCTACATGAATTGTGAGAAGCACAAACTTGTGTGTATGTGTGGAATGACGTCGTGAAATTGTTTGGCTAAGACTAATATTATTTTCAACTATGGTGACATATCACATAGGTTGAAATATATCTTAGCAAGTCATGTATTTTATCACATTATTAGTTTTATTGTAGATGCACTCAAATTCATATATTAAGGGCCTTCCAATAAGAATATTAGAAACCTTTAGTTATGTGACATTGCAAATGATAATATCATGCATAGGTTTAATAACATAGTTGAAAGTGTATTTGTGAATTACCTAGATCTCCTTGCTTTGATGTAGCCATCCCAAAGAGTAGGAGTTTGGATGTTAACTAGTGGTGAGACTTAGGAATTCAATAAAAAATGCATACTAATGGTTTTTTAGATGTTATTATTGATGATGATGTGCCCTTGTTGTTCATTAACCCAACACTTCATGTGGAAAAGTCATTTTTTTTAAAGTGTCTATTAGTGTGATAAAATTGAGGCATTATTCCAATTCATCAATCTCCTCAGTCTCATTAAGATTTGGTGTTGTCTACATCAACAAGAGTTTATTGTGTTAAATAAGAAACACTATGAGAACTAGTGCAATGGAGATTACACCATAAGTCAACTTTTGGTGCTTTCCTTTGTCCATATTTAACACATGTTGGGGATATTAGGGTTTGGCATGGTACAATTGTTGATGTGACTTTACACAAGCATGTTTTGGCATAGTGCAAAAGGTTTCAAGTTGTTCTTCAATGTAGGCTTTCTCTTGCATAGAGAAAGGTGTTGTTGCTTCATCTTTTCCTTAGCTTCCATTTTAGACACATGACAAGCTACCTAGACCAAAGTGTCCATTGCAAGGAAATTCATTTTTGTTATATAAAAGGTAATATTTTTTGATGTATTTAAGAACTTTAATGTTCTTAGGTGTGTCTTCATACAAACACATAGAGTTTTCGTTAAACTTGTTGGTGTAAGATCCCATGGTTTGTTCTCTAGTTTGGCACAACTATTAAAATTTCATGTATTCATCCTTATAGTTTCTAAGGGGATAATATTCCTCTTGTAGGGTGCTAAAAAAGATATTGTAAGTCTAAATTGGTTGGTTCTCCTTGTTGTGCTACACACTACGTTCTTGGTGCCAATGATACATTAAGATGGCTATTTTTACCATTATAAATGATGTCTTCTTGATTCCAATGAAGTTTTGAATGTACTTCAATTAATTGAATCTAGTAATCTAGTACTCTAGTATTGATCTTTACTTTGAACACTAGAATATCAATTTTGATGTGAACTCTAACAGGATTTTGACGATGCACTAGAGCTTGTTGATTAAGAAGAGGTGGTGTTGGTCCAAGTTGAGTTATGAAGTCACAAAACTATCCAAAGAGTTCTTGACACTACATTCATAAGACTACATTGACTAAGTTTTGAACATTTATTAAAACCCTAGGTGTACATTGATTTTCCATTCTACTCATTCTCAATTCTCACATGAATGCTCATGTGTTGAATGAGGTCATGATCCTTCTATAATTCTTGCAAGAATGTTTTGACATGCATGAAAATAAAATAAATCTAATATTAATTATTTGATTGTCAATTAGATTAAAGGTAAATATTGCAATTAGAGATACTAATCCACAAGTTCAAAGAACATGCAAATTAAACCCTATGATAGAAATATATGCATATATGAAATGCATGAAATAATTTAAAAGTAAAATATTATTAGAAATATGTACGCTTTATAATAATATTATAAAGATGCTACTTGGTTCTTCTTTTCCTATAATTTTGTATAGTATAAGTATTTATATACAAATGAGCCATCAATTAGGCTTCGTAATATATTAACATGTGTTAAACATGTATGGTGTTCTAATATGTGGATGTGGACAACATATGTCAAACCCATATGGTGATAATTATTTGGTGAGATTGTGTAGTGCAAGAATGACCACATGTTAGATGCATATGGTGACATTTCATGTGGACAAGAATGCATCATATTTCAGATGTGTATGGTCTAAATAGATGTGTAAGAACATAAAATGTGTGTGTGCAATCATATGTAGTGGTGCAAGACAAGTGTGTGTGGATTTGTGATGATAGTGTTGTATGTAAATGTGTGAGTATTTTTTTGCATGTGTTGAGTGAAACTAATCATGTAGAGAATATATATAGCACCATTGAAGTGAGTGTATGAGAATGAGCATGTAAATGGAATTGCATAAGGTAATGCACAAGGCTACACTTATATAATTAGCACTAAACATGAGAAGTGGATGGCTAATATAATGTGCAACTCTTGTAAATTCACATTGACATGTAGTTCCTTCTTTTCCTTATGGTTTATTTCCTCAAGTGTTGTAGATATATTCTTCTTCCAACATTATTTTTCTTGCACAATTTGATACTCTAGCTTACTTCCATACAAGTATCTTATTTTGGTTGATTTATTTGATACAAACTTCCAATATTGGTAACAAGGTATTGATTCTTAATTCATAATGGCAAGGCGTCATTTGTGGCATTCCTTTGACATGGTTTCATGTTCTTCTCTCCCCAATGGAAATAAAAATTTGTACTACTTATACTATAAAAACTTTCATCTCCACCATGGAGAGTAGGATAGTAGGGATATATTATAATGTTATTTTTTTAAACATGCATTCTTCAAGTCATTGTGATGAAAAATACAACAATCACTATCATTCTTAGCTTAGTTTTACATTTTCCCACTATAAGTTTTTGCATTGTGGAATTAGATGGAGTAGAATTTTATGACCAAATGTACAAGGATACAACTATTTCCACATGAAGATGTATGGATGACACAATATGGTGAAGTGAAAGTAACTTTAATTTTTGTGATAGTTGATAGCTTTGAAATCATTGAATACTTATTATATTGCTTGGAGTGCTTATGTTTCTAGAGTATTTCTCTTTTCACCTTGCTTAGCATGCACATACATTTGATTATTTACATCTTCATGCATATAAACATGAGAATGAATGATGGGTAGGTGCAAGAAGTTGGGTCCACAAAATGTTCAAAAAGTGGAAGTGTTTTTCTTGATTTTTAAAATTTGTCACATTTGGACATAAAATTTGAAGCACTTGCACATTGAATCTTAAAAAGGTTTAGTAATATGAAATTTAGTATTTTGAATCTAGTTTTCAAATATATAATTTATTATTATACCCAAATTATACAAAATAACTTTTAATACACATGTATAAATACCACTTTTTAAAAGTCACTTTGTTAGGACTATACCATGCACGTGTATGTACACCATAATTAAACCTAACTAAAAGTATTATTCTAATTACTTTTGGGGAAAGATGTGTATTATAATGAATATTGATGAGGATATTTTTTATAATTTGTTTTTAAATATTTTTTATTTTTTACTGGCCCTAATTAGTGGGTTTTAAAACCCTCGTGTATGGACACCATAACTTGACCTAAACTTATCATTTTTTGATTTTTTTTTTCATTGTGTAAATAATTGTTTACAGATTGATTCCATATAATATTTGATAATACAATTAACAAACTAAAAGTTAGCAAAAAATATGAAAACCTGAAATTTCAAGTTTATGGACCAATTTCCTTATAAATTAATTAAAAAATAGAAAAAAATCCAATCATAAAAAAATACATATTTGGAAACTAGACATTGTCATCTATAATGGGTTTTAATTTCATAATTTTTTTTGAAAAAACCTCATCAGTTATATTGCCAAAGTTAGTTTTTTCTCTTGAAATTGCCATGACCTTGTCCAAGACTAAGTGTTGGGTTACCATGCCTTTTTCTGAGCCTAAGTCCAAATGAAAAATATGTATTTTAATTTTCAAACTTTTTACAATGGGTACCCACTTTAAAATTGGTATCTATTCTAAAAATGAATGGGTATCTATTTTAAAGTTGAAAAATGACACTTCCCCTAAATGTGAACCCAACTTCTTGCACTTACCCCTAATAAATATAACCTCTTCCATATTAATTGATAGTTTAGTTTTTAGGTGTATAATTATGATTAAGAGATTATTTTTTTGGAAATTATATAGTGAAGGAGGATTCTATTGAGTTCACTTCAATCGAACATGTTTGTTGGCAACATATGTGGCATTGTTTTGGTACCAAATTTAAAACTTTTGGTAATTCCCTACATACTCCAATATTCTTGCCACTTCTTCTCTCCATTAATATGCCTAATTTTTTTTTGAAAAATCAAAAAATACCCTTTTATAGATCTTAAAGCATAGATTTCAAACTTGTATAATTTTATTATATTTTGATTATCATGATTTTTTTAAATCATTATAGGCAGGTCATTAACACCCAAACTTAAGGTTGATTCCATTCAAAAACACTAAAATTTATTTTAACTTTTTAAAGAAATGACTCGCCAGAGGATAAATTTATTGTCACACTAATTTTTTTTATTTTTATTTTTGATAAGTAGTCTTAAAAATATGATGTTTATTGAAGTGTTGTGTTTTCAACACATCTAACTTTAAACATTCATTAAAAAATTATCAAAATTAAATCGCCTTCACAAAAAAATGAAGTTCACAATATAGAAAAATAAAATCACATAGCAATAAATAAAATTTACGATAAAAATGTGACGTCCAACCCATATCACTTTTAAAACTTTTTAACAACTGAATACTAATTTTAGTTTTGAAAAAAAATGACATCTTAATACTTTTAGCTTGAAATAAATACATAGATAAACTACACTTATATATATATATATATAATTCACATCATTCAAAAATTATATTTATTTATATATATGATGCTTAGAGTGAAAATTGGATCAATATTGCCTATCTACTATATAAAAGTATGAGACATTAATAGTCTTTCACCCATTAGTGTCCCTAGTACTCTCTTCCAACTAAACACTTTTTCTCCATACTATTTTTTATGAATGGACTAGTTCCTTCTTACTCATTTAAATGTAGTTAGTTCTCTTCTTGCTCATGCCACCAAGTGGAACCATGATTACAATTTTTAGCTTCTTTTAGAGTGTTACTCCCACAAACTAGAATGCACACAATTACAATGCTTTTCTTTCAAACCATATAATTAGTAAATCCAAAAATCAAAAGATTTTTTAATACCACTACTTTCTTGAATGGTGATATAGATACTTTTAATATGATTTTTCATGCTTGTTTCTTGGTGAGATTTGTTTTTTCTTGTAATTTTGAAGATTACACTTATCCAATTTCCACTCTTGATTTCTTTTATTTTTTCATTATTTAGCTAAAGTCATGAGTGTAGTTATAAGAATTTGCATCTTAATGCACACTTATCTTTCAACGACTATATAATTGATTGTAAATATTCATGAAAAATTCTTTCTTACCTCCTTCAAGTGTTTGTTATTTTTCCTTAAACTCATTTTTCTCTTCATGATGAGTTGAAGAGTTAGATACTTCATTTCCTCTATTTTTAAGAGAGATTGGATTTTTTTGAGAGGGAATAGATCATTTCTTTCCTCCTTTTTCTAAGACTATTTGGAGGTGGATTTCATACATCTCATATATGAAAACACAATGGCTATTCTTCCAACATTTATCACATGGGTAGAGATCCTAAAAACCATGTGCTACATGGCCTCTCCTTTTAAATTTGATTTTTCTAAGATTATTGTTTACATGTTTTTGTTTCCCATTTACTTTCTTGATTCTTTGTTCGGAGTTTTAAGTAATGATTCATATTATGGAGTTTTAGTTTCATCCTCCCCTCTTGGGATTTTATGATATGGATGGAGTGGTAATGCACTAGATCTTCCCTTCCTTCATTATTTGAAGCTTAACCTCTCATTGCAAGTGCTTCTTTGTACCTTTGAGATTTTGGAATGCTACCTACTCTTAATTGGAGCATTTTTCACTTTTTAGAGGCTCCCTACATTATTCTTGAGACTTTACGTAAAGAAATCTAATGATATTATAAATGTCTTCATCCATAATTTTTCTAGAGTATTTTTTTTGGGAAGATACTATTGATTTGAATTCTACACTAGAGAACTCTCCTACCTTAAAATGTGATCTGAACATAATCTTAGAACATGACAAGTTCAAATGTACACACATTGAAAGAGTACTCATAACACAAGGATTTATCTAGAGTAAATGTGATGTGAGAAAACTCGAGCATGGAAATGAGTTACTCCTTTACTTGGGAGTGACTTGGTATTGAGTTTGGTAAAATCATAAAAGAACATGGTTCCAATGGAGCAAGGTATTAGTTCCATTACTCTATAGAGTCTACCCTTGGTTCTCTTACTATGGGCCAAGTCTCTACCCTTCAACATATACCCTATCTAGTCCTTCTTCGATACTCATCTTCATGCCTCTACCTTGATGATTGAGCATTAGAATTGAACAAAAACCTCTTTCTCTTCCCTTTTGTTTGCTTAATTATCCCTCTTATAGAATATATTGTGATTGATTGGGTTTCTTTATTTCTTATGTGTTTTGTTTAGTTTTAGTTTTTGTATTTCACTATCCTTGGAGATCTATCTTATCCATTTTTTTATTAATAACAAAAGTTATTACCTTAGAGAAACCCATTATCAATGAAAATTTGAGCAAAGATGGTGTTGTGCCTCCTTTTCAATAACCAATAATATAAATTACATAATTAGACTCAACTATGGAACATCACTAGGGCATCACATGAGCTAATACATGGTTCTACACTAACCTCTCTTAACTTCTTTCCAACTAACTGACAACTTAAAAACCTTAATTCATGCTTTCTACACTATTGCAAATTATATAGAATTGTAAATATTTTCAATAACTCAATTATACATATTCAATCTTCAATTTAGCTCATAGATTGTTGCACTCAAAATGATTGAACTCGACAATTAAGAAAGTGGAGTTGATTATCCTTTTGTCTATGAAATTATAGCTCTTGAATGATTGAACTCAACAATTAAGAAAGTGGAGTTGATTATCCTTTTGTCTATGAAATTATAGCTCTTGATCTAATTTAATTGGTGATGGATTTGTTTGTTTGAGATTTGATTTGTTTTGTCAGTGTCATATTCATTTGTTTGAATTTTGATAAGTTCAATAGGTGCAAATAATGCTTGTTTTTCAAAAGTTCACTTGATCGGATTTTTTTTTTAGGGTTTAATTTTCTTAACCATTATCATCCTTTTACCTTGAAATATTTGACTTTCAATTGATAATTGTGGGTATGGATGTAAATGAGCGTGTCTATAAGATCATGTGTGATTGAGTTAAGCTAATTCATTTCATCTAAATTTTTAATTATGTCTAACACCATGCCACATGTTGTTGGCACACTACATTTTGCACACTATATAAAGTTAAAAGCAATCCCCTTTGGTTTGTAGGAATAAGCTGATTAGTTGTTTTTTATTATAGGAAAAACAAGTTTTGAAGGGGCCCCAAAATCCTTTACAAGATAAGTCGTTGCTTCATCATATAATAAAAAACAAGACAAGTAGCCAAAAACCAGACAAAAATAGCAGACAGATAACCAAAAAAAGGCACAAAATACAGAAGCAAACTATAAATTTTTCAGTATGTTCACAACTTCAAGATCACTATCAATTATTTTCTGATTGACATTCATAACTTCCACCACTTCATCAACAGGAACACCAGACTTAGCATTAAGCTTTGTCTTGTTGTGAGTACGAGTAGAAGGTCCAGTTTCACAGTGGTTTTATGCTCCACACCACCCTCAACCACCAAGTCTTTAGTTCCAGAACTATCCCCCAGCCACTTCCTTGCCTTCTTGTTCAGAAGACACAAACCCGTAGCCTCATTGTACATGGCGTGTTTGCTGACCTCCACTACCTTTTCCAACTTTCCCTCAATAATAACAAACTGTTGCTCATAAGAATTCTTCATTTTGAGCATTTCATCAGCAACCATCTTGAGAGTATCAAAGAGTTGATTGATTTCAGCCTACACCTTATCAACTTGAGCCTGCATAATCGGCCTCATCAGCATTAGTGCAAGCAGCTCTAACCTAGACATTAGTAGAATTCACCTCATGAAATACCCACTTAAAAAGCTTAAACGAAGAAAGGGACATTAGTGCAAGTTGATTAATTATTACTAGTGACCTCGATTCAATTTCCTTGAAAATTAATGGTCCACCTCACACTGTATTTTCATCAAAACAAATAAGAATAATAAAAACAACTCAAAATTTAAACTCGTGTTTAACAATATAATTACTAATTTCTCCATATAATTATATTTTAAAAAGAATCCCCATTCAGACTTCCAAACAAATATCTTTCCTGTAGGTATTATCAAATTTCACACTACAAAAATAATGTCACACGTAATTGCACCTAATTAAGTTACTACTCTCTCGAAGTCACCCTCAGCTCACCTTGTCATTGAGTGGAACCTTGTAAACCATCTACTTGTTTTTTCTAGTTTCTGGAATATATGACTTCCACTCTTAAGATAACCCACCTTAAGATACTAATAATCCCATAATTGAAGGAAAGAAGCGCGGAGTTTTCTTTGCACAGAAGGAAAAGATTAAATATATGACGGTAGATGCCTTTTCCAAAAGCGCATGCTCTTCCTGTGTGCTAATTTTCTAGCGGAGAATGTCTTACGCCCTGAATTTTAGCTGGGGTTGTGAGTTGGGTCTGTTAGCACGGACCATGGTTAACAAACATGCTCGCTGTTTAAAGCAGGACCCACAAAGTATAGAGATAACCTCTCAAAATTGAGATAGAGAAGAGGAAGCACAGAAGCGGGGGTCACCTATTGCCACGAAAGCAGATCTAGTCAGAGAGGCTTGTAAGCCCAGCAGGATAAATGAGAGCAAGTCAAGGCATAGAGCGCGTGGATGGAAGAAGAATAGGAAGCATCAGTAGTTGTTTTTAAGTAGTCGAACAAGATGACTTCCACACTACACTCCACTCTCCCTGCTTTTTCCTTTCTTTACAAATTGCATTAGTTCATTCATTGCTTCTTCATCTTGTATTTCTATTTCATCTGCAAGTTATCCACACCAATTTGACCACTGAATTTCAGCTGCCCCACTTCGCACGCAATTAAACCGTCATGCCCACATGCCCACTTTAATTTAAGCTTCCCCACTTCCTCAAGCAGCTGCTCACTTTAAGAATTGAATCACAAATTGCTTGAATTGTAATTGGGTCAGTGATTTGTTTTGTACACTGCTTAGGATTGAAGTTGGAGTAGTAGTGGAGTTCACAGCATGACAGAAGTGGATAAATTGATTGCCGGGGAGGTAGCAAGGAAACAAGAAGAGGAAGAACAAGTGCTGCATCGGCAACAGCAGCAGCACCCAATTGAGAATTTCAGCTACTTTTGCAAAATTTGCAGCAAGAGATTTGTCTCTGGAAGAGCCTTGGGTGGTCATATGAGAGCCCACGGCCCTGTGGCCATGGCAGAACCTGGTGAGAAGAAGAGGATGCTTTTCAAGTCAGCGGAGGAAGAGGAGGAGGAAGAAGAAGAAGAATTGAATGGTGATCAATTATATACTCTGCGGAGGAATCCCAAACGCAGCTGGCGGTTTTCGGATCAGGAATACCCATTTATGATGGGTACCCAATCCCAAGAAGAAGATGGCTCTACAGAGAGTGAGAGTGAGGCTGAGATTGAGCAGCACCCTGCTTCTGAGAACTACCCAAATGAGAATTCAGGAAGCTTTGATAGGTGGATGAAGGGAAAGAGATCCAGGAGACCCAGGTATGCAATCCAAAGTCAGTCACATCATGATGAGCAATTCAGTTCAGATACTAATGAAGAGGAGGACATGGCACTCTGTCTTGTAATGCTTGCCAGTGGAGTAAATACTGCTACCGAAAAGCTGCAATTCCATGGTGGTGGGCAGCAGCCTGGCTTCTCTCGATCAAGTGACCTCAAGGTGCCCAAGATCAACAATGCTTTGGAGCTTCCAAAATGCATTAAGAAGAGGCCTAAAACTAAGCTGGTGGATGCTAATGTGGATCCCTCTGATGATAAGAAAACCAGGTATGAGTGCACTACATGCAATAAGACTTTTCATTCATATCAGGCACTAGGAGGTCACAGGGCTAGCCACAAGAAGGTCAAGGGTTGTTTTTCAAGAATTGATGGGATGGAGGAGAATGAAAGCCTAGAAGAAGAGATTACTGATGAGGAGCCGATTAGCAGATCAGCAGATTCTCAGTTGCCCAACGATTTCCCAAAGCCCTCTTTCAAGGAACAGACCAAACGTACCTTTGATGATGCAAGAGAGGAGAGTGGTGAAACAACACTTCAGCCTGGTATTCCTTCTTCTGTTAAAAAGACCAGGATCCATGAATGCTCAATTTGTCACAGGACTTTTGCTTCAGGGCAGGCTTTGGGTGGTCATAAGAGATGCCATTGGGGTAGCGCAGGAAATTCAGATACTATTAGTACTGTGTCGAGCACCAAGGAGGCCCCTGTGCATCAGCAGAGGCCTATGAGGCCGGACCTGCTGGACCTAAATTTGCCTGCCCCTATGGATGATGACTCTGAAGCTAGACAACTCAATGTTTTAGCTGTGAATGTTAAAAATTCTCACCCTTCCAATGCTGAAACTCACAGCAAAATAAGCCCTCCTTTTTTCCAGTCTTGGTGGATGGGCACCTACCCAAAACAAGGACATTTCTTGTACAATAATCACGC
Source organism: Sequoiadendron giganteum (assembly GCA_007115665.2). Classification (NCBI taxonomy): domain Eukaryota; kingdom Viridiplantae; phylum Streptophyta; class Pinopsida; order Cupressales; family Cupressaceae; genus Sequoiadendron; species Sequoiadendron giganteum. Next base: position 124,560,362 of record CM021109.1, on the reverse strand, counting down.
TCTGTTGCCTATAGAAGATGAAGCAGACAGTAAACTAGGAAAGAAAATTGACTTTGGCGCGGTAGAAGATTTGAAAGTCTCAAGCAGGTTACAACCTTGGTTGAAACTGTGAGCAGACAGTTTTATGTAATCGATAAATTCTTCTACATTCTTTGTTCCATTGATGTACATGTAATTCTATAATGCCCAGGTTCACAGATTCTATTTAGCTCATTCAGAACTTATAATGGTGCCTAGCGCACTTAATCAGATGCTCATTTCTTTTTATTTGTTTTTCTGTGGACAAGTCCGCCTTGGGTATATTTGAATCATTTGCCATTTATTCTTCTGCCGAGTCTGAAACTATGCGAAATTATTGCCTTCACAGAATATAATATTTTGGATTCGTTCTCTCATTTGTAGCATTACAGAAGCAAAAATTTGATTCTCATGAGCTACTGTCTCTAATCTGATTGTAGAAAGTATACTAATGAATTCCGTTAAACTGATTATTTGTTCAATAAGTGAAATTCAGATCATACAGACTTGTTACTCTAGGTTAACTGTGAGTTTGTGCAAATATTTTAAGTACCTGAACCAAATACAAGACTAATTACTTATCTTTCTTTATAAATGATAATCTGTGATCAGTCAGTTCTTAGAGTAAAAATAAATTTAATAAAGTGTATCAGTACAATTCACATGTAATTGTATATGGACTATATTAATATTAATGAATTTAACATGTTATTTTTTTGTGGTCCTATCTGGTTTGGTTATTTCCTAAATAAAAGTTTGCATGATTTGCTGCCGAATTACATATTTCTTAGCAGTAGGCCTATTGGGTGTAAATCGATTGAATGAATTGGCCGGTCTTTCTTTTGTGCACACATGAATACCTAACTGAACAATTGCTACCACTATCACTGAGCTTGTTGCTGCCTCTGAATTTAGTAAAGTTTTTGCAAGATTTGAAGCTTGTTCTTTTATCATCCAAAGATGACTACAGTCAGTGGAATCAGAGGTAAAACAATCAAGAGTGTTTATAAGCTTAGGGTTTGGAATTTTTATGCTAAAATTTGAACGGATGGATTCATTTTGCAAAGTGCAGGATACATAAAATTGTATGAATGCTGCCAGTATAGGTACACTGTCAATTTATATTGGGTAAATTTCCCCAGTTGTCAAATTCCCCTTTTAAAAACATGGAGAAAAACAAGGCAACTAGCAAAAAACAGTCTATAAAAAATTTCTTGTATTTAGCAGTTTCAACTATTGCATGTCATGCAGCATTTGGATGTGTATCAGGAGAGGGCTTCATCTCTGTATTTTGCACATGATTTGGCTCTTCCCATTCATTACTACTAGGTAGTAAGGTACTACACTCTAATCATTTGCAACTGAATAAGATGGTCCCATAATGCTTGAAACAACTTTGTGTTTAAACCTGTGGGGCTGCTATTTTACAACATGTGAATGACATCTCTAGGAGACAATTGCACCTTATATGGGTTTCGTGGCATGGCAGCATCCATGGCAGTGTAGGGAAGTTAGTATGCTGGTGGTGAGAATAAGTTCATAATCTTAGTTATATTCCTACTGGATATAATCCTTGAATTGGAAACAACTCAAAAGATAAACTAAATGACATGTCATTGCATGTTATTCTTACTAAGAATCAGATCCAACTGTTAGTATCTTTTGGCTCACTTTGGCACTGTAGCAGATTCTAGTCAAGTCTATTTTAGGCACTATTCATTATGTTTTTAGTATAATCACCATTACTTTGAGCATTAGTGGGTTGTTTCTTATTTAGTTAGGAGTTGTTGTTATCCTTGGATTTTTGTGAAAGAAAAGTGCTGCCTTTTAATTGTGTGGCGTTTTTGACCATTTCTTCGTTGTAATCTATTTACTATTCTTCAATATATTGCCGTAGACTGAACTAGTGACAGCACGGTCTTCTCAACATACAGGACACGAAACATTGACTTGGTAAAATATGGTTGAGTTGTGACCATGAGTTCACACAACAGTGTCTTTCTGTACTTCCATGATCTACGGTGATGATGGTCTTGTATTCCTCCTTTTTTACTTGGACTCTACTAATGGTGTTGTGTGGTACAAGTATTCTTTCTTGTACAGCTAAGTATTTCTATTGGGTATTCTTAAACTGCACTAATAAGAACTTATTACTCTTCCGAATATAAAAGGCACTAAGTTTTGACTTGATTAAAAATTCCTTTCTTGGCAAAGAGTTATCCCCAATATGCTTTCACTGAACTGTAAAATCTTTGTATGCTTCCATGATCTCAAGTGAATGATTGTCTACAGATCCTTTTTCTTTTCTTGTAGCTAATCATTGTTGTATTGTGCAAGCTGTCCTTGCTGTACAGCTAAGTGTTTGGATTAGGTATTGGTTTCAAGTGCCAAGCAGTCCTTCCTGTACAGCTAAGTATTTTGATTGGGTATTGGTTTAAAGTGCCACAGGGTTGGTACAGTGGTTCCTCTATTCAGGAACTTGTGTCGGATCATCAAACCTCACTACTCCTAAATTTAATAATAATTTATCACTAGAATGTAATAGAACAGTAAAGAAGAAGCCAAGGCTCAAGGATAACAGATCAGAACAAAACCCATAACAAGGTCAGCTCTATCAGGATTGGATTGAATTTGCTATTATTAGGGGACCTTGAGACAAAAGAATATGCCCATTACTTTGCTTGCTTTGATGATTCTTGACTTAAGCAAAAAAATCTTTTTTTCAAAAGAGAAAGCCTATAAAAAACAATGTGATACCATTTTTGGTGGAGTTGCTCTACCTGGATTGCATGTGATTGTCCCCAGTGATTTATTATAAAGAAAGAGCATAGAGTATCTCCATGAAAATGAGGTTAGGTGGAGTTCACAGTCACACCAACTCGGTAGTACCTTTGACATGTATGAATAGCATGACCATATAGTTTGCATCCATAAAAGCAAAACAAAAATCTTAAATAACATTGTTTTCTTTCTTGCTGGCAAGAAATTTGACATATTAAAAGTTGAGACACTCTAAAAGGCAAGGGTTATATTCTAATGCAAGCCACAATGATTAATGTTCCCTCCCTAGAGATAGTCCCAAAGGGAAGGGTGATCTAACAACTTGAAAATGCCAAAGACAGTTAGTTAGAACTAGAAATAGATAATCTAACCCATTAATGGAATAAATAATGGAGGTGCACAACAAAATAGCAAGTAGACACTTTTGTTTCTTGTGAAAGTGTTGTTAGTTCATGGACGTGGCAAACAAGTAGGAAGAAGGAAGAGTTTTCATTACTTGGGAAGGAGATAAAGGAAAACAAACTACGTGCGCATGTGATAATGGTTTGGGAATCCACACACTACACGCACACTCACTCTTACAGAGCACGCACCCTGCTACTAACTTACACATCTAGAGCACTTGTGCAACTAAGTGATAATAACTAGTCACTTTTAAAACAGTCTTCTGTGGGCCCTACGCCACCATCTTTGATGTTAGCACTTCCAACACATTCCCATGCCAATGCTTACATAAGCAACAACACTTTTGCATCATCCCATATTCTTCTCAACCACTTTAAACCTTCCTCCAATCTGTCTTGGCTTACGAACTTGTGTAGTGTATAAATGAACAGCCAAGTAGTTAGATGGTCTTATCGAGTATAGGAGTTGTTTGGAATGAAGATAAAAAAATAATGAAGTATCATGCAAAATGTGTATGGGTAGTTAGAGGTTTTTTGATTTGTTAGTGGAGTTGAATGGTTGCGAATGAGTTTATCAAGGATCAAATCTTATTGAGGGCAAGACCTTTTCCATCGTGGAAGATAAGGTTGGGATCATTTCCTGGATAAGATCTTTCACATCGTGAACAACTTTGATGGAATCAATATTTGTCAATATTTGATAGAAGAAGTGTCGATTTCGATTCCTGCGTCTGAATCAAATTAATTATCATAAAACCCTCTATTATAAAAATAGGTAGTTAGAAATATAAGTGTAAACCCTCTATTATAAAGGTAGATAAGTAGAAATATAAGTGTAAACAAAGTTGGCGTATTAATAATGTTTTGAGTTCTTTACAAGAATATGAATTTTCATTTAAAGTTCTTTATTTGTAACATTGATTAGATTTGGTATGTATAATATCTTTCTTTTGAAGTTCTTTATTTGTAGCTTTATTGATTAGATTTGGTTAACTATAAAAGCTTTGGTAAATACATAAAAAAGTTTCATATAAACTTCTCATGTGTTTGTTTCTTTCTATAATAATTATTAAATATAAATATTTATTTCTTAAAATTTGAAGCTTTAATTTAAATTGAAAAAATTGATTGTAATTTATTTTATAAATAATTAATATTAGATAAATTTTCATCTTATAATGTATTTCTGTGGCATAATTAAAAGTGTCATATCAAGAAGCCATGAGGTAGTATGAATCAACCATGTCAAGGGGTGTAGGATGAAGTTTTTTATTAAGACATCAATGTTATGTGTGATGTTTTGGTAAGGGATAATATCATGATGGGAATTTGTTACACTTCAATCATTGTTTGTTAGCGTAGGTGAGCATGCAACTTGCATTAATATTCATGATCTCTTCAAGCTCGCACATGTTTGGTACTTGGAGGGAATATTTAAGGTGTCATGGTTGATTTTGGTGTTTGTATTCCATGAGTGATTAAGCTATGACATCTGGTTTGATGACTGGGGAGAGAATGGGAAAAAGTAGGGTGAAAGCACGAAGTTGAGTCCACTTAAGGTGGAAGTTTCAGCCCTAGGAAAAATCTTGAAATCGAGCTAAACGAATCAGGATTTCGTTTCTTAGTAATCGGGATTCCGTTTTGCTTCGGGGTCTCAAGCCTAAAATTAAAACGAGATCCCAATTTTTTAAAAATGGGATCTCGTTTAGTTTTGGTGTCCCGAACCTAGCTCTAAGAGACAAGATCCTAATTTATACAAAATGGGATCTCGATTGCTACGAAATGGGATCCCAATTTGTAATAAGTGGGATCTCGTTTCGTAGAAGTATTTTTTTTAAAACGACTGTGAGTTCATTTTTACTTGCACTAGAATCAGGATCCTGGGTGAGCGAAAGTGATTTACAACATCAAGGTGAGTCATTCCTCCATTTCTTTTTCATTTTTTGGTAGTTAGCTATGTATTTAGGTTTTCTTTTTGTGTATTTGTATTTGTATTCAGGGTTTTTTCATTTGAATCTTCCCGCAAAAGAATGAAACCTTATAGCCAATTTCAAAATTAAAAAACTTACTTACACATAAAAAAACAACCCTAAATTAAAATCAAACAAAAAAATTTACCTTTCAAAACAATTTTTTTTCTAAAAGTGTGTAAAACGACCCTAAACTATTTCCATTTGCAATGTTTAGGGTTTAGGGTTTAATTTGCATTGCTTTGTGTTTTAAATTTGTATGCAACTATTTTAAAACGATAATATTTCATTTACATTGCTTTATGTTTTAAATCTGTATGCAACTATTTTAAAATAGAATTATTTCATTTGAATTGCTTTATGTTTTAAATCTGTATGCACAAACACCTACTCTCTAACATATTAACATACATATAGTTTTCTACCGACACCATCCTTGAACCTCCTTTATGAAAGGTTTAAAAAACTCTCAAGGTTCACCTAAAATTTGGTCAAATCAATCAATCTGGAATCAAACCAATAAAATTAATCAATCCAATCAGCTTTTAACAAGAGCCCTAAACTCAAGAAATCATAATCAAAGTCCTTATAAAGATTCAAGATCAAATATGTCATAAGTCTACACTATCACCCTTGGGAACTTTAGCCCACAACATGTAGCACCATCTAGTTCTAGGACCCCTATAAAATTTTGTCAAATGATTGTTTTCCCTCTTTTTTGCTCCTTAATTTGATCAAGTTTAATAAATTCATTTCCCTAAAAACTTAGTAGTGATTGATATAAAATTCAGTACTTAAAACACATTACATGCCTTGTTAATACTAGAATAGAAAACATGTATCTCTATCTTCTCTCATTTCACAAAGAATTATAAAAAAAATTAAAAAGTGGAGTTGAATAGGGGAGAGGACCCAGTAGTTGTGGACCCTAACTTCATGCTTCTAATTATCCTAAGTGGAAATTTCAAATCACTCCTGATTTTTTACAGGAGATTACTTGGCAAGTCCCCTACTTATAACTTTTGTTTCAGGGTCACATCATCAAATATGATGCCACATCAACATGCTTTTTGTCAAGGTGTCCAAAAAGGCCCCCCAAAAAAGTGAGACCAATACTTGTGTATTCACAACATGGGTAGTTGAGTGCTGATGTGGCATCACATGATTGGTTGCTTTTTAGATCAAAGGAATATATTTTGTTTAATTATGGGTAGTCAAGTCATAACTACTAGGCATTATATAAACAACTACTATCACAACTATTGGGCATTATATAAACAACTACTATAACCACTATTGAAACATGCTTAACTACTGGGTCCTCTCCCCTATTAGAGTTCTAAATCATAAAATATTAGGGGAATTATTAAATTATTATATCATGAATCTATTTTATTTCTCCTCAAAGTTGATCATCTCTTAGTTTATTTTAGCCTCTTTCCATTATTAGAATGGATATAACCTTAGTTTCCTTATCCCATTATCTAGAATCCTTGTTATAGGATCATGGTTCAAATCTAAAACTTCTCCTTCATTTGCCTATTGTCTAAATATTTCTTGTGATCCTCATTACATCTTGTTTGAAATCTATTAAAAATAAATTTATATTCTTTTCAATCTATATTACTTTAAGTTATACTAAAGTGTACAACATACAACACCTATGGCATGAATCCAAGTTCAAAAACCTAAAATTTTGTTAAACACTAAAGCACTATACATTACATAGAACATAATATTAGGTGGGATGGATCCCAAAGTGATAGGTAAAATAATTTAAAACCACAAATTTCATTGAGCACATTTTCAAATTCTTCGATGATAAGTTCAAATTGTGGTTACAATTTAATAGAGTCAACTTTGATTACATCCGAAACATTCCTTAATATTTATATTTTCATTAGATCCATGATCCATTAAAGCTTAAGTTTGACTCAAATATGGGCCCATTTTTTAACATAATATAAAATATGAGGTCATTCATTTACTAAGAGCGAACAATCTTAGCTTATGCAAATGAGGTCATGTTTGTGGCTTGGTCTTGAACAAGGTTTCATCATATGACCTAGTCTTTCCAATGCAACCTAGTCTAATTCTAATGTAACTTGTAGGAATCTATTTGCATATGTGTCTTGACCCATATGTGACAGTTTTGTGTTAAAAATCATAACAAGATTGTTTTCAAGACAAGAGGAGAAGACCTAGACAAGTATCTTAGTCACAAGCCAAGCACCTATAATTATCAAACATGATTGTTGTCATTGCTTGAGAACAAAGATGCTAATGAAGAGATCTAATGAACAAGTGTATAATGAAAATATGTGCCTCTGAATTCCTAAGTTAAATCATATTACTCAAGTACATGTGCCACACCAACTTCACCAAGTTTGATCCCCTTTCTTGTCATCGTATAAAGTGATTATATGTTAACAATAAGAGGCCATCATATGTTATTAATTTTCTCCTAAATGTACATTTTAAAATATAGTATATGTAACTTAATGAAATTTGGTTGCCTTGGGAAACTTCACCAAATTTTATCCCCTTAAGCCATCATTTTTTCCTAGCACAGTTAATTCATAGATCCCCTTAAAACTATACTTACGACCCCTTAAGCCATCCTACAATTGTTTTCAAGACAAGAGGAGAAGACTTAGACAAGTATCTTATTCACAAGCCATGCACCTATAATTATCAAACACGATTGTTGTCATTCCTTGAGCACAAAGATGCTAATGAAGAGATCTAATGAACAAGTGTATAATGCAAATATGTGCCTCTAAATTCCTACTAAATCGTATTACTCAAGTACATGTGACACACCAAATTTGAATCCCTTGATTGTCATCATGATAAAGTGATTATACATTAACAATAGGAGACCATCATATGTTATTAATTACCTCCTAAATGTACATTTTAAAATATAGTATATGTAATAATGAAATTTGGTTGCCTTGGGCAACTTCACCAAATTTTATCCCCTTAAGCCATTAATTTTTTCTAGAACCTTAATTCATAGATCCCCTTAAGGCATCCTATTACGACCCCCTAAGCATGCCTACAGGGACCCCTTAAGCCGTCATGATTTCTCCTAATTTAATGTAATTTTTAATGAGATTTCATATCACGTTAACAATTTATTTTTTCATTTACATACCTTAGACATAAATGAGCCTTACACATTTTTTCCATTTGTATTCAATTAGGCCATTTATATCATGGATTAAGGGGATTAAATTTACCTAGAAATTTAGCTTTTTGTGTATGTTTTAAGTTTTTTTTAGTATGTACACATATTAAAATTACATAGTTAGATCTTAAATTTTGAAATTTTTGTATGTACATGGTCAAGTTGAATGATGTATGTATGGATTGTACATCCTATTTTTTCGTGTAATCTAGGGTAAAATTCAGGTTGAGGTAATAAAACATCAAAACTAAACCTATAAATCCCTAAGTCAACAATAGAGTACAATCCAACATAGAAACATAAACACAAAGTAAATATTACCTATGCCATGGTTGCTTGACCTCCATTGCCCTTCTCCATTTAGCTTGAATGTACTTGATGCCGTCATATTTGAGTATGCAATAGTAGCCTAATGTCTATGATAGAAAAATATTGAAGATAATAGTTGTCTCCTTAAGCAACATGTACTTGTGCATAAACTAGATTCATTGAAATGGCCATGATAGGTGTCTTTTATAGAAAGACAAATATCAATGAAGGACTGAGATTAAATGTCAATAAGATATGTCAATCAATGGCCAAGAATAAAATTTATAGTATGAAATAGGGTTAGGGCTAAATTAGGGCCAAGAGAAGAAATGAATGGATAAGATTGAATTATAAAATAATTCAATCAAGGGTTGAAAATAAATGAGATTTCAAGAGATAAGATTGACATGGATAATGAGGTTGGCACAAAAAAAGGTTGTTAGAGTAATCATGCATTAGCTAATAATTAATTACTTTTTAATTGATTATTAGTCTAATTTATTCATGCACTTAAGCTAAACTTAGGAGTGCTTTTATGATTTTATTAATTGAGTTTATATTAGATCATTATGTCTCATCTCATGTGATGTTGACACTTGTCATGATCTGATCCATTTCTCATTTAGGGTTTGGTTCTTATAACCACTCAACCCTCATTGTAATTATCTCTCGAGCTTTCATATCTTTTTGAGAGTCTCTTGCTTTTGTAGCTTTTTCTTGTTGAAGAATATTGCATATATTATTTGTAGATCTATTGCGTGGAAGGTGTATTTGTTTGTTGTTTGATTTTGTGGATCGTGGTTTTGTGCTTGTTTCACAATTTTAACATGGTATCAGAGTGTGGATTCATCGAACCCCTTCTCGATTTATGAGAGTTTTTTCTTCAACAAAGGTTACAGGCTTTAGATTTGAATTCCCTTTTCTTTTTTGTAGATTTTGGAGGTGGGAATTTTCTAGTTCATTTTTGTGTGAAAAGGACCTCGCCATTGGATTTAGAGCTTTTGAAAAAGTTAGATTTGGCTTTTGCTTCACTTGAGTTGAGTTCATGATGCTAGATCTACGAGGGTCTGAAGTGGTTGCTTTGTTTCCAGATCCATAGGGTATCTACATTTTTGGTGTATTTTGAGCCAAAACGGAGGTTTCCATTGTGCTCAGAAGGCCCAAAAACCTTAAGATCGCTTGTCAAATTGCCAAAATCCATGTCGGGAGTTTCTAAGGCAAAGTTTTTTTGTCAGGTAAGTCGTACAACCTCCGCAACGCGCAGGTCGAGCCTACTTGGAGAATTTTTTTATCAACACCTCTAAAATTGGTGGACCCCTTTTTTTGGCAGTTTTTTGATAAATTTTTTTGAAGATCATTTTTCACCCTACTCAACCTCTCTCTGTTGGTCTTTTCAGTTTTGCACCTATCTTCCAAAGGCCATATCTCGATCATACGATGATATTTTTAGTGCAATTTTTTTTGAAACGAGGTAGAATTTCATGCTCTTTGTGGTAGTGCAGGTGGTTTCCAGTTTGGCTTTTGGTTTTTTCCAAATTTTAGTTTTATTAGTGTTGTTGCTGTTCAATTCTCATTTTGGAGACTTTGACGGGCCATATCTTCTGCATCCAGACTCATTTTTGGGTGCCATTTTTTTTGAAAGTGCATGTTTTTTTGTGTACTTCATCATGGTGCTACCAATTTCCTATTTTTCTATTAGAGAATTGTATTTTCAACATGTAGTCCTTTTTTGGACATTATGGGTTCCCATTGTATGAATTTTTCATTATGAAACATAGTGAAATAAAGTGCCTCTGTATTTCACATGATTATTGGGATCTTGCACATCACTTTGTGCCTTATTGTACTCACACTATGTTATAAAGTTCCATGAGGGGGGTTTGATGTTTTTTCTTTGTTTGCCAACATACCTTTGTCAAGTAAGTGTCCCTTGCACAATAGTAGCCTCATGCGTGTGTAACTTTTATTTTCACACCCTTTATATGTGTTGGTACTTTTATGTTTGCACTTTTAGATGTTCTTGATTCTTCTTCATGAATTTTTTTCTGGCATTCAATTTTAGCGTACCTATCATGCCTCTCCCTTTTCATCATTATGGGGGGGTTTCTACTGTTGTTGCTAATGCTTCCTTGGTTTCATGTTGGAGTGAGCTATGTATACAATATTTGTTCCTATGTACTAGGTGGATGCAGCGGCTGGTTACCCATGTGTTTCAGTGAGATGGAGCATTTACCATATGGACACTCTTGCATTCCTGTTTTCAGAGGCAACCTTCCATTTTCACATGATCAATTCTTCAAAATTTTGGTACCTTTTCCATCTATATCTTCAACTTCCAGGTGTTTTCCTTTATTTTCCATCTGATTTGAGTAGTTTCATTGGGGGCACTCATACAAATTCTTGTCTTCTTGATTCTATCATCATCTATTTCAGTGGAGGTTCTTGTTTCGACATTACAATAGTCATTCTTCGACAGTGTTTGCAACTTCTCCATGCTTTTTGTTCGTCCCCAGTTCCTATATTTTGGGACAACATTGTCTTGTTTGGAGGTTTCTTCAGTCCTTCACTTGGCTTACATCTCTTTTTGGAGTGGATTTTTTCCATGATGTTTTCTCTGTTTCTCCGCATTATAGAGATCTTTTGGTTGTACATGGGTACCTTACCAGCCCTTGTTTGTCAGGAACCATCATGCATTCTCATTTTTAGTGTTTTTAGCTACTCCCTAAGTTCATCTTCAGGGGGGTGTTAGAGTAATCATGCATTAGCTAATAATTAATTACTCTTTAATTGATTATTAGTCTAATTTATTCATGCACTTAAGCTAAAATTAGGAGCGCTTTTATGCTTTTATTAGTTGAGCTTATATTAGATAAATATATCTCATCTCATGTGATATTGACACTTGTCATGATTTGATCCCTTTCTCATTTAGATTTTTTCTCTTATAAACACTCAACCCTCATTGTAATTATTGCTCGAGTTTTCATATCCTTTTGAGAGTCTGTTGCTTTTGTAGCTTTTTCTTGTTGAAGAATATTGCATATATTGTTTGTAGATATCTTGCATGGAAGGTGTATTTGTTTGTTGTTTGATCCTATGGCTCATGATTTTGTGATTGTTTCACAATTCTAACATGGTATTAGAGTGTGGATTCATTGAACCCCTTTTCGATTTATGGGATTTTTTTCTTCAACAAGGGTTACAGGCTTCAAATTTGAATCCCTTTTGCTTTTTTTGAAAATTTTGGAGGTGGGCATTTTTTGATACATTTTTATGTGAAAAGGACCTTATTGTTGGATTTAGAGTTGTTGAGAAAGCCAAATTTGGCTTTTGTTTTGTTTGATTTGGGTTTTTGATGCCAAATCTACGAGGGTTTGAAGTGGTTGCTTTGTTTCTAGATTCAGAGGGTAGCTGCATTTTTGGTGAATTTTGAGCGAAAATGAAGGTTTCCATCTTGCTTAGAAGGCCCAAAAACCTTAAGATCATCTGTCAAATTGCCACAATCCATGTTGGGAGTTTTTGAGATATTTGTTTTGCTAGGGAAGTCATACGACCTCCCCAGCACGGAAGTCGAGCCTACCTGGAGAATTTTTTTATCAACACCTCTAAAATTGGCGGACCCTTATTTTTGACCATTTTTTGACAATTTTGGTAGAGATCATTTTTTGCCCTACTCGGCCCCTCTTCATTGGGCTTTTCAGTTTTACACCCTATCTTCTAGAGGCCATATCTCGGTCTTACAACGATAGTTTTTAGTGCAATTTTTTTTTTTAAACAGGGTAGAATTTCGTGCTCTTCACGGTGGTGTAGGTGGTTTCTAGTTTTGTATTTTTTTCTTTTTATAGAATTCAATTTTCTTAGTGCTGATATTGTTCAGTTCTCATTTTGGAGACTTCGATAGGCCATATCTTCTACATCTAGACTCCTTTTTGGGTGCCATGTTTTGAAAGTGCATGTTTTTTCATGTACTTCAACATGGTGCTACCAGTTTCCTCTTTTTTTGTTAGAGAATTGTATTTTCAACATATAGTCCTTTTTTGGACATTATGGGTTCCCATTGTATGAATTTTTCATTATGTAACAAACTAAAATAAAGTGCCTATGTATTTCACATGATTATTGAGATCTTGCACATCACTTTGTACCTTATTGTACTCACACTATGTTATAAAGTGCCTTGGGGGGTTTTGATGTTTTTCCTTCGTTTGCCAACATACCTTTGTCAAGTGGGTGTCCCTTCCATGACAAAAGCCTCATGTGTGTGTGACTTTTATTTTCAAACCCTTTATATGTGTTGGTACTTTTATGTTTGCACATTCAGATGTTCTCAATTCTTCTTCATGCCTTTTTTCTAGCATTCAGTTGCAGTGTACTTGCCACGCCTCTCCCTTTTCAACATTATGGGAGTTTCTACTGTTGGTGCTAATGCTTCCTTGGTTTCACATTGGAGTGAGATATGTATAAAATATTTGTTCCTATGTACTAGGCGGATGCAACAGATGGTTACCCATGCATTTCGTTGAGATGGAGCATTCACCATATGAACACTCTTGCATTCCTATTTTCAGAGGCAACCTTCCATTTTCACATGATCAATTCTTCAAAATTTTGGTACCTTTTCCATCTATATCTTTGAGTTCTAGGTGTTTTCCTTTATTTTTCATTTGATTCGAGTAGTGTTGTTGGGGGCACTCATACAGATTCTTGTCTTCTTGATCCTAATGATCATTTGTTTCAATGAAGGTTCTTGTTTCGACATTACAACACTCATTCTTTGACAGTGTTTACAACTTCTTCATGCTTTAGTGGTTTTCTTTTTGTTCATCCTTAGTTCCTATCTTTTGGGACAACATTGTCTTGTTTGGAGGTTTCTTCAGTCCTTCACTTGGCTTACATCTCTTTTTGGAGTGGAGTTTTTCCCATGAGGTTTTCTTTATTTCTTCGCATTATAGAGATCTTTTGTTTGTACATGGGTACCTTACTAGGCCTTGTTTGTTAGGACCCATCATCCATTCTTATTTTTAGGGTTTTTAGCTACTCCCTAAGTTCATCTTAAGGAAGGGTGTTAGAGCAATTATGCGTTAGCTAATAATTAACTACTCTTTAATTGATTATTAGTCTAATTTATTCATGCACTTAAGCTAAACTTAGGAGTGCTTTTATGATTTTATTAGTTGAGCTTATATTAGATCATTATGTCTCATCTCATGTGATATTGACACTTGTCATGATCTGATGCCTTTCTCATTCATAGTTTTGCTCTTATAAGAACTCAACCCTCATTGTAATTATCTCTCAAGCTTTTATATCTTTTTGAGAGTTTCTTGCTTATGTAGCTTTTTCTTGTTGAAGAATATTGCATATATTGTTTGCAGATATCTTGTGTGGAAGGTGTATTTGATTGTTGTTTGATCTTGTGGCTCATGGTTTTGTGCTTGTTTCACAATTCTAATAGAGGTTGTAGGAGAGATTCAAATAATTATAAAATTATTTAATTTGGGAGGGAAATGAATAATTAAATAATGAAAACATTATTTAATTATAGAAGACACGTGACAGGTTGACTTTTTTTATTAAATAATAATTTAATTCAAAAGTGGGAAGAAAATGACAAATTAGTAGATAGTTAAATAAATAAAATTTATTTAATTTGTGGAAGAAAAGGATAAATGAATAATTAAATAATTAAAATAACTATTTAATTATAGTGGAAAATATTATAATAATTAAATAAATAATTTTTCTTTAATTATAGAAGAAAAGGGCATTAGTGACATAATTAAATAAAAAATTTATTTAACTAATCAAAAGGAGGAAATAAATAAATAAATTAAATAATTAAGATTATGAATTTAGGCAATAATCAAATAATTAAAAATTATTTAATTATTAGGGAAGAAAGGGGATTGATGAGGAAAAATGGTGTTTGCAGGCTTAGGACATTTTTTAGTGTCTACATTTCTTTTAAACATGTATCTTAAATTTTGAAATTTGTATGTATGCTCAAGTTGAATGATGTATGCATGTGTATGTATGTATCCTATTTTTAAACACTCATGTGCATTTAAAATTTAACTATTTCTTATAATTTTGTACTTGTTTTTTAATTTTGTATAAGTTTTGCAAGTTCACTTATATAGATCATGGACCACTTTGATATTGATGATGTCCTCAATCCACCACCTCAACCCCCTTCACCTCAATGCCCTCCACCTCCACCCCCACCCCCTCCACCTCCCCATCCACCCTCTCCATCTCATAACCCCCCACCTCCACCACCTGGATCAAATGAGGCTTGCTTACAAGCGTGGATTAGTGATAATGTTAGATCAATTCAAGATCAAATCAATACTATTCAAAATGAAGTATTGATTCCACCGCAGTTGAGGCATTTTACATCTGTGATGCAAAACATTGTTGATGTCATTAGGTCCATTGAACCAATTTTATTTTGATGGTCTCTCCTACAAACAAATTTTGGACCTTAAAATAACAAAATCCCATCTTGCACCTTTTTTTATCGACCTTGTCACCAACCAATCCATTCCTACAAACAAACCAAGAATATCAATGAGGTGGTGCATTTTTGGGACCGATGGTGGATGGTATTTGACCAAACACCACATGCTAATTTGGAGGTCTCTCTATATTTTTTGAGGAAATTATATACAAAGTTTGTGCTGGGCCAAAAACCCAATTATTTTGATTTCAAATCATTTCAAGGTGTTGGTGGTGGCATGCCACAACAGAGGTTAGGGGCACAGGTTGATCCTTGAGGACCCGTGCATGCTCAATCTCTTGTAGATCCTCATGTTGCTTCCATTCCAACACCCATGCACCATCGTGCAGTGGCATCCATACTAGGATCTTTGAGTGTGCTCACGGCCAACCTTGACGAGCAAAATTTTGCAATGGCAGCTAGGGCTAGAGAGCGAGACCATGGAGGAGTGTTGTATGGAGCTAGTCCTAGTACCACTCCACCTGTGTCGACACCTCATGTATGTAGCAATTTTCATCAAATATGTTTTGAAATTGATCAGGCTACACCTAGTTCAGGTGCTTGTGGAGATTTTGATGATATTGGTTCATAGTTTGAGTTTCTTACTGCTGAGCATCACCATATAGAAATTTTGAAACAAGTATAAATATATGTGTACATGTTAAATTTATAAAAAAAATTAAGCACCTGTGTTTTTAATAAACATATATATCAAAAAAATTGAAGACTTATTTAACAATCAAATTGTTTGGTGTAGATGGTGACCACAAGGGCATTTTATGCTCATCGAGTTTGTTTTACGTCAACACTAGTGCAAGTCGGCAACCCTTATGGGTCATTTTGATTGATTTTTAAATACATTAAATAATTTTGTAACTTGATTTTGATTTGTAATTATGGGGCATCTTGCATGAGGTGCTCACACACACATTATTTTATTTAAAATTATACTTACAATTTTGTATTTTGAATTCACTATATCAAACACGCATGTACTTAAATATTATAAGCATTATGTCTATGTATAGGTTGACACCACCATGAGGATGGGAATTGGGCACCCATTTGATGCACAAGAAATTCAGGAGACAACTGAATTTCAAGTTGTTTAAATAATTTTCTACATGTGTGCACAATTTGTAGGTATTTAAAATAGAATAAAACACCTAAGCCAGTACGCTTGAATATATATATATATATATATATATATATATATATATATGTTTTAACCTAATTTATACACATGTGCTTTAAATTTGACCTTGTAGGACTTTTTTGGTGGCACTTTCCATCTTGATGATGTCACACCATGTCAATCGAGACATGCAGAGCAACCTCATATGGTAATTTAAAATTTTGATTATATTTAAAGTCAATTACAAATTAAATAATTGTGATTGACTTAAATTAAATTTAAAATTGAATATATATGCATGTGTTAAATTATTTTTCTTTTATAACATGACACAGGTCCTATAGCAGAGCATGTTGAGCAGCCTCATACAATAATTTAAATATGATTTTATAAATTAATTGAATTAAATCATTTTTAATCGTCTTAAATTTGATTTCAACTTTCTTTCTCTTGTACAAATTGATTTAGAGCATGTAGAGACAGGTCCTATACCAGAGCATGTAGAGAAACCTTGCATGGTAATTTAAATATGATAAATTATAAATTAAATTCTCATTAAATCATTTTTAATTGCCTTACATCTGATTTCAACTTTCTTTCTCTTGTACAAAGTGATTCAAATCATTCGGGTAGTCCATGTGGAGTGAAAAGGTCTCTTGATTATAAAGACGATATGAGTTAAATTATTTCATGGGCTGTATTTGATGGACTTTTATACATGTTTTAGTATTTCATGGACTTGATCTATTTACATGTGTTTCCTTATTTTATGGACTACATATATGTACATGTTTCAAAATTTTGGTATAATTTCATGGATTATCTATCTATATATATGTTTCAGTATTTTCATGGACTTTATTAATTTTAGTATTTTATGGTTTATTATTGTTAAATAGTAATTTACACATGTACATTTACGTATTTTAAATTGAACAAATTAGTTATCGTTATTCAAGACAATATTTTATTATTAAATTTCAATATTTTCATGCATGTTATAATATGATGTCTTCAAAGTACATGTCTCATGTTTAATCACAATTGATATAATTAAGTACTAGAATTTAAGATGAATCATCATAACAATCACAAAAGTTATACAAAAATAGTGTTAATGTTAATATAATTTATGTCTTAATAGAATGTCTTAAGGGGTCCTAATAGGTTGTCTTAAGGGGATCGAAGAATTCAAAGTACACATCTCATGTTCAATCACAATTGATATAATTAAGTATTAGAATTTAGGATGACTCATCATAACAATTGATATAATTAAGTATTAATTTATGATATGTCCTAATAGGATGTCTTAAGGGGATCAAAGAAGTTCTCAAAATTTTCTTAAGGGGGTCAAATACTTCAAGTTACACATCTCATGTGTAATCACAATTGATATAATTAAGTACTAGAATTTAGGATAACTCATCATAACAATCACAAAAGTTATACAAAAAATAGTGTTAATGTTAATATAATTTATGTCTTGATAGGATGTATTAAGGGCTCCTAATAGGTTGTCTTAAGGGGATCAAAGAATTCAAAGTACAAATCTCATGTTAAATCAAAATTGATATAATTAAGTATTAGAATTTAGGATGACTCATCATAAAAATTGATATAATTAAGTATTAATTTAGGATATTTCCTAATAGGATGCCTTAAGGGGATCAAAGACGTTCTCAAAATTTGTTTAAAGGGATCAAAGAATTCAAAGTACACGCCTCATGTTTAATCACAATTGATATAATTAAGTACTAGAATTTAGGATGACTCATCATGACAATCACAAAAGTTATACAAAAATAGTGTTAATGTTAATATAATTTATGTCTTAATAGGATGTCTGAAGGGGTCCTAATAGGTTGTCTTAAGGGGATCAAAGAATTTAAAGTACACGTCTTATGTTCAATCACAATTGATATAATTGAGTATTATAATTTAGGATGGATCATCATAACAATTGATATAATTAAGTATTAATTTAGGATATGTCCTCATAGGACATCTTAAGGGGATCAAAGAAGTTCTCAAAATTTTCTTAAGGGGATTAAAGAATTATAATTTATGACTCATCATAGCAATCACATACTATACAAAAATAGTGTCAATGTTAATTTAATTTATTTTGTAATGGGATGTCTTAAGGGGATCACAAAGGTTCTCAAATTTGGTGAAGTTTCCTAAGGCAACCAAATTTAACAATAATATACATTCAATATTTAGTGATTATACATTCAAATTTTAAGTTTCAAAGTAGGAAAACATGCACATTTAATGGAAAAAATATATAGAATATTGATTTTGATCTATAAAAGTGTAGAGTAATTTTGTATACACATATACAAATTTTTACAAAATATATAATTGTGTAGTTGTGTATGTACAGATATGCCAATTCAAAACAATGTTTACAAAATGTGGCTATGCCATCTCAAGAAAAACCAAAACTTTTGGGGAATCATCATTTAATGTAGCCTCTTCACGCCACCTGATATCAAAATGTTTTAAGAAATATCAATATATCATCAAAACATGTATTTTGGTTTATATAAAACTATATATATACACAAGTACTTGTATTTACAAGTATTCCACATGTGTGTAGGTTAAATCTACATCCTATCCTTTTTGTTTCAAAGTATGTGATGAATGTGATGATGGCTTAAGGATAATAAATCAATTTTAACTATTAATGTAAGCAATATCAATATATCATCAAAACATGTATTTAAATATATAAAACTAAAATTATACTTACCTATATATACCAAGTATTCCATGTTGTCTAGGTTCAATCTACATGGACTCTCTTTTTTGTCTCAAAGTATATGATGAATTTGTGATGATGGCTTAAGGATACAAAAGGAAAATAAATCAATTTTAACTATTAACGTACAAGCGATATCAATATATAATCAAAACATATATCTAAATATATAAAACTAAAACTATATAATTACCTATATTTACCAAGTATTCCATGTTGTCTAGGTCGAATATGCATGGAATCTCTTTTTTTCTCAAAGTATGTGATGAATTTGTGATGATAGCTTAAGAATACAAAATGGCAATAAATCAATATCAAAACATGTATTTAAATATATAAAACTAAAACTATATTTACTTGCATTTGTACTTACTCCATTGTACTATTTGCATCCTCTCTTTTTTGCAATGCATCTATGATTGTCTCATGCTCTTCCATAAAAATCATCCATAACTCTTTATTTGCAAGTCTTCCTCGATACCTCACTAGTTTTATATTTATTTCCACCACCAAATGTGAGTAGTGTATAGTCTTCTTATGTGTTTAATAATATTCAAATGCCGAGAAACCATTCTTCCTTATTGGGTATTTTCGTAGCCAAGTGCCAACAACCACCACTAAATCTGTTGGATAATGATAGCCATCATCATCTTCTTGAGGTACTATTAAACACAACGAGCCAACCAATATTCAATTTCCTATTCATTCTCCTCAGGTGCAACAATATCATACACATGTCTTGCAAAAAACATATGATTCAATAACTTGTGTTTCCATATAATTTGACAAATCTACCTACATGCATTCATACATATAAATAAATAAAAGCATTAAAAAATAGTAATAAAGGGAAATAAAGTGAAATAAATTGAATTAAATTACCTTCTTGTACAAGGTCTAAAACATAGTCATAGTTGTCTAATGCAAACACTTGATCATTGTCTTCAATTGCTATTTCATATTGATTGTGTGCTTGTGCAGGTTTCAACGATATTTTCTTCCACTCTTCAACCCATTATGTATTCTCACATGCTTCCCAATCTCCTGAAATACAAAAATGATAAAAAAATGTAAGATCCCTTGTCTAAATAGTCCATGTGCTTGCATTTGAACTCTTAAATGAATGCCATTTAGTAGATCCACTGATTGAATCACAATCAAGTCTAGGTAGAATGTTCTCTTCTTCAACCAACCAAAAGAATCAACAAAATATAGAGTACTCGCTTGATCCTGTAGATAATTTTGTATTGCACCAATCCACAATCCCACACGCATCTTTAAATTTTACTGCATCCTCAAATTTCAATTGCTCTCTAGCAAGAACTATTTTAGCACACACCAACCCATCACGTTCTCCTTTACCATGTCCAGCTTAAAAAAAACTACACATATGTTATACATTATGTTCCTTGTGAACCCTACTTAACCAATAGAACATTCAAGTATTCTTGAACTCCCATATAATTATCTGACCATATTATGAGATGTTTTGTCATATGGATTCCTCTTTCTCTTAAATTTGTATAAAATATATTGAAACATTATTGAAAAACTATGACGAGTGTAACTGGTTGTTACTCAAATAGAAATGATACTCCCTCAAAAAAATTCAATCATTCGCTATGCTATCAGTTGCATGCCTACATACAATATGAACAAACATATCCACTTGCACCGAATCGTAATATTATGATTGGATTTCCCCTTGTGTAGCAAGAGTATAGTTTTCCACAAAATCAACCATTGATAGTATAGTTCCAACTAGAAATGTGTTTAGATACATGTGTGAAATTGTCCATCAAGCCATCGAACATGTTGAGAGTGCTTGATATATTTTGGTACAATCTTACTCCTAAATTCTGATATGAATGCATGTACACTAATTTTTTCTATAATTAAATCACAACGATTTCCAATTTTTCCATCTTTTAAAGAATACTCAACATTTTTAAATCTTTTAACATCCACTAGTTGTTGTCCAAAATCATTTTCAACACTTTCATGCATACAAACTCCAAGAATGAAAGATTGCCACAACTAGTGCATTGTCCAGAAATACATGAACTTAAATAAAATAATTTCCCATTATATCTTTCACAAAACAAGCTTTCTATAAACTCCTTGATTATTTCAGGTGGCATATTAATACCACATTCCCACATAATCATGTTAGTATATAAATTACAACATATATATATCGAAAAACATCATAATAATAATGAAATTGCACATGTGTTTTACAAAAAAAAGATACTCGTTGCTTGTTATTTTTCACATACCAAAGTTTACATTTTTCCAAATATCTTTGAATTGTTCTAATATTACCAGGTAACACTGAACCACCACAAAATTTTCTAAAAAAATTGGTTTGTGTTTAATAGGTTTTTTGGATGAGGATCACGAACTTTGGACTTCACTCTTAATTTCAAAACACCTCTAGCATTAGATGATACCCTAGTATTATCATGCCAATATTATTCAATCAAAGATTTAATTTCAATATTCAATTTCATGTCAGGCCTCGGGAGTCGACCACTAAAACTCCAACATTGGTTGATTGGATCATTTTCTATACTTTCTCTTCTCTTTGCCGCTCTTACCAATGTTTTAGGATGTATTTTTAGAATTTCACTAATATTGCTTAACACTCTTTTATTCAAAGTTATTTTATTAACTATAGTAGTTGTTATAGCTCATCGTGCCACATTCTTATCTTTAGATCAACTATTCTTTCCAATAGACTCAATGGCACTAGCAATAGTAGATATAACATGTTTAAGTGATTCATCTTTTCTTCTTGGTTTAACAAAAATGCCTAACTTTTTCATTACTTTTCTCATTTTCCACATTCTCATCAATTGCATCATGAGTTGACATTGAATAGATATTTTTTTTAAGATAAAACAATTCTTTGTATAATATTTTAGCATGCGTTCTTATTTGTCTCTAAGAAATCTTACCAGGAAGATTATCCAAAATAGTACTTTCAATTTAAAAATAAATAAATTTATTTTTAACATCACAAGGATTTTTATTTTCATTTTCAACTTCAAAAGGATTTTCATTTTCAACAAAAGGATTTTCATTTTCATTTTCAGTTTCAACAACAAAATGATTTTCATTTTCATTTTCAACAACAAAACGATTTTCATTTTCATTTTCAACAACAAAATGATTTTCATCTTCATTTTCAACAACAAAATGATTTTCATCTTCATTTTCAACAACAAAATGATTTTCATCTTCATTTTCAACAACAAAATGATTTTCTTTTTCATTTTCAACAACAAACTGATTTTCATTTTTACTTTCAACAACAAAATGATTTTCATTTTCATTTTCAACAACAAAAAGTCTAAATTTACTATCTCTATGAATATTATTGATCTCAACATCGTTAAATCCAACTTGTTTTAAATCTTCTACAATCAAAGTTTCCATATCATTCAAAGGTGGATTTGAAGACGTACCTAAATTTGTGCCTATTGTCACATTATCCATAGCATTGAAAGGTGGATTTGAAGACATATCAAGATTAGTTTGTATAATCATATTATTTTCCACATTCACCTCTTGCAAATTTGTATCGTCTACATCCATGGTCTCTTCAATGTTTTTATCTTCAATAGTCTCAGAATTGGATGCTTCAACATTATTCATTGATCGAATCCTCATTCTTATATCTCTTTGTCTTTTTTCCTCCTTCTCTCTTTGCTTGAATTTCTTCAAGGGTCAGTACCTTCCTATCTTTCTTCTTATTATGACATTGTGATCCCATGATTACAAAATTTTGAAGTATAAATGAATGTCAATAGTGAAAGTCTTCCTTCTTTGTTCCTCCTTCAGATGAGTAGAAAATGAACACAATTCCACTCATAAACTGTCCCAATGATTCCTTCTTTCAAAATTCAAATTAAATTGCAAGTTCAAGAGCCTCTAGAAGACAAAATTCAATAGAAAATAGGTGAAATTGTCATTGTCGGCCATACACTGTCAAGTTGTAGAATTGACAGTAATTTTTAGTAGTATTTTTTTTTTTAAAATGGTAAAAAAGAAACAGGATCCCATTATCCCATTTTATAATCGGGATCCTATTTCATTTTCCAATGGTTAAAATAATAAATGAAGCAAATGAGATGCCGTTTACAAATCAAGATCTTGTTTACTAAACTGAGATCCCGTTTTTTAAAATTTGAATTTTTAATTAGGTTTTTGCTTTGTTTTTCAGTTTGAGAAAAGGGTTGGGGACCCGAACCTAAGCTTTGGACCTAGTTTGAGCTGCAACTTGAAGGTCATGTCAATGTCACAAGAAAAGAGTGACTTTGGACATATGCCTTGTTGAAAATGAAGGTGAAAATGTAGCTTAAAACTTGTACAACTATCATATTGTAGATCTAATTAAGTGTTCTTTGGTTCAATTCTTTGTGTATGATTAATCTTGTTTAGATCAATTCTTTGTATATGATTATTATGTTTGGTTTAACTTTAGCAGTTGTAGGAATAGACAAAAGATTGTAGAAGAATGTAGACAAAAGATAGAAGTGACACAACATATATGTGGAGAAACCCTTTCGAGAAAAAACTCCACCACCAGAATCAACAATGCTTATATTATTTAACCTTAGAACAAGATTACAATAACACTATATCAATCCTTGATTGATATGCTTCTTTGCCTTCAACAATCCTTTTTCACAACCTGCAATAAACTCTCTTTGACTCTCATTGAACTCACATGGAACTCTCATACACTTGCTGTAATTTATAGACAATTATGAGCATGCAAACTAACATAAGAGTTATCAATACAAGAGATAAACTCTCCTCACAAATATCTACACCCAAATTGTGCAAGTAGAGTTTCACAATGTAACTTGAAGCCAAAATGAAAGTCTCCTCAATTTAGGCATCCCAAACTCAACACTTAACTAAACTTTGGATAAGAAGATATCTTGGAAGCTTCACCTCAAAGTTGGCACCCAAGAATGGGCCCACTTAACTGAACCTTGTAAATATAATTTCATGCAAAAGGTCTTAACTAAAAGATGCCAACTTGGGCACCCAAGGTGGACCCAAGTCAATCTTAGTTAACCGAAACATATCTCTCCACCAATTTATGCAAGAAACATGCATGATTGATCATCCCCACTTAACTAAAAGTATCCACCTGTTATTTGTCATGCAACTGAAGTCATTAGTCATGCAACTGAAGTCAACTAACATGCAACTCAAGTCAACTAGCATGCAACTCAAAATAACTACATGCAACTCAAGTCAACTAGCATGCAACTCAAGTCAACTAGCATGCAACTCAAGATAACTACATGCAATTGAAGATAATTGAACCATAATTGAACTGAACTAAATTGAACTGAATTGAACTAAACTAAACTAAACTAAACTGAATTGATACTAAGCTGAACTAAACTAAACTAAACTAAACTGAACTAAACTGAACTGATACTGAACTGATAGTGCCACCCCACTCATGTAAATATCAATCCCTATTTTGTAGGAACAAGACATACATTACTAAAGTGTTATCAATCCTCCAAACAGTTAACTGAAGCAAGGTGGGTTCCGCCTTCCATGTGGGCACCCCATGTGCTCCTATCTTGTAGAAGCTCAAAATGGATGTCCCCACATGTTCCTATTATTTAGGAATAATTACAAATGACAATTTACATATTCATTTCATTTGAATTTAATCTCTTTCGAATCCTAGTGTTGGGGAACACTTTCCAACGACTTAGGAGATACATGAAATATGTTTAGGATTGTAATTAAATGACATCCTATTCCCAACATGTCTAGAGACATTTTTTGATGAAATTAAAACCAATTATAGATGAGATAGTGTAGAATCCAAATATGTAATTTATTTTACAATTGGATTATTTTTTCTATTTTGCAATTAATTTTTGATAAAACTGGTTCATAAACTTGAAATATCAGGGCTTTTTAGTATTTTAATAACTTTTTATTAAAATAATTTTTTGAAAAATGAATTGTATGAAAGCGTACTTCATACAATTCTTTTCAATTTAAAAAAAAATTAAAAAATGATAAGTTTAGGGCATCTTTTGCGTGACGTACACGATGATTTTCAAAACAACAAATATGGCTAGTAAAAAATTAACAAAAAAAAATTACAAAAAATATCATGAATATTCTTCAGTGTGTTACAAATCTTTTCCCAAAAAAGATTAAGAAAAATACGATTATTTAGGTCAAAATATGGATGACGTACACGCGCATGGTATGGTAAAAAAAAAGTGACTTTTAAATAGTGGTTTTTAGAAACGCCTATTGAAATTCAATTTGTATCATCTGGGTATTAAAATAAATTACATATTTGGAAACGAGACTTTGAGTACTACATTTTATGATTACTGAATTTTTTCAAGATTCCATCTCTAAGTGCTTCAAATTTTAAGGTCAAATGTGACAAATTCTGAAAAATCAGGGAAAACACTTCCATTTTTTGGCCAAAAAGTGGACTCAAGTTCTTGCACATACTCGGTAGCAAAGGCCATAGGAAGCGGTGGAAACAAAGATAAAGGCCATTCTTGAGGTAGGTAGGCTAAGTTTCGATAGGGTGAGAAATTATTTTGTTGATTACATATCTAGAGAATTATTGAACCCTAAGCTTCATATTTGGATGTTGAGGCTTTAGGATCTAGCTAAAGAAGTGGATAATGGTCATAGTGTAGAAATATAAGATGTAATATTGAGAATGATTATTGATCTTGGTCAATTAGTGTGGTAGAAGGAATTCCTTTTATATTGCTAAATTACTTTCTTATGCAACATATTAGTGACCAGAGTTATAAATCCCAAAATCCCTAATGTTGGATAATCTTCCAAGTGCTAGGGGTATCAAACTTTGGAAGAATACCATAAAACCTATGTTTAGGTCTAAGAAACTAAGGACCAATTTTTGAGGTGGGCGGAACCTCCTTTAGTTGTAGTTTTTTAAGACCAATGGGGGTTACCCTAAGGTCTTGAGCTAGATGAATTTATAGGGAATGGATAATTCCTTGCTACAAACCATACTTGCTATATATTATACCCATATACAAGTTGTCACTTTGTATCTATATTTTGGTTTGAAAATACAATATTAAACACCTTTACATAGAAGAAAAGGCTTGCTAGGTATAGTGTTTAAAATATGGATATAACAACCCCTAATATTTTTGAATGTACTTCTACACATGGAAGCTAAAAAAATAATAAAATTGAAAAGGTTTATAATACTTAGTTTGTTTTAAATGCATTTGTGTGATGTAATGTGGAGCAAATGACAAATTGGTGCATATATCTAGTTGGGCACAAAGTGTAGGATTTACACAAAACATATAATGATAGAAATATAATAGGATATCTTAATGAAGATAACATAAAGAATAATATATATATTATGATGTAGGAGCATCCAGGGTGTAAAAGTAATCTTGCATCCCCCAAAAAAATATTTATTTTGATTTTTGTTAGGTTTGGTGAAAAATGGTTAAAAATCAAAATATGCCTAAAGGGATCTTTTTTGGCCCCATCGATCGATGAGATATTTCTAATGACAGATGGTTTGTTGATCCAACACTCGAGTGGAAATTCATGGCTCCCGAAAGTTGGACTAAAATTTGGAAATTTCTTCAGGCTGAAAAAAGGGACAACTAGATTGGTTTGGCACCAAAGCGGAAGTCACAGTCGTTAGAAAGTGGAAAAATCATAGAAAGTGGTCACGAATGGAAAGGTATTCATTCTAGATGAGAGGATAGTCAAATTTTTGTACTTTTTCAATACAGAGTAGAGGTTAAGGTTTTAGGTGCCATTGTTTCCATTTGCACACTTGCATGTCTAATTTTTTACATGTATTTGTAGCCCATTTTCTTTAATAGTAGTCTTGTGACCAAATCATTGTAATGCATTTGATTGCATGCTTGTAATAGATTTCATGAAGATATAATAAAAGATGTAGGCTATTGTTCTTGAAATTTATTTATTTGTGAAGGTTGTGTTCGAGGGAGAGTCTCCCTCCATCAAGTGGTATCAGAGCAGGAGTTCCTAAGTGTGTAAATAGATAGCTGAAAGTGAGGAAGTTTACACTAGGATATGGGATTGTGGGTTTGTAAGAGAAGTGATTAAAATTACTCCATGAAGAAATCATGGTGGTGGAAGAAACATTGTAGTACCAGAAGAGGGTTTTAGAGCCCTACAAAGATAAGTTCAGGCACTTCAAGAGGAGCTTCATAGAGGAATGGATCTTAGAAGAGGAGATGAAAGTGAAGATGAAGCTGAAGAAGAAGCACAATTTGAAGAAGAAAAAGATGAACCAAAAGACCATGAACAAGTCAAATTATTGAAGGCCCTCTCCAAGATTGGAAAAAGGGCAAGGATTGAAGTTTTTACATATTTCAGAAATCTCAATTCGAAAGAATTGATCGATTGGATCACTAAAATGGAAGAGTAATTTGAGTACAAAGAGAGAAGATCTTGAGAGGGTTAGATTTTCAAAGACCAAATTGAAAGGTCATGAAAAAATTTGGTTGAAAGAAGTACAACTAGAAAGAAATAGAAGAGGTAAAGAGAAAATCACCAGATGGGACTGGATGGTGGAGAAGTTAAAGAGATAGTTTATTCCCATCAATTATAAGTTCTAGCAACTAAAAAAGATGCAAGGTTTGAATAAAGATAGTAAGTTTGTCAAGAAGTACATAGAGGAGTTCTAGAAGGTCATATTAGAATAGGCCATTTAGAGGTCAACAAGGAAAAGGTAACCCTTTATATAAATGGGTTGAAACCAAGTATTCAAGAAGAGTTGAGTTTGGTTAGAATGACCAAAATAGAAGATGCTTATCAATTTTCCCTAAAGGTATAAGAGAAGCTAAATTGAATATTTGAACACCAACAAAGAGGAAGAGGTCATGGTGGAAGGACTAGTGGAAGATCCTATGGAGGAAAAAATGAAGATCAAAAGAAGAATGAAGAAGTTAGTCCCAGTTGGAACCAAAGAGGAGACAATTTTTCTCACTATCATGAATAGAACAATAGTGAAAAAAGAGGAAGAGGAATACTTGGATGAGGTTGTAGGAGATGAGGCTTTAGAGGAACCTATTTCTAATGTGGAGAAGAAGGAAATTGATCCTTCGAATGAACACAACATCAAGGAAGGAAAAATAGAAGACTTGAAGGTAATGCACGAGTTGTGCATGTAGATGAGGAAGTTAAATTTGAGCATTTTGAAGATGGAAAAAGAGAAGAGAATCTAATCATTAGGAGAGCATTATTGAATGAAGAAAAGGAACCAGTTCAAAGGAAGAGTTTATTTTGCACAAGGTGTAAAGGTAGAGGTAAATGTTGATGAACTATTATTGATAGTGGTAGCACAAATACTCTCATTTCAAAAGATATGGCTAACAAGTTGCAACTGGAAAGGAAGAGGCACCCACATTCTTATCAGATTGCATGGTTGCAAAAATACCATAGAGCTTTGGTTAGTGAACAATGTTTAGTGAAATTCAAGATTGGGAGTTACCATGATGAGGTACTATGTGCCATCATACCTATGGATGCATGTTATTTGTTGATAAGGAGGTTGTGGTAGATTGATAAAAATGCTATCCATGATGGATATGCAAACACATATTCCTTGAAAAAGGATGGAGTTCATCATAAGTTGAAGTCCTTAAAGGAGGCAGGAGAAAAGGTATGTAGTAATGCAAGAGTTTATTTGGTAGATGGTAGGAAATTTTTAGATGGTATGAATTATGAGAATGTGTGCTTTGCATTGATTCCTAAAGTCAACAAAGAAGAAGAAGATGTACTATTAAAAGTCTCAGATATGTTGGGAGAATTCTAGGACATTGTATCATATAATGTACTTGAAGGTTTTCCACCAATGAGGAAGATCTGTCACCAAATGGATTTGATACTAGAAGAAAATTTGCCAAGTAAGGAAACCCAAAGAATGACTCTTGTAGAGAATAAGGAACTGAGTAGAAAGGTCCATGAGTTGTTGGGGAAAGGATTGAACCAAGAGAGCCCGAGTCCATGTGTGGTACCTGTAGTACTAGTACAAAAGAAATATGGAGAGTGGAAAATTTGTACAGACTCTTGAGCCATTAACAAGATTACAATCAAGTACAAATTTCCCTTGTCGAGGATGGGTGACATTATGGATTTCTTTAGTGGAGGTGAGTACTTCAAAAATATTAACTTGAAGAGTAGATATTATCAAATCCAGATCAAAGAGGGAGATGAATGGAAGACAACCTTCAAAACTAACGAGGGACTACATGAGTGGTTAGTCATGCCATTTGATCTAACCAATGCACTGAGCACATTCATATGGCTCATGAACAAGGTATTAAAATATTTTTTGGATAAATTTGTCATTGTTTACTTGGGTGACATTTTAATTTTTAGTAAGACACTAGAGGAGCACTTGTTTCGTATTCGTAGAGTTTTTGAGAAGCTGAGAAGATAAATTGTTGATTAACTTGAAGAAATGCGATTTTATAAAGAGGGAGTTGATATATTTGATATTTTTAGTCTTAGCTAAGGATCTTAAGATGGACCCAAAGAAAGTAAAGGCCATCATTGAGTGGCCTACACCAAAGAGTGTTACAGAGGTAAGATCATTTCATGATCTGGTAAGTTTTTATAGAAAATTTATTAAGAGTTTTAGTAGTATTTTTGCACCCCTAACAAACACAATGAGAGGGGAGAAAAAGGAGTTTAAATGGATTGTAGGAGCAACTAAGAGTTTTGATTTGTTAAAGAAGAAAGTTACAAAGCAACGTATTTTGATGCTTCCATATTTCATTAAGGTGTTTCAGGTAGACTGAGATGCTAGTGGTAGTGCCATAGGAGCTGTTTTGAGTCAAGAAGGTAAGCCTATTGTCTATTTTAGTGAGAAATTGAATGATTCCAAGAGAAAATATTTAGTCTATGATTAGGATTTTTATGTAATAATTCAATATTTGAAAAAATAAAGGCGCTATTTTTTCCAGAAAGAATTTATTTTGTATACTAATCATCAAGCCTTAGATTACCTTAGTAGTTAAGGGAAGTTGAACCAAATGCACTTAAAATGGGTTGGGTTTTTGTAGTTACAGTTTGTTTTTGAAACATGGGAGTGGGAAGTCAAACAAAGTTGTAGATGCCTTAAGAAGAAGGAAAAAATTGTTGATAGAAATCAAGATAGAGGCTATTGAGTTCAAATAACTCAAGAGTTTATATCTTGAAGATCTATACTTTACAAAGGTCTAGAAGTCTTATTTGGAACCTATTTCTTTGGATAGGACTAGATGGTTGGATTTCTATGAGAGAGAACCTAATTAAGGAGAAGCAAAGTGAAGGATTATCCAAAAACTTTGGTCGAGATAAGACCATTTCTCTTGTAAATAAGATTTACTACTGGCCACAATTGCACCAAGATGTGAAGAATTTTGTGTGAAGTTGTAGAGTATGCTAGATGGCTAAAGGGGTAAGTCAAAATACTAGACTGTATAAACCATTAGCTATACTAGAGAGGCTATGTGAGGATATCATTATGGACTTTGTTCTTGGTTTGCTGAGAACAAATAGGGGACATGACTCAATATTTGTGGTGGTGGATAGGTTTTCAAAGATGACACATTTCATTTCATGTCATAAGACTAGTAATGTTGTTCACATCGTAGAGTTATTTTTTAGAGAAGCGGTTAGACTACATGGTCTACCGAATATTATAGTCTCTGATTGAGATACCAAATTTGTTGGGTTTTAGAGAACATTGTGAAAGAAGTTGAAGGCTGATTTAAAGTTTATTTTTACACACCATCCACAAACTAATGGGAAAACAAAGGTGGTAAATATGAGTTGGGGTAACTTTTTGAGATGCTTAGTAGGAGATAAGCCCAAGGGATGGGATTTTGTTTTTCCATAGGCAAAGCTTGCATACAATAATTTTATCAATAGGAGTACTGGTAAATCCCCATTCTAGATTGTATATGGGAGTAATCCAAGAAATGATTTTGAGTTAAGAAATATTGACAAAGGAGATAAGAGTAGTGTTAAGGCTGAAAATTTTGTAGAACACCTGAAGAACTTACACGAAGAGGTAAGAAATTTTATCCATAAGATGAATTCTTAGTACAAGGCTAAGGGAAATAAAAAGTGTAGATTTAAGGAATTTCAGGTTGGAGATGAAGTCATGGTTCACTTGAGGAAAGAAGGTTCCTAATGGGAACAAATAATAAATTGAAAATAAAGAAATTTGGGCCAGGCAAGATCCTGAAGAAGCACGATTCAATAAATTCCTTAGGTAGAGTTGCCAAGTGGGATAAACATCTCTCATGTTTTCGAAATTGTAGTTTTAACAAAATATCATGGAGATATGGAGGCTAGATCGATAAAAGAAAAGTGGAATATTTGGCACCTTCTTTAGAGAGGGAGGAGATAGAAGATATCTTGGATAGCCATGTGGGTAGAAGTATAAGAAACAACAAATATGAAGAATATTTGGTTAAGTGGAAAGGAAGGCATGTTAAATATTCATCATGGCTATCTAAGGTAGAGGTTCATTGTCTTGGTTTTCCTCAGAACACCTAAGATGTGACAAGGTCATTTCTCAAATTACCTTGGGTGTCTGATGTAAGAATATTTAGGGTGTAAGAGAAATGTTACATCCCAAAAAAATGTTTATTTTGATTTTTGTTGGGTTTTATGAATAATTTTTAATAAGAGATAAAAATAATAGGGTTATTATTTTTAGTAAGTTGGTATTTGTGCATGTATGGACATAAAATCTTACACAAAGCTCTAGAATTGTGAAATGGAGTCAATGGTGAAGAAATCACTTCAATACCATTTTCTATTTATGAGATACTAATGTTTTGTCTTAAAAATTCTTTTGAAAATATCCAAAGTGAATTTTGAGGCAGCTAGAGGTTCCAAATGGGCCTGAAAAATGGTTGAAAATCAAAATATCCCTAAAGGAATCTTTTATGAACCTACTGCTTGATGAGATATTTCCAACGATGTAGACATTTTTCAATTCGATGTAGATAGTTTGTCAATCCAATGCTCGACTAAAAGTTGGAATAAAATTTGAAAAGGGACAAATGGATTGGTTTGGTGCCAAAGTGGAAGTCACAATTTGTTAACAAGTGGAAAAATCATATAAAGTGGTCACGAATGGAAATAGATTTATTCTAGATGAGAGTATAGCCAATTTTTCTTGTTTTTTCAACATAGAGCGGAGGTTGAGGTTTTAGTGGTCATTGTTTCCATTTAGAGACTTCCATGTCTGATTTTCTACATGTATTTGCAACCCATTTTTTTTTTTGTAATAGCGGTCTTGTGACCAGATTATTGTAATGCATTTGAATACATATTTGTAATAGATTTCATGAAGATATAATAAAAGTTGCAAGTTGTTCCTGATTTTTTTTTAATTTGTGTAAGGTTGTGTTTGAGGGAGAGTCTCCCTCCATCATATTAATGCACACATTAACTAGATTTTACACATGCAAAAGAATAAATAAATAAAAAGTTGTAAAAATTTAAAAGAGTCTACTTGATGATCAATTTTTTTTTTTTACATTCTTTTATTTGTCTTGAGAAGATACATTACAAAGTATTTGAAATGATTTTGAAACCTTCTGATTGACCAAATAGTCAAGAAAATGTCTAGAAGATGCATAAAATATTCTCAGGGATAGTAAAACAATGTCAAATTTAGTACTTATACTCAGTCTTCAAAGGTTACAAAGAGTTTATTACAAGAATTAAATTAACCGACATCAATACAATCTTAGAAACACAATACCTAGAATAAAAAATTGAAACCTTAAGGCTCCTTGTAATATTCTTTTTTATTGGTTTTGCAACTAATATTTTTCAAAATTTCCATCCTCCTCAAATTCTTTCTTTTGGGTCTTTAATACCATCGGAGAAAGATGTGATATCTACAATAAATTTCACAATTCACCATAGGTATGTTGTAAAGAACACACATACATACCAAGCATCATTTTTCTTAAATCATTCCTAAAAATTCACTATAAATGTACTCTAATATACTGCGGAAGTGTGGGAGAATGTTATCCTTTGATCTACGCACATTATATATATGTAGTGTCATTGGATTTGATGTACAAGCCAAGAAAGGACCCAAAAATGTGTTGATATGGTCACCAAGCTTCAATTACTACATTAAAAACATTATGGGCATCTTTTCCTTTTTTGTCACTAGACTAGTATGAGAATCTATGCCCTTTTTGGTAAATAGTTGTCTTTGGGTGGGAAAATCCAATTGAATAGTTGAAAGGCCTTATCAGGTCATTAATGGTGTCTTGGGATGAGCTAGGAGGTATACAAGAGAATTTTGTGAAATATGTGAGAGCTCCAGAGTTTCAAGGATTGAGGGTCAGGAGTGACTTATGACTCATAACTTTGTTGATGTATCATGGATCATGGGTAAGGAATTCTTTATGCTTCAATCAAATATGTAAGGGGATCATTGCAACTCCAACCTCGAAAGAGAAAATGGAGGAAGTAGTTGGGAGTTAGGGATCAAGGGTAACAAGGAATTCATCCCTTAAGATATGCATATTGGGAGAAGTCTAAAATCACAATCTTGAAAAATAAAAATAGTGTGAGACATCAAGGATTAGAGTTTGAGGATACTACATACCACATACAACATTAAAGGTGTGCCTACACCTCCAAATCTAATAGGATATATGTAGGGATTTTTTAGGAGTTGAGAATTAGAGATGCTAAGGAGGAAGTACTTAGGTATAATGATGAGTGAAAGTCTAAATCAGAAGGATAACTTAGTGCAAATGGTTAGGGAGTCAGGGGTATCATGAAAAGGGAACCCAAGTAGGGGAAAGTCTAAAATGACAAAAATGATAAGGGAAATAGGTGGGGAATGGGTGAAAGGGATGCTAGGAAGACAAAGAGTGAGGTTTGGGAAAAAAGAGGGATCATGAATAGAGGGGAAGGCATAATGGATACCAAGGGAGATGGATGGTTGAGACTCTAACACACAAAGAACTTAAGATAAATGGAAAGGGTTTAAGGGATTGAGGGTGATGAGGAAATGGTACATGAGTAAGGGAAACTCTAAAAATACAGTGTAGAAAGGGACTTAGTGCAAATTTTTGTTGTTTCAGAGTTTGAATAAAGGGAATTTAGGTAAGGGTAAAAATGAAAACCCAAAAGTTTGAAAACCTATTAGAAATTATAGAAATGACTACCAAATATCCCACACAAAATTTTCTTGGAGTTTGGAAACTCAACACATGATAGGTACATGGGGGGATGAAGAAACACACTTATGCAAACTTTGACCAACAAAGATCCATTGTAGCTATCTTATATTGGTTATCTATGATGGGATAAACAAGGTAAAAATACACAAAGGGATATATAGCATCTAGAATAAAGAGGCACGACAAAGTGGGATTCCAACAGAACCGTGACTTCTTTGGTGACCAAAAAATATTTTCTACACAAACACTTTGAGCATATTAGTGACCAGACAAAGGCCCACATTAACTATGTAGTGGAGCATCTCCACACAATTATGTAAAATCAAGGAAATTTATTTAGGTACATGCCATCGATAGTGCATGTCAAATATAGGTGAAATACTACATATCAAGTTCCCTAAAGCCATCAGAGTGGATAAGGTTAAATTTTTCAAGGAGGCCTTTGAGAGGCTAAATTATGTTGTTTAGTCTTGTGTCACCAAAAAGTGTAGCCTTGACACTTCTCACTCATTTGGGCCTTTTCCCTTGGATTTTGGCCTTGTTTTGCTTTGATATAATGTTGTAATGTGGCCAATACATTCACATTAGGCCTTGAGCACTTGCAAATCAACAAAAATATAACAAAGTCTTACAAGGGTGTTGTGAAGTGTTGTAACACATTTGCTCACCTTTCTAGGACTTTTCTACATTAATTCACCTAAATAACCCCTTTCCAAGCCTTAGTCTAAAGTGTTGTAAGGTGTTGTAATTGACCCTCACACTTTTCTAGGCTTGCCATCACTAATTCAACCCTTTTTGATGATAAATTAGCCCTTTAATGTACTTTTAGACTCAACTTAAGTGTGTTTCAGGAGACAAGCCTATTAATCATCATTTAACACCACTTAATTCTTGACCACCACTTGAATTTGTCCAAGTGAACTAGGTTGCCACCTTGGGCGACCTAGTCCCTTTTGGCATAAAATTCAAAATTAAAATAAAATTCTAACAAGAATTTGCTTCCAAAACCCTAAGGTCGGCCTATCATGTGTTATTTTGGGGAAATTAGGGCATAAAATGTATAAATAAGGGTTTTCATCCTCATTTCACCTCTCCCTAACATCATTTTTCATCTTCACAAGCACTCAAACACTCAATATTCTCAAGCAAGTAGAAAGCATTCAAGAACTAAGCACTTCAAGCAACTTCCATTGGAGCTAGTTATTTCACATCTTCAGATTTGACAAGGGCTTGGTGAGTGTTTATATTTGTATGCTATTCAATCATCTTTCCCTTTCATTTTCTATTTCATTTGGGTTTGATTACCATCACGGGGTTTGACTAAGGCAAACCCCTATTCTCTAACCCTAACCCTTTCCTTCTCTTTGAATGTGTGATTTGCAGGTTTGTATGCATATTATTCAAAGGGTAAAGTGTTGAAAATGGTGCTATCATTCCATCTACATCATTCCAAGTCACCAAACCCTAGGAGGAGCTAAAGGAGAACTTGCAGATCATTTTTTGAAGATTCAAACACGAGTCTCCATCAGAAATAGAAGTACAAGTGGGCACCTCCCGATTCCAGCCTTGAAACTCCCAAAAGCTTTGGGAGGACTAGGTCACCATCATTGGTGACTTTGTCCCTGTACTAGACCTAAAAACTGGTTTCTATGTTTCTGGGTACCCTTTTACCAAACACTTGTTTCGATAAGGTTTCTTGGAAAGAGGACTAGGTTGCCCATTCTGGCGTAAGTGTCCTTGTGAAGATTTCCAACAAATTTTAGAACATTCTAGAGCTCCTCTGCTTCAGCCTTCAGTTCCCAGGTGCACAATTTATGTCTCCTTTAGTTTCTTTCTAGTTTGCATACATTTAGGTCATTTAGTTTACTTTGCATATAGTTTACATTTTCTTTAGTTTACATTTCATAGTTAGTCTAGTTTCATTACATTGTAGCACTTAGCCACACTCCATCACACACCACACAACCCCTATTCTTTGAATGAACTCACCAAAAGCACATCCTTAGTGCGAAAGAGAGCCATTCTTCCAAACCAAGCTCCTAGGTGAAAAAAACTAGGGGCCTAATTGGGGAATCCTCTTTCCCTAAGAGCATTATCTTTTTGGTGGTTTAAGTCTTTCAAAAATGAAGGTGGGTCTCATATTTCTGGCTTTGTCTAGGTCAATTTTTGAATTCAATATGTAGGTATAGTTGCTTCTCTAAGACAACAGGTAGTAGTTATAATTTTGGGAAGGTCATAGGCTAGGTTATATATAGTGTCACTTAATAATGTAGATTTTGAAAATGAATTCAAAAGGAAACATTTTATATTTAGGATCATTCTAAAATGTGTGGAAAGTTGACAAGATAATATTTTTTGGGATGGATCTAGTGAGCTTCACGTTACTCGAATCTAAGCTTCAATACCCTTTTATATTTCTTGTAGTTGCCTAAAAATATGTATATTTAAGAGAAAACATATTAATTAAATATTAAAATCCAAATCGTTTATTCAAAAATTAATCCTATCAGATTAATGTCAGATAAATTTTAAAATATATATGATTTTTGAATGATAATAAGATTTTCTGATTTGGAAAATCACACATATTTTATTTAGTTTATAAGATAACTATTTTATGTAACATTATTTTCTTATAATTTAAATGCAAAGCATGTAAATGGATTTAATTGAAATATGTGTTGACATCTTAAATGTGGTAATTTATTTATTTTATTATTTTCATCATGATGTATTAAAGGCTTCAACTATATAAGCCATAATGGTTACAAATAATGAAAATGTTATCAAATATGCAATTACATATTTTGAATGTGAAATATGAATTTCCAGATAAATCTTTCTATTTAACATCAAATATAGAGTAGTGGAAGAAATATATTCACTAATAAATTCATTCAAAATTTGACTATCAACTTAATTTCTTATCTATACCTAATGATTTTTATTTTAACAATCACATGAAAACACCTAAGACAAAGTACTTTATAACTAAAAAATCATGTAATGTGTGTATACCATGTATTTAATAGGACAAATATATTGATTTTAAACTAATATTTCTTCTTTTATGTCCATTTTAGAGAACCATTAAACTAGAGAACAACCACACAAGCCTCAAGAAACATTTTGTATGCATCAACAATATTATACACTATTGTGCAAGGTCTAATAGTTTCATATGTTCCCTACACACAAGCCTGTATATTATTATGCACATATGCATGAAATGTCAACATTCCTTTGTGTTCTACCTAACAACCACTATATAATCAAAAGTACTATACCTATGGATTCCACACATATAATTCTTATTCAAACCATGGGATTGGAATTTTCCAACCATCAAGAAATTGATTGACAAGAATTTGAAAAGTTGAGTGGTTTGGGAATTTGAATCATTTCATCTTCTCATTTTATTTTGTAAGTATATTGTACAAAGATATTTTATCCTTTATGTTGGAGGTCAAATATAATAATTTAGTTTAGGAAAACCAGTATCACATATTTACCCCTATTTGGTCAAATGAATTCTCATTCTCAACATTACAATTTGTAACATCCTTTATATCCTGTTAGTAATTATTTTGAATAGAAGTAGTGCATTATTTATAAGAAATATTTGACTAAACTGGATTATGCATTGGGTAATTAAGTTTTGTTTCCCTACACATAAGCTATAATATTTCCTCGCACAAAGATATGATTATCCTTGAATGATATAAGATTGAATCACTGGTATCCTAGAGTAGTGTTTAGCATATTCCTATACAAATACATGCATAAGAGCATAAGAAAGTGTGTCTAATTGGTTCAAATTTTGAGCATACATATGAAACCTACACCAAGAGTAAAATGTGTTGCAAGAATGGAAATATTGAAGGTGTTTCCATTGATGTCAACTAGTCAACTAGTTATCAACTAGTTGTTGTTGGTTGTATATGTCGAGGATATTGAGAAAATTGTAATGAAGATATGTTGCAGATATTCAGTGGTTGCTCCAGGTTTTGGTCCTGATTTTCTCCTATGTTTTTGCGATTTATATATGTTGTTCATGGTTGTTAGAAGATGCCATATCTAGATTTTTGGTTGTTGGTTTATTGTATAGTGCAAGTTGTGCTCACCAATTGTGAACCATGGTTGTCTATGTTTCTGGTTGAGGTCCAAGAGAAATGTTGTTGGTTCAAATTTCTCTTTGATGAAGTCTTATGACTTGCAGTTCTAAAGTTGTGTTTCCCTGATCCTATTATAGATAGTTTCGGTATTTGGAAGATTCATGCTTAATGGTTCTATGTGTTTTACACTGGTTTGGATGACCTTGTGTGAAATACTACTTTCAAGGTTGATGAAGTGTGTTGGATTTTTTTGGGTCCCTTGAAGTGTGTGTTTGGGTTTCCCTCATTCTAATTCCACCCTAGGATTTTTTGGTGCTGACCTAATTTGAATTTGAATTTGGATGGCCAACTTTGGATATGTTTCAAAGTTGAAGATGGTATAAATGCAAGATAAGTTAGTGGTGAAGAAATATACAAGAGTGATAAGAGAAAAGAGGAAGTGTAGTTAGATGTGAAATTGATTCTATTCAGAGTGTGTGTGTGTGTGTGATGTGAGTGTGGAAGATCAGTGTGAAGCTTAATGCTGAGTTTCCAGATGCAGTGAGCAAAAGGTGAACTCTATCATTCATGTGTGACTACAAGTGATTGTGGTGGAATCATTTGTTGCATTGAGATTGTAATCTCTCTATAACAAGTCTTCTTTGTATTCTTTATATCTCTATGGTAGTGAGTCCTCTAGGTTGTTAGCCCTATAGGAT
The DNA here is from genome assembly GCA_007115665.2 of Sequoiadendron giganteum. Classification (NCBI taxonomy): domain Eukaryota; kingdom Viridiplantae; phylum Streptophyta; class Pinopsida; order Cupressales; family Cupressaceae; genus Sequoiadendron; species Sequoiadendron giganteum. The sequence goes on along the minus strand of CM021109.1, from coordinate 124,521,204 downwards.
AGTGAGTCCTTGTTCTGGATAGTCAATCCTTTTTTTGGTAGTGAGCCTTATTTCAAGTAGTGAGCCTCTTGTAATCGGTTTTTTTATTCTCTATAGTGTGAGTTAATCCTCACCATGGTTTTTCTCTAATTTGGTTTTCCACGTAAATCTAGTGTTATTGTGTTTATGTGTTGGATTTAAGTTTTTGCATTGGCATTTGATGATTAATCATTTAAGCAGTATTAAGAATTGGTTCCACTGATTGGATTAATTATTTAATTATATGAAAACTGATTTAACCCCCTCTCAATTTTCCTATTCAATAATTGGTATCAGAGATTGGTTCCTTGGTGAAGAGCTTAACCACTTGAGGAAGGTCTAGGATGACTAGTAAAATGGTTTGTGATTATTTGAGGTTCGATGGAACTAATTATGGTATTTGGAAAGTATTGATGGAAGAATATCTAGAGTATTGTGGATATGATGTGGAGAAAGTTTACAAGAATCCTTACACTCCTCCTACTAATGATCTGAGTACGCCTGATGAGATCAAAGAACATGAAGTGAACAATAAGGTGAAATAAATCTTGAAGAATAGTTTGGTACATTTTGAGTTAATTAAGGTTCATAATTTGAAGACTACTAAGGAAGTTTGGGATTATTTGGAAAGAGTGCATGATGGTGATGAAAGTGTTAAAGAGGTGAAATTACAAAATTTAGAGACACAGTTTGATCTTATACATATGTCTAAAGATGAGAATGTTAAAGCTTATGCACAGAGATTGGATGAGAGAGTGGCCGAAATGTGAGGACTTGGTGCTACTATAGATGAAACTTGGATTGTAAAGAAGATTCTCATGACTCTTCTCGATGCTTACAATGAGAAGGTGAGTGCTATTGAACAAACTATAGATTATAAGACTTGTACTAAGGATCTGCTGTTAGGATTTTTGACATCTTATGAGATGAGAAAGCCGAGTCTAGGGAATGGATGCAAATCATAAACTGCTTTTAAAACTATAAAAGCTAAATATCCGGATGAAATAGAAGCTAACTTTGTAATAAGAATGAGGAAAGGCTCTGGTAAGTATGAAGGTAATTTTCACTTTAAGTGCTTTAGTTGTGGAGAAATAGGTCATTATGTTGCAAAGTGTCTGGAAAGAGCTAAAAGGAATAACCAAAGATATGGGAAAGAAAAGAAAGGAAAGAAGATTAAAAGAGTTTATTATGTGAATGAGAATGCTAGTATATCTGATGAGGATTCAAAATACAAAGATCCTGATGACAATGAATGATTTTTCTTGGTGATTAAGGATGAAACTACTTCTGCTAATTTTGAAAAAATAGATAAAGGAAAGCCCTCTGGAGAAGGAGAAAAATGAAGGTATGGTTATCTCTGCCCTACATGCTAAACAAGAGAAAAATTATTGGGTAGTTGACAGTGGTTGTTCACATCACATGAATGGTGATAAAAGTAAGTTTTTTAAGCTTGAAAAATATGATGGAGGCTTGGTTATGTCTGGAGATGATATTGGTGCTAAAATTTGTGGGATAGGTTCAGTAAGTTTTGATGGAAAGCATCATACTGACGATGTCTACTATGTTAAGGGTTTAAGGAATAATCTGTTGAGTGTTGGTTAGATGTGCAAAAAAGGTTATGATCTTGTGTTTAAGGATGAGAAATGTGAGATCTAGAAAGGATCCAGAACATTGATTGCTATAGGAAAAAAATCTAAAGAAAATATCTATCAACTTCAGGATGTTGATGCACAATGCTTTATGAATCAGATTAATGGTAGTTAGTTATGGCATAGGAGAATGTATCACATAAATTTTGATAAATTGGTAAGGATTAGTGTTGTTCAGGCTGTGAAAAATTTACCGAGAATTACAAATCATGTTAATGATATTTGCAGAAATTGTCAGTTTGGAAAGCAAGCAATAAATCATTATAGATCAAAGGAAAACTCTACTACCAGACTACTAGATTTAGTTCATATAGATCTCTATGGTCATACAAGAGTAAGAAGTCTACTTGGTGAAAGGTACTTTACACTTTTAATTGATGATTATTCTAGATATACATGGGTTACATTTATTAGAGAGAAATTAGATGCATTAGATAGATTCAAGGCTTTCAAAGCTATGGTTGAAAATGAAGTGAACTTGAAGATAAAATGCTTAAGGTTTGATAGAGGTGGAGAATTCACCTCCCATGAGTTTAATATTTTTTGCGAAGTGCATGGAATAAAGAGAGTTATTTTCTCTTAGAACTCATCAACAGAATGGAGTTGTTGAAAGGAAAAATAGAATAGTTCAAGAGGCTGCGAGATCAATGATTACTAAGGATGGTTTACCGAAAGTATACTGGAAAGAAGCTATTCATACTGTTGTTTATGTATTTAATCGAGTTCAAGCAAGAGTAAATAGTACAAAGACTCCCTATGAGCTATGGCATGAAAGAATTCCTACTATTAAATATTTTAAGGTATTCAGAAGCAAATGTTATATCAGAAGAGATGAAAAAACTTTGGGAAAGTTTGATGCAAGAAGTGATGAAGAAATTTTCTTGGTTATTCTACTAAAAGCAAGGCATACAAATTTTTCAATAAAATAGTGAGAAAGATTGTAGAGATTTCAAATATCAAGGTTGATGAGACAATGAAGAATTATATTGACATTGATGGATATGTATCTGATGAACATGATTGTGTAGGAATTAAAGAAATTATGGAAGATCAATAAAGAGATGAGCAAGAGAAAAAAGATGAAAAAAATGAAATAGAAGAAGATGCTACAGTGATGTCCCCTAGGAAACCTGTATATGTATAGAAGAATCATTCAGAAAGTCAGATTATTGGTGATAAGACAAAAGGTGTATTAACTAGAAGTAGAGTTGCTGCTGAAGTGAATCTATGTTTACTTTATGAGATTGAACTGAAGACCATAAGCTAAGCTTGTAAATATGAACATTGGAAGAAAGCAATGAAAGAAGAAATTATATAGATTAAGAAGAATCAAACTTGGGAATTGGTCCCAATACCAATAGACAAAAACATCATTGTATCGAAGTGGGTATTTAGAAATAAGTTGAATGAGAATGGAGAAGTGGTTAGAAATAAAGCAAGGCTTGTGTGTAAGGGTTACTCACAAGTTAAAGGCATGGATTTTCAGGAACAAATTTCTCCGATAGCAAGAATGGAAGTTATAAGGTTGTTTTTGGCATTTTCTGCTCATAAAGACTTTAAGGTCTATCAAATGGATGTCAAGTCAACATTTTTGAATGGTGAGCTAGACGAAGAAGTATATATGGAACAACCAGAAGGATTTCAATTGAAAGATCAACTAGATATGGTGTGTAGATTGAAGAAATATTTATATGGGTTGAAGCAAGCTCCTAGAGCTTGGTATGCGAGGTTAGATTGGTATTTGATTCAACATGGTTTTAACAAAGGTACGATAAATAGTAATCTATAATTTAAGATTGAAAATGACAAAATATTGATCGTAGTTGTGTATGTTGATGATATTATCTTTGGAGGAAATGAAAATATGTGAAAAATGTTTGTAGAAGAGATGCATAAATAATTTGAAATGTCTATGTTTGGAGAGATGAATTTATTTCTTGGCCTACATATTAATCAAACAGAGAAAGGAATTTTCATTTGACAATCTAAGTATGTGAGAGAGATGTTGAAGAAGTTTGGGATGGATGGTTCCAAACTGGTAAGTACTACTATGGTGACTGGTTACGAATTGGGTAAAGATGATGATTAACCTAAGGTTGATCAGAGCAAGTATAGACATATGATTGGTGGACTATTATATTTGACTATTACTAGACTAGATATCATGCATGTTGTTTATCTTGTGGCTATATTTCAAGAAGATCCTAAGGAAACACATGTCGCTACTATTAAAATAATATTCAGATATTTGAATGGCACTCCAGATTATGGATTATGGTATCCTAAAGATATTGACTTAACACTTAGTGCCTATATAGATGTAAATTGGGCTAGATGTATAGATGAAAGAAAGAGAACAAGTGGTGGTACATTATTTCTTGGATGTAGATCGGTGGAAAGGTCGAGTAAAAAGAAAGATTCAGTCTCCTTGTCTACTACTAAAGATGAGTATATTATTGTTGCATCCTATTGTACACAAGTTTTATGGATGAAATAGACATTGAAAGATATCACAATGATACATAATGATCCCATTTCTATTTTCTGTGATAACACAAGTGCAATAAAAATTTAAAATAATCATGTGATGCACTCAAGGATGAAACATATATCTACCAAGTATCATTTCTTGAGAGAGAAGGTCATGGAGAATGAAGTAAAGCTTGAGTATGTTCCGAAGAGGGACTAGATTGTTGATATTTTCATGAACACTCTTCCTAAAAATACTTTTGAGTATCTTTGGGAGAAGTTAGGGGTTATTGCCCCTCCTTTTTTGAACTAGATGCATATGGAGATGCATCAGTCCAATGGATCTATGGATCTATCCTTCTTCGAGACTGATGTTTTGGTGTCTACCTCTCAGGGGGAGTAGGTAGTATTAGGTGTTGTCTTTGTGAGCATTCTATTTTTCATGTCAAAGGAGAAATCAATGTAAAATATTATTTTTCCTTTGCCATTTATGTGAAAGGGGGAGAAGAAGCATGTGAAAAAGGATAAAAATAATGAGAGAAGAAGCATGTCAAAAGGAAATGAAGCGTATAAGAGATTATCTACTAAGGGGGAAAAAAAGTATATTTAGAGCTAGTATGTTGTCTTTGATGGTTTTTCACATCATGTGTTTCCATCAATGACAAAGGGGGAGATTATTGCAAGAATGGAAAGATTGAAGGTTTTTTCATTGATGTCAACTGGTCAACTAGTTATCAACTAGTTGTTGTTGGTTGTATATGTCTAGGATATTGAGAAAATTGTAATGAATATATGTTGCAAGTATTTAGTGGTTGATCCAGGTTTTGGTCTGGATTGGCTCCTATGTTTGTGCAATTTAGATATGTTTGTCATGGTTGTTAGAAGATGGTATATCTAGATTTTTGGTTGTTGGTTTTGTTAGGTCTCAAAAACATAGGTTTTTAGACCATAAGAGGGTTCCAGTCTCTTAATATGTTTTTGGCTGACGAACGAGGCTAATATAGTTGATCACCCCTTTCTCTTTAGGCTCTACTAGACCTAGGCGAGTGTACCTAAGTGATAAGATAGATTTGAATGTTTGGATATGATTTCTAATTTAGGAAATCTACTCACAATGGCACACACATGTGAAGTAGATGTAAGGCTTAATGACTAATTCCTACTATAGATGTTTCAAGAACCAAATGTGTGAGTAAATTTTGTACAATTTTTTTTTAATTTGACCAGTGCCTAATAGATTAGGTGAATGGAGTTGATGGGTGGATGATGATTATGGAGAAAAAATTGTAAGCTGGGTAAACCTATTCTTCAACTTAACTCTAACTTGTTGGGCACTTGAGATCTTTGCACCTTGTACAAATGTGCAGGATTACCAGTTACAATACTCTTCTTTATAAATCCTAGTTTTATTCTCCCAAATTAATGTGATCTCATGAAAGGATTTTTAATTCTTATCCTGAGGGAAACCAATTAGAACAACCACTTTAAAAGGATTTTAATCCTTGGAAGGAACCAATTAAAATGAATTATATGAAATGATGTTTAATTCACTCCAACCAGAACCCAATCAAAATAACCACATAACAACAACAAATGTGTCTTGAAAAATTATATAAATTTGAATAAATTAAGAGAACCACTTTGGAGACAACACAACAACATATAAGCATGAAAATTAACACAACAGTTGAACACTAAAAATAGATCACCAATTAATAACAATCTTCTCCATTATATTGCTTCAAAAGTTGTACATTAATAGCAGAAGTTCTAAGATATGAAAATTGATGGATGGATATGCCTATACTAATTATCTACTACTATTGATGATGATGATAATATGATGATCTCAAAACTAGACCTTGGTTTCCCTTTTTATATGGGAAGCAACAAGCTTCAGGCCCGTTCACAAAAAGGTATATATTTTTGTAACTTTAACTAATTGTAGTTTTTAAACATAAATAAATTGATTGAGAAAATTGTAAAAGATAAAACACTCACTCTATTATTCATCATAGAGAACTCACAACCACTCAGGATTTGGAAAATTTATCCTCTCTAGGGTGAAGTGCTCGATCTACCTACAAATCTGAATATGAAAGTCAAATCTCCACACCCAGGGCCCCTTCAAGTCTAGTGATGAACATGTGCATTTTTGACAAGTGTTTGATGTAATCTTCTCTGATGTGGGTGTATATATTTAATAGAGAATCCATCATGTTATACTCCATATACATTATCCCTCCGAGATGCTTGTGAGTGTTATCCAGTACCGTCTCCTCATCATTGACCATCTCAAATTCCCGTGGTAATATCTAAACCAACTCATCCTTCCAATGGTCATGCATTTTAAGTCTTCCTTCATCATAGAAGAACATGGGAAATGGGATATCTAATGGTTGTTTAAAGTCATCAAGCCTAGCCTTGATCTTGGCATGAAATTCTTCATGTCGCTTGATTAATTCATTATACCTATAGATGATCTACTCATTCATGACTTCCTTCTTGATAAATTCTTCTTTCTTTTTTTCCACCCTCTCCTATAGTTTATCATGTTCTTGAAAGGTTAAGTGAACCTTTACAAAGAGTTCCCAATATTGATCAGCTTGGTTCATTACCTTTTCAAACCTCTTCTTGATCATCTCAGAGACCATCTCAAACTTAATGGTTTTGATCTTTGTCTCTAATTCATTGCACTTCTTCTGAACTTTCTCATCGCAAAATTTCCAATATATGACATCTACTATTTAATCTAATACTTTATTTTCACATTCTATCAATGGAGAATAAAATTCTGATGAAGAGGAAGAGGGTAATTTGTCTCTGTAATTGGCTACCTCTTTCCTTAGTTTTTCATTATCTCTTACCAACTTTTAAACTTGAGCCTTATTAAATTTTTCCACATTTATATTCAATTTTGCAGTTTCAATGGGACTAGTATCCCCAAATCTATGCACCATGAGATTCCCAAACACTTGAATTGGATTGTTAATTATGGCAGATCTCTTGTCTTGAGGGTATAGTGCCCAAATCAACAATGTAGCTTCATTTGGGTTGTAACCTAATCCTGAATACATTTTATCACTTGCTTCTTCTGTTAGGTGCAACATCTAATCTCCTCTTTTCTTGAAGCTATCAAATACTATGGCAGAGCTAATGTCCCATCTAGGTAAGAGAAAGACCCTAAATTATTGAAGTAGTTCTCTTCCTCTTTTAGGGGTGATAGATTCTAACTCTTGGTCTACTTCCTTTCTTAGTTCTTCCAGGGTACCCACCTCCTGTTCTAGAGTGATATCTTTCATTCTCTTTCTTAGTGCTCTACCCTCATGTTCATAAACAAATGACTTGAACTCCAAAGTCTTTAAAAAGTCACTGTCAGAAACAAACTCTTGTTTGACCCTGACCCTCACATCATCAAAGAGTTCATTTGATTCTTCAAATTTGACAATGCTTTGTTCATTGGGTGGCTCATATTGTGTAACAATGGGTGAACTTATCTGTTCAACCTCATTTTCTTCTTCATTACTATCTTCTTTGTCCCTTTATTTACTTATGGCGGTATCAATAAAGAAATTGACCTATGGAGTGGGTTGTGAGGGCATGTAGCTGAGGGGCTCCATATCCTTAGCTTGCATTCTAGATAAAGTTTCCACATGTGTCTCAAATACCATAGGAGGCACATCTCTGGTTAATTCATCCTCAATATGATTGATTAGTTTCTCAACCCTTTCTAAAGGATCCTATACATGATTGAATGCTTTTATGTATGAAGGATTAGTTTCCTTCTTTTAAGCCTCGATTAACATGACCTTATTGTATTTGGCCATCCTTTGTGCTTTGTGCTATTACAGTTTCATCACAATTCCTTATTACATCATCCATAGAGAATTGATGTTCATACCTAGATAATGCTTGTGACAGTTTTTCTTTATTAATAAAATTCTTTGAATCAAAATTGTTTCTTTCATTTCCTAATGGAAAATTATAATGTGTCGATTTCTTATCAATCTCCTCATAACCTTCACTAGAAACAATTCTAAAATCTCCAAAGCACAAATTACTCAGCATAATTGATTGCTTACTGTACCCCTAAAGGTGCTTAGTTTCTAATTTGGCCGATTGTCTTACAATTTCCAAATAGGCCACTCTATCTGGAGCTATCCTTAGTAACAAGTGTGGGGCTCCTTCAAACCCATATGATCTAATCACAATGCAGTCAGGAAATGTATACCAATCTCCCCAATTATGACTCACCTTCTTTCTGAGATCTTTCTCTTTAGGTCTAAGAAACCTTTGCACTTTAGGAGACAAGTTATAATCACATGGATGGCTCAATAGTTTTAGCAGGGGTTTAACAAATTATTCCTCAAACTATAAATAATGGGATCTCCCATATCTATTATCCATTAGTGAGGTCCACATTTGAGATGGTTTGAAGTTTCCATCCTCATCCATATCTCTTATCCTAAATTATTCTCCCCAAAAAAATCTAGCTTACCCCTCATACAAAAGTAAGTGCATGAATAGAGAATAGTGTTTAAAATTAATATAATCACTGTTGTTTTTAATTCTTTCCAATCTTTGATTTAAGCTATTTTCTAAATAGCTAGCATAATCAAATGACCTTGCGTCTTGGCTCTGCACATCTACTACCAGGACCATTGGGGCTATTGACATGAGAGCTGGGGCTTCTACTCCAAACACTTGCCCTACAGTGTGATATGTATATTGAAAATATTGCTCAAATAGCTCTTCATGAAAATGATGGTGTTCATTGCGAGAGAACTTCTTAAGTTGATTTCCCTCCTTTCAAGGCCTGTGTAAGGGAAATTTCTATCTTTTATAGCTAGTATCCATGTGATGGTATTTTTCTATTAGGTCGCTCACTATGAATGGTACATTTGTACTATAATCTAAATTGAAAATGGTGGAAATAAAGTCTTTGGAAATGATAATAAAATCAGACCCATCATGTAGTTGAACTGCTCGTCACTTGGGGTCATACTTGTTAGCTAGTGCCTTAACCAATTCTACATTGATGAATACATTAGGCATGACAACCTTTCCCAAGTTCATTTTCCATGGATTACAAATAGGCTGGCACCTATATTGTTTTCTATAATGATACATGAATATCTCATATCCTCTCCCTGGCATCCATACATCTCCTAAATCTTTGTGTTTATCCCATAACTTGTCCATAAAAGGATTTAACTATGCACTTCTCTTAGGTCTTGGTCTAGTTCCAGGACATTGATCAATCAAATCCTGATTTAAGAGCCTAAATTCTATCTTTTATTTTTTGGCTTTTGGTGTCCCTGAGCTTTTTGCCATTATTGTAGAAACCCTAACTCTTCCTTACAATTCTTCAAAGAAACTTCTTAGCTAGGTTTCATATACTTACTTGTGTCACACTTTCTTCCTTGGATTTTGACTATGCAACAATGGGATACCTGAAGCTCTTTTGCTCCACTCCTGCTTTCTGTAGGCTCCTCCAATTTTTTGATGATAGAAATGAGATCAATTTGGGGTATACATTGCTTGAATTTGGCCCATTAATAACTCACTTTCTCTCTTTCTTGTCATCAGGGGATCATTTAATTTTTAATATCTTTGTGATTTCTTGGGCTATCACATTAGTTGAAAATAATCATTATCACTACATCGGTGGGACTATGATTTTACTTCTGTCGATATCTACCTTTCCCCTTGATGAACTTTGTGTCTTTATTTTTCCTTCAAGGTATTGGTAGGAGGCCAAATAATTTCTCACTGATACTTTTTGGTTCAACTAATCCCTATCCTTAGTTCATACTTAATCGTTTATAATATTATCCTTACTTTTATGTATTATCTGCTTATTAGGGTAACCTTTGTTTATGTCCTACCGATGATCCTCGTTCATTCTGATACTCCTTTTATTTAGATTTTTTTTCACCTTGATAGCATTATATTTCCCTAATTCTACTAACCGATGCATACTTGTGAAAATATCTTTATTATGTCCTGTACTGGCTCATTGGTGGGACAGAATGTTATCTCTCCCCAATACGCTTTAGTGTTTCCAATATGTATTTCTCGAGCTATCGGGGAGATAGTGAAGTAGGTTCTACCGACATGTAGTACTTACTTTGATGATTTAACCTTAGTTATTTTTGTTGGTCTATCAAGGAGACAATGCTATAAGTCTGCCTGATAGAAGGTTGTTTTACCGATGGTGTATGTTCCATGGTTTGTCTTCATCGGTTCATTGGGGAGACTATGATGAGAGTTCCCGGACATGGTATTGTCATGCCAATATGTCTTATATTGTTGGGGAGACATTTTGGAAGGAGAATTGATTAGAAAAATGCCTCAGATACTTTATTTTATTTATAATGGTATGTCTAAAAGGATGAATGGATCTATACAAAGGGAATGATGCTGATTTGATGGATCTTGTTACAAAAATTGTTGTATTTAATGTTGAACACAATGTAGAACTAGAGGAAATATATCTTTTTATACAAGTGAAATGTGGTAGATATTGAGGGGAAATTTTTAGCTCTAACAGGTTCGTTGTATAGTGCAAGTTTTGTTCACGAGTTGTGAACTATGGTTTTTTGTGTTTCTGGTTGAGGTTCAAGAGAAATGTTGTTGGTCCCAATTTATCTTTGATGAAGTCTTATGACTTGTAGTTCTAAATTTGTGTTTCCCTGATCCTATTAAAGATAGTTTCAACATTTGGAAGATTCATTCTTAATGATTATGTGTGTTTTACACTAGTTTGGCCGACCTTGTGTGAAATACTACTTTTGAGGTTGATGAAGTGTGTTGGATATTTTTGGGTCCCTTGAAGCATGTGTTTGGGTCACCCTAATTCTAATTCCACCCTAGAATGTTTTGGCACTGACCTAATTCCACCCTAAATATATATGTATGTATATATATATGTGTGTGTGTGTGTGTATTTATGTATATATATAGTGAATGTAACTCCATTTCAAAAAATAATGACTTTTATTCAAGATAATAGAAAAAATAAAAAATATTTTAATAAAAATTTCACAATATGCACTAAATTCCACATGAATGTCCTTGTTTCAATGAAAAAGGAAAACTTTTATTTTAAAGTCTATGCTAAGAGAAATGTGTTTTAAAAAATATGGGTCTAAATTTTTTGTTAGCACTAATTCAAAAATTAATAATAAATATATAATATTTAAGAAAAAAATTCCAAAATATATCTATGTTGCACTAGATATTAAAGTTGATGGCCTAATTCCGAGAATCACATTTTTTTTGTAGTGAAAGTTATACAATATGAAAAAACACCAATAAAAAATAATAGGAAAAAAATTAAAATTGATTTAAAAAGCCATAGAAATAATTCTTTAAAAAACTCAAAAAAATTATAGCTTAGATCTAAAATTCAAGAATTTACACAATCCTTGTATCCTTGACTATTTACTTGGTATAATTGTCAAAATTGAAAAATGCTATGAAATGTTGGTTTTGAGTGTCCCACTAAGGCCAAAATGTGAGACACACTATTGCAATGTCACCCTTTTACAATTGGAGGTGAGTGTGACCATGTTGGAAATAAAATGTTCATTTGAATATATGAGGGGAATAAATAAATAGGGGAATACAAATTGTAAGTTAGGGTAAAAATATTAGAGAAAAATTCATAAACAAACTATAATGAAAACCCCAACAAGCACAATAGAGCACAAACTAGTATGAAAATCAAAACAAAAAAGAAAAGAAAACCGATCTCCAAGCTAGATTTGATTTATCTCCATTGCTCTTCTCCACCTGCATGAGAATGCAAGATTTTGAAGGATTGAATGATTTGATATGTTGATTTCTTATTTTCACAACATAACGATAAGATGAAGATAATAGAAGAAAAATAGATAGATAGATAAGAAGATTGAAAGAAATTTTGGCAGAGTAAGGATGCTAGAAGAAGATTCTCCAAATGACCTATGAAAGACTTGATTTATAGGAGAAGGCTGATTTAATTCGATGGTCAAGATTAAAAGTCAAATTTGTGATATGTATGGCTAGGATTAAAAGTTTATTTTAGTGCCTATGATGCACATTAAGTGGGCTATAACATGATGCTAAAATTAGGATGTGAGGAAATAAGTGAGATTCTATTTTTATTTTGGAGGAAAAGATGCCTATGACGCACAATGAATGGGGCTAAAAATAGGATGTGAGTGAGAATCTCATAATTTAAATAATAAAACTATTTAAATTATGAGTGCATGTGAAGAGTTTTAGTCATGTGACACATGTTGCAATGTGACAATAAGTGAGATATTAATTCAAATATTTAATTTGAATTATTCTGAGACATGTGAAGGGGGAATTAATGTAATAAATGAGATTTATTTAATTAATTGGGAAGGTGATTAAGTGGAATAAATGGGATAAGTGGGATAATGTAATGACCTAGGATAAAATATTACAAAATGTCTTAGAAGGTCATATATCGACTAGGTAATATTATGGCACAGACAATTTTGAGTTTCTACACAAATGTCATTAAAATAATAGATACCTAGTATATATGGTAAAAGAGGAGATACTTTCATAGGAGTTATGTACTAGGATAAGGCATTAAAAGTTCAAGATATAAATTTAGAAATGAAAAATAAGGGTATCATCAAAGATTTCATCATCAAATTTTATATAGGATAACTTTAGTAAGTGATTCCTTCGGGATAAGAACAAGCTAATATAGGATCAACTCAAAACCCCTCTACATAAAAGTTGAATTTCCCCACACAAAATCAACAAAATTCAAAATAATTTATGCTAAATGCTAAAGAATCTACATCATTCATGTCAATAAAGGATAAGGAAAAGAAGAATCAATAAGGTGATAAATGGTGATATTGTGATCTGAATTCAACTAGAGAATTCAAATTTACAATATAGGTAAGCTGGAACCTGTAATATTGTAGACAACTGGATAAACAATTGCATAACTCATAAAGGGAGCTATTTGTATCCAACAATTCATTTAACTTATTCAAAATGGAGTTTTATACATCTATCTGGAATTCCAATAGTATGTAGACTTCAACTAGTTCAAAATGAATAGTTTTTCACAAAAAAAAAAAAACAAAATTAATTACAAATTTTCAAAAAAACTAGGAAATTAGTTACCCCAACTTGATGGGGTCATAACTTTCTACTCGGTGCTTGGAATTCAAATCCATTTATACTGTTGGAAAGATCTCTAAGAGTACCAACTCGGTTCCTTAAAATCTAATTGCATTCAATTTTAAGGAATTGACACAAGTTTCAATCCCAAATTCCGCTGCAAAGACCTTTGAATGTGATTTACTAGAAATTAGAAAATATAAAAAAAATCCAAATATTTGGATTTTCAATTTTTCTAAGTTCCGCCCCGTCTAGAATATCTTGGGACTTCTATGGATCATATTGCAATTTCATCAACTCCCATAGTGATTTTGAATTCCATGCACAATAATTTATAGTTACACAAGCCAAATCAAATTCCATGCAAGCTAACAAGACTAATCAAGATGCATAGTGTTTCAACATTATTGCCATGGAAATTAAAACTTTAGAGGAACACCAATGTCTCTCTCATACAAAGTGTTGGGTCATTAAATAACCAACACATTTCATCATTTATATTAGTTGTCAAAAGAACATCATCACACAAGACATTTTCAAGTGCTTAGGTCTTTCCATTAAAGTGCACTAGAGACCATACACATTGGGATATCTACAAGAAGGTAATTCTTTTTAGGTAAAATAAACATGTAATTTTAGGTATGTAGTTAAACCCATGTAGGATATAATCACTTGCTATTTTGTGCCACTAGAAGTCTATGAAATACTACATAGGAGGTGTAATGCCTTGCCATACAACCCTAGAGGAAGTTTCAATTCACAATAAAAGCGTACTAATTTTTTTTTTATTAAAGTGAATTAAACATACAAGTTCATCTACAATTGACAACATCCCCTAAGGCTACGTATCCAAGATTAATTAAACCCATACAACATACATCATTAAATCCATTGCATTTAATTACCTTAAGAAATAAGCATTTATACAACATACAATTATGACATACAATAATGAGACAAACATCCATGATATAAATTCATTACTTAAACAACTGGTTACATCTCTCATTCCTAGAATGAGGAAAAAGTACAAAATTATTACAATTACATAATTCCACCTTGTAAATACAAGAGGGGTAAAATAACTTATTACAATTTGAAATAAAACAATGATAGAAATACAACAAGATCCGCGAGTTGTCCAATTGGATGTCTCACCACCAAGTACTGAAGATAAAAGGGGACCCAACGGTGTATGGTGCATGTTCCTCCCAACCAAGTGGTACCTGAAGGCCCACCCCCCATGCTAGGATATAGTAACAATGTAACATGGACAAAGATCTACAACCTCTAACCATAGGCAAACTCATACTAACACATACTGACTCAACTAAACACATGCACAATATAAGTCAAACACTAACATGGTCACATTACTTCTAGACATAAATTGATCAAATATGATAAGGAATCCATACACATAAAACACAAACCCAATATTTTCCTAGACAAAGTGCCATCACACAGTTAGTCATGAGATATCATCTAGGAATTATTCATAGGCTCCGGTAATCATGGTGACCTCTAACAAATCCTGACCCTCATGCTTACTCATGCAGAACCGACTACCTCTTGTAAGGATAAGATAGTTGACCTTGCCATTCCAGGCTTTCCCACTCATCCCAAGTCTAAATGATCCCTTGCGTCTATGAGTGAGGCTAAGTTATCTTGATTAGTGTGAAATGCATCCTAATCATCTATGTACATTAATTTAGTTATCACTTGATTAAATCACATCTGAAGGTTACCCAGTTTACCTCTTTGGGCTTCAGCGCCTAACAGAAGCCACTCTTCTATTGGACAACACACTAAACAAACACACTAAACAAAACTATACTCCAAGGGTAACTCAAGTGCTTACAACTAGAGAACACAATATCTCCTATTCTAGGAGGCAACAGTTAAGGAAACTCACTCCAAACACTTGGAGGAAATAAATCACATAAAGCACTACCCAGGGGAAACACAAATGGTTGACTTAACAAAGCGACAACCCTTACTCCTAGAATCCTTTTGGAAGACTTACAAATTTAAAACTCAAATAACCCTTTTTCCCCCAATCATAAACATAAGGAAAAATAATAACAAGCAGCAATGGTAAGGAAATACACTATTTTTGGATATATTAAATCCATTTCCCTTTCTAATACTTTTCACAGTAAAAAACCAATTGCTTCAACCAATCCATTAAATAAAATAGATTAAATGCCTTTACTATTACAGGGAAGGGAAAATTTCCAATTTTATCAAAACAAATCTTTTGACTACTTTTAAAAGCAACATAAACCCATGCAAGAAAATTCTTTCAATTTCCCAACCAACCCATCTAATTCTTACAATTTCTCAAATTATATAATAAATACAACCACTTAAACATGTACGAATTTAAATATAAATATATATATACTGTATATAATATATATTTATTTAAAAATACATAAATAATTTCATTCTCAATTTATTAGACTAATTTTATAATTAAAAAAAAATAGAATAATTAAATGTATTTCATTATTTTATATATATGTATATATACACTATATATATAATATATATTTATATTTACATTAAATATATAATTAATAAAACCAGATACATAATATATATATACTATATATACATAGTATATATATGCATATATACTATATATATTATATTGTATATACTCAATACAAAATATCGAAATAGAGGAAAAAGACGGACAAAACTCATAACAGTCCACACATTTAAAAGTCCACACCCCTTATTAACATTAAGGGTTTCATATTTGAGCAAAGGAAATGGGAGAGTGGGAGTGTGGCTGTACTTTCACCGCTCCCCAAACTCCCACGATGCTGGTTTAAGGGAGGCGTGGAGGGGGTCTCCCTCCACATAGCCACTCCAATATGGGGGCGGCTATGGGGAGGTAGATCCTCCCCAACACCCTTAATACACTACATAAGAACTGCAAATAAAAAATTCACTTACACAGTCACAAAAGTTCGCATAAAAACTACTAATTAAAAACTCGTTTCCCAAAAACTATTAATAAATATCGCCGTATGACGAATTAAATCACAGAGCCACCATTAAATTTAAATCATAATGATATTTATATATATATTTAATATATATATATATATATATAAAAGATAATTTCAACATAAAAGATAAATTGGGAAACTTATTCGAAAACATTCACCTACAGGTGAAAATATGAAAATTTTCCAGAGAACAATCCAAAATTGACAGAGGTTCGAAACTAAATCTTTTAATCAATTTTTCTCAAATTCATAGACAATAAGAGAATAAGAAAACTAAGAAAGATCTAGGTTACATCCAGAAGCTTTCAAATCCTCTAGGTTTTTCCACCGCAATTTCTACAGAGGTTTTAGAAATAAATTCATTTTCTATAGTGAATTAAATTTTTTAAAACAAATCTAAATGTGTTGTTTTACCCATAAGTTTGATTTAATAACAAACTAAAATTTTCCTTGAATAAACTAAATTCAATAGAGATTTAATAATTTCCCTGAAGAAATTTCACGGGAACAACAGAAGCTTCTAAATTTATTTATTTAATTTCTTTCTTCTAATAACAAATTCTTTTCCTAAATAGATTTAACAAACAAATCTTTAATCACTACAATTTTAAAAGTAAATAAAGAACAATACAACATCAAAGAAGAAAACCTGAGTCAAGAAGCTTCAGGTAATGGAAAATTTGTTGCAGAGCCTCCTCCAAAGCTTCCACAGCTTCTATCCGGTAATACCACTGATTCTAACCAAGAAAGCAACTAACAAACAAATTTTTTTTTACCAAAATAACTCCAATGCAATTCTAGAGCCAAGAATTTCCCCTAAAACAATCCTCTGTGTATTTTCCAAAAACATCCTCACACTCGTGAAGAAGCTTTCTTCTCTCCCAAAATTCTCTCTGTGAATAAATTTGCAACCAACTCTTTAATAAATTCAACTCTCACATGCTGGCATAATTGAAAATATCTTCAACAACCAAATCTAATATTAATTTAATTTAATAATTCCAAATAATAAATTAATTCCAAAAATTGAAAACTAATTTCCCAAATAAAATTAAATTTCAAAAATACATTACACTATTTTCTTTCTTTTCAGTCACTCAACATAAAACTTAATTAATTAATTTTAATTATTTAATAAATAAATTCAACCCATTGGATTAAATTTAATTAATTAAATAAATTAAATTTAATTAAATAAAATTTTATTAATAAATTTAAATATAACCTTTCATCCACAGTTTCAATTTTAATTTAAACAAATAATAACATTAAACAATGCAATTATTCTAAATACTAATTTCATGAACAAGCACCTCTCAGAATCAAATAACATTAAAACAAGGTAAACCACGACTCAACAAACATGACTAATGACACACTATGGATAGGGTGTAAACTTGACACAAGTTACCTAGCTACTATCTCCTATTCAACTTAACTGTTGGATCGACATGTTGAAACTTGTGAAACCAGATGGAGTCGATGTCATGTACCTGCAAACCTGAAAACCAAGTAAACAACAACATATAATATAAACATCATATAATACACATCGTGAAGAGGAAATTATGGAAACACAGGGCGCTCACAAGTGAGTGATGCGAACCCGTCCCCTTCACCAATACACTCATCAAAACTGACATTTCCATCTTACTCAATAATCTCATATGAAATTACATGTTATTTCTACTAACATCATTACACCATTAAAACATGTAAAACATATCATCAGATAAACCACATCACACAAATAATAGTTCGTTGCTCTAAAGTAGCAATAAAAACACACATAACAAAGTATGCCCAGTATCATAGTAGCTGAAACCAAAACAAAGCATAAAAGTAGTCTGAACATGAAGCAAAATATAGGGGTATTATAGGAGGCCCTATGTGCACAACAAATATGGTATTAATTATTCATAGCCATAGTAGTGGATAATTCACATTGTAAACTACTATTTTGACCTTCATGAATACTTATTGATGGATAAGGTAGCCTTAATATCTACTAAATAATACTATAATATTATTTTACACATATAATTGTTTATTCTTCTCATAATCTTACTAGAAGTAGTAGCATAAGTAAGAACACATTAAGAGTGTGCAAGGTTACAATATCATCACAAAATCTCAACAAGGTATTTTAATGGTATGAAGATGTATTTAATGATCGTAACAAACTTCCCACATATACTACATGTTACAACACATGATTATAGATTTATCTGGAAGAATGATGAAATTTGGAACAAGATTCAAGAGCTAATTAACTATGTAAAGATCAAATCTGTCACTTACCCATGTGATAGTTTGATATTCCTTATAGAAAAAAATATGGCACATGACACCTTGCATTGGGGTAAACCCACAATAGCGAGTCCCAAACTTGGGACACTAGATTTTATAATTTGGATTGAGGTGAATAGTAGGAAACATCTTTGTTCAAGGGTATTTATTTTAAAAAATGTACCTTCATTCAAAGGTGAGTCAAGAAACACCTTCATTCAAAGGTGAAAAATGTAAAAAGACCTTCAAATTAAGGTAATTTCCATAAATTGGAAAAAAAACCTTTGAACAAAGGTCCATTTTCTTCCATTTATAGAAATATCTTTTTTCAAAGGTCCTTGAATACCTTTAAACAATAGTACCTTTGCTTGAAGGCCCTTCAAACCAAGGTACCTTTTCTTGAAGGTCCTAAAAGTGACCTTTCCACCTTAGGTGTCAAATTTCCTCAAAATTTTCTATTTCTAACCTTGGGTTGGACCAAAAAAATGGAATACATATGACAAGATAATTTGTAGGACCATAACATCTGAAATAAGATTTCCAATGAGTATAATTTTGAATATATTTTGTTTGATTATTATATTTATTTTCTATTTTCTAGTGAACATTGGTTTTTCAACAATCATGAATGGTCTCTATTCCACACACATGGAAAAATAATAAAATACATAAAAAATTCAAAAAATATTTGTTCACCATCTATTGATGTTCTTATTTCAACAAAAAAGTAAGAATTTAATTTGGATGCATACAAAGAAATTATGCATTATAAAATTAAACTATGTTTAAATTATAGTTAATCTCACTTCAAAAGTTATTAAAAAAATATGCAATTTTTTTTTTTTGAAAAAAATAACTATGTGCTAGATATTCGTGTTATGAATCTATGTTTAAAAATTTATAATTTTATTCTTTCTAAAAATAAAGTTATTCTTTACAAAAGTCATGCCACTTTTTTAAAATAATGTTAATTACAAAAACCAAGTTTTTAAAAGTTATGCAAAAAAACTCACAAAGTATTTCATTTTTTTTTTTTTAAATACATTTATAATTTACACATGAAACAAAAACTACTAGTTCACATCATGTATAAATAATTAACGGTTTAGTTTCTATAGATGTCAAAAAGTGGAATTCGGGTAAAAATATTGATTTCAATGTTCTACTTTTTCCAAAAAGTAGGACACACTATTGTGGGATTACCCATTGACTATCACATATTGTTAACTAATGAAAAATAGGTGTCACCTATCTTATATTAATAATCTCTTGGATCAACCAAATTTGTAGTGTATGATACTTCACTAATATTGACCTCCAATCATAATATCATTGGGTGTCAATTCATCTTGAATAAATTTAAAAAAGATATCAAAGTTCCAAGGAGGGAATTATTTATGAATGGATGGTTATAGTTTTTGACTTGACCAATACGTAAAAAATACTTATGCATCTAATTAGTGATGTATCATGACCCTTGACTAACTCCTTTGTGATCATCTAATTGGATAACATACTCATCTTCAATAAGACATGGGAAGGACATGCAAAGCATGCATTGTGTGTAGTAGAGAGCACACCACCAAAATTTACAATGAAAATTCCATAAATTACCTACAACATAACAAAAATATAGTATGTAAGATATAACATTAATCACATATGCATCTATGTAGACCTAGAGAAAATTGAGGTGATTGAAGATTGGACAATCCTATACAATATCATTAAATTTCATAGCTTTTTCATATTGAAAAACTTATATTGTAGATTTATGTTAGGATTATATGTTGTATACCTTAAAAATATATTTAAGTATTATAATTATTTAATATTAGTGGTGTGTTGTAATATTTAGGCCCTCATATAATAGGGTCACCACACTTAGGAGGAATCTCAAGATTCCTTGGATGACACATTATGCCACTTGGAATTTATAATTATTAAGTGTTTAAGAGAGTATCCATGTTATGTAATATGGGTAAGAATATCTATGACATTCTAGAATGTGTGAGAGAATAAATGATATGTGTAAGAGCATGAAAAAAATATAAGAGGGAGGTTACATAGTGGAATTGGAATAGCATATTTAATTGGCTAATAATAGTAGAATGTAAGTGTAATTAGTGATTGTATATGGAGTGCTTGAGAGTTACCCCTTGGCTAAAAAAGAGTAAGAGGGGTTAATTTTTTTTTTTGGAGGTCTCACACATGTGGCAAGGTGCATGGGTTTAACTTAGACTATTTGGACCAAGACTTGGCACAAGGTTTGAGCCCATTGTTTTGGGAAAAAAAAAACAATTTCTATGATCTCCTTGGTTTATATATTGGAGGCTTGATATGGATATTGACTTATTATTCTAGAGAAAATTTATTATTTTGGTTTGACTCTAAAAGATATTGTTGAAGATCTCGTGTATTTCCTATTAAGAGCACTAGAACTCTACATTATTTTGTAATCTTGTTATTGTGATTAATACATTGTTTAAGCTTTTGAGGCTATATTTTTCTTGAAAGGGTTTCCCAGGGTATAGCTTATATTGTGTGTTGTTTCTCTACAAAGTATTACATAGATTTGAACTTATTTTTATTGTTTCTCATAGGATTAGTGTAGGAATTGTCTTTTTTCCTTTCAATTTGTTAGCATATTCTTACACATCTCCTAGCCAATCAACTAAAAAATAAATGATAAATAAAATTTGGTTTCACACCCATGCAAAAATATTTCTTCGAGGAACTCAAGGAGTGCATGTTCTACCAATTCTTAACATTACACACCCCTTTGAGATCCAACCATTGCATTTATCTATGCTCAACATGACACTCACACAACATGGGAATATATTCACCTACCAATTAGAGGCATTAAAATATGCGATTAACACTACACCATCTATAAAATAATTTATATTTTAAAATTTGTTGAATAGTGGCACCACTACATTCTAGGTAAGGATAAAATCATTTAATTTTATCATAAGCAGTTTTAATTTCTACAAACACATAAATATAGAGAGTGTGTGCCACATGAAGTGGACGTAATATCTAAAAAAATCAATTTGATAATCAATAAAATGAATATAAATTAGAATAAGAGAAAAAATAGCCTCATTAAACTATTGATTCACATGCTCCTTATAGTGCTGGATTCATGTGGCCACAACT